>CM067369.1:102033596-102248596 GCA_034401795.1 Chaetoderma sp. LZ-2023a | reverse complement strand
TGGGAGTTAAACCCTTTTTCCGCAGGTATTTGACGACACCGCAATGCCAAATTTGCTCCATTTTTTACGAATACTCACTGCCATCAACTTTTACAGTCGTCTACGAACCACCAAATACGGCCTTACCTGGAAACAAACAATACAATTAGTTATCAAAAGCGTTTATATCAATGCATGCTAAGTGTCCTTGATCTGACATTACTCCTTCATAGTTAACCTGCGAACGTTTCCGCCTACCATCGTATATCCACAGTTTACGATATCAAACATATTTGATATTTCCACTAAAAGTTGGTCGTGTGCGGCGGATGCGAACACGCCATCAACATGTTGTTGACCCTCTGAGTTGCTAAGCAGTACAACTGCAAGCATGTTTTCATCGGTGAGCATTTAGACTTTGTGTCAAATGTGCAAATTTGCAATCTAATGTCTTTGCTCCCAAACCGATTGAGCTAAATGCAATGGAGATAATCTTGGTGGATCTGCTGTGCGCCTGAAGACTTGTTTTAGCCAGGAATTATTGACTGGCCGCGGATTCATTCCAGCAACAGTTGGTCGTGTGTCGTCCACAAAATCTATTACACGAAACAATGTATCTTGAATCTCGAAAAAATGTACCCTATTCCCAAGGCAGTATGTACTCATGGGATTAAGACATGGACCATGGTGTGGCATGTGTGCAACAACGAAAGCACCATCATACATACCACCGTCTCAATCCAAGAGCGCAATGATAAGCTTCAAATTAACTACAGGCTGCATATTCCCTAAGACAACTAGGGATGCCACCGAGAAGTGATTGATCTGAGATAACAGCTGAACAAATGTCAGATACAATCAAGCGTACAACCGGCCCTGATAACGAAACATCCCGACACCCCATGTAGTACTAAAACTATCGTTTGGCTTACACGCGCTATGTTGGACGAAACCGTGCATTACTGGATTATGACGTGACAGTTGACACATTTTCTTGCCTAAATAAATAGGACAGAGAGACACCAAGGTACTAACAATGGAAACAAAACCTCCAGAGACTGAGAAACCACTCGATACATTCAAAGGAGGCTAAACAATTCTCGCTTTATGTATCAGTGCAGTATGTTTGACACAGGAACCCTTGCACTAAATAAGCAAATACATACACCTGCACCGATCTCTCAGAACATCTCTTCGTTCTCTTGTAAAAGGACAACGTCTCCAATCGTGAAAAATATTATTCTGGAATACGAATACTAAGCAGGCGACAGACCAATTGAATCACTGGATGACCGATCAGTCGACCGACTGGGTGATCGAGCTACTGGCTGACGGTCCGTCCATCCAGTCAATCAACCAACCCACCGACTAAGCGACAAAATAACCATTTGGCTGACCGGCCAACTGACCAATCTAGAATCCTGCCACATGCCTAAATAAATCGACCGTTCAATCGCTTATATATAAGCGCACGCAATCAACTTTTACTGGAAATATGAACAATATTGGTTATCCTAAACTGTGTCGGTGGACACCGTTTTAGTTGTAACACACAACTAGTATATATATATATATATATATATATATATATATATATATATATATATATATATATATATATATATATATATATATATATATATATATATATATATATATATATATATATATATATATATATATATATATATATATATATATATACAAAGCTTAGGATATCAACATTGTTGATATTTCCATTAAAAGGTGGTTGCGTGCGGCGGATGCGAACACGCCATCAGTACATCGTTGCCCCTCTGAGGTGCTGAGCAGTAAAACTGCGAACGACTTTTCATCGGTGAGCGTTTAGACTTAGTGGCAAATATGCAAATTTGCAATCTGATGTCTTTGCTCCAAAACATGTTGAGCTAAATGCAATGGGATTAACCTTGGTGGATCTGCTGGACGCCTAGAGACTTGTTTTAGACAGGAATTATTGACTGGCCGCGGATTCATTCCAGCAACAAGTCAAGTCAAGCCAAGTCAAGTCAAGATCTCTTTATTCTCTTAGGCTACAATTGTAGCATGTAGGCTGACCGTGTTTGCTTCACACAATCATGTACACGAAACAATACATTTGGAATCTAGCCGACAATTACCATGCTCCCAAGACAGTATACATCGTGAGCGTCAAACTGTAGCATGAGTGTGCTTTCTCTCTTGGGATTGAGGCTTGGACCACGGCGTGGCTTGGGACCACTATCCGACCAATACGGACCGGTATCGACCAGTACCGGTATCCACGCGCATTATCAGGGCATCATTTTGTCCCAGAAGATTGATCTTAAAGGATAACTAACCGCATCTCATGATAGTCATAGAGATGATATAATAGGCCAGTCATAAACTATGCATGCGATTTAAGCTTTTTATCATCCCGTCAAAGAAAGATATTCAGGCTTTTGCAACCGTGATTTACTTTTCAACCAATCCGAAAAAACTAGCGTGTCTTCCTGGGTGTATGCTCTCAGTCATAGAGGTGTCATCTACAGCGTGCCAATGTGGTATAAAAGCAACGATGTAGATAAAGTGTTGAATATTTTGAAACTGATCTGCCTTAGGCAACAACAACTGCCAGTAAAATTAGTTTCAAAATATCCAACAAGATGGTTATTACATAATAAATAATGAAGTGCATTTGGCGCTTACATGACACCACACGCTAGCTCTAGATGAGACAAAATTGTGGAGATCGTTGTTCAACATTTACTTGATTTTACAAAGCAGATAATAAAGGGAATGTGACAGAACATGATTGTCATGGAATCTTTAAACCATACTGTGTCAGTACAATGCAGCATTTGAGATGAAATTAGCATCCCTTTAACCATTTAACCCATAAAGACCAGAAGTGACAAATTGATGAATCCAATCTGTCACTCAAATATATAACGTCATAATGAATTTCGCCACACATATGCTGACGTCAAAATCAAAATGCGTAATGAATGGCATTGATAAGTCCGTCAGGAACTTTTAATTGCCATCTTGTGCACGAATTATATGTCTTTGCTATACTTAATAACTATTAAGTTGAATATTTTCAAACTAATTTGACTGGGCGCTGCTGCTGTCATAGGATGCAACAGCACCCAGTCAAATTAGTTTCACAGTATTCAACAGAAGATACCTTGATATTGAGATTCTGGGAATTCAGGGTTCGAGCAATCTCAACACGAGAAAAGCTTGGACGGAGATTTGCTAGACATTGGCGGGGCGTAGCTAAAAGTGGATCCCGCCCTTTTGTACGATGTACGGGATATTCCGTTTCGATATTTAACTAATTTGACTGGGAGCTGGCTCCCAGTCAAGTTAGTTTATAAATATTAAACATCTTTCCTTGATAACGGCTATTGAAATATTGGAATTGCACGCGGTAAGGGATTAAGATATGCATATTGGTACGTTGGTGAGTAGTCAGAATATAATTTGACAAGAAGATCCATCAAAAATGTTAGGGGGCCTACGCTCCATCAAATTTATTTTTAAATATTCAGCAAAATATACCATTATGCTGCACATTTTTCTTTCGCGTCGGGACTTTTTATATTTAAATGATTGATGTAGTTTCTGTATTGTGCATGTAGCACCACACAAGAAACCGAATATATCTATTACGTCACGTTTTCTTTCTCTTTTCTAGAATCTGTGCTCTCACAAATCCGGGTCGACCTTGTTCCGAAGAATCTTACCTCCGGGCACGGAACCTACAATATCCCGAATATTCCCAGTGATCAAGCAGATGAAACTCCAAACGAGGAACCAAAGGATATTATCAATATAGAGAGAGATAGAGCATTACTGTTGATCTGTGGTGTAGTCTTAGGCATTCCTCTTATCATGCTAACGGGATATGCTGCCAGGGAATTCGTACTAGCTATGTGGGAACAGTACAATCTGAAAGCTGCTCAAAAAGAGTATTCCAGGAGAATGTCACGCGCTGCGCAGGCGTATAGAGACGCATATAGATAAAGCAAACCCCAATTTACTAGGCCATGCTGGAAAGCGGGCCGAAATTTATTCCATGTTTTTAATGTACCTTTACACGTTTAGCTATGCCCCGCCCATCTCAATCTAAGCTCGACCCACACAAGGTCCATGTTGAGATCCATCGATCTCTGATCGACCTCCCTGACAATCAATTTCCAGAAAACTATACATGCAAGCTGCCACCAACAGTGCCCAGTCAACTTTGTTTCAAAATAATCGACAGAATTAATGTTTGTTAAATAGTAAAGACATACAATCTGTAAAACGTGTCGGACTGTTAAGCTTTGAAGACGGACTATATCGAATCAGGCATGGCGTAGTAAGTATGACGTACATCATACACGCCACTTAGTAAATAATGACGTCATATAACGTCAGATGATAGATGGCTAAACTGGAAAGGTGAATTTTGAGTGACTGATTATTATATTGCTGTGTTCAGGGAGTGCTATATGTCGCCACTAGTATTATGGACAGCTGTTGAGTCGATAGCTTTCATTCCCGAGAGAAAGTCTTGGCTGAATTACTGGCTAAGGCGCTCATGCGATTTCCCCCTGAAGGAAACGTCACTGAGAGTACGGGTTACTGGCCCGCACTGGACTAAAACCCAGCTATTCTGCCCTACCTATCGAGAAACGCGTATTATCCAGTTCATTGTATTACTCCAAAGCCCTTCAAAGGCATAGGAGGGCATAGCAGGTGTTGTCTCGTCCCGAACAAGTGAACTATATGAATTATACTAGAATATGTTGATACGATAAGCATACCTCTCATCTCCATCGCGCCCAGTATGTGGCTTACGCGCGCATTTATTTGTAAATCTCACACATTTTTCTGGGGAAAATAGTCTCCTCTGGCCCTGAACCGAGCCTCTGCCAGATATTTACAAAGACTGATTAGCCTGGCCAGTAAGGCTCGTTAGTTTATCCAAATATCTGGGTTGTTTTTTTTAAATTTGAGATGTGTGCAATATGCCTAGTGTCACAATTCACATATCCAGAGTATCTATCTTTGACGTCATACTAAGCTAAGTGGCTTGTCGGATGACGTCATAATCATTAGGTCATACATGATTCTATTATTCCCGTCTTATAACTCTTAATAGGCTGACACTTTGTACGATTTGTACGAATTGTATGTCTCTACTATATAATAAACATGCTGTTGAATATTTTGAAACTAATTTGACTGAATGCTGTTGCTGCCTTAGTTCCAAAGTATTCAATAGCTTACCTGTATAGTTTTCTGGAAATTGATAGTCAGAGAGTTCAGAAATCGATTGATCCCAACACGGGCCAGGTATGGTTGGAGTTAAACGAGAGATGGGCGGGGAATAGCTAAAATGAAACGGTCCATTAGATAACAAAAATACTCATCTAAGATACCAAAATAGTTCTGCTATACATGTCAAAGGGGGTCGCCCAGTCAACTTTGTTTCAAAATAATCGACAGAATTAATGTTTGTTAAATAGTAAAGACATACAATCTGTAAAACGTGTCGGACTGTTAAGCTTTGAAGACGGACTATATCGAATCAGGCATGGCGTAGTAAGTATGACGTACATCATACACGCCACTTAGTTAATAATGACGTCATATAACGTCAGATGATAGATGGCTGAACTGGAAAGGTGAATTTTGAGTGACTGATTATTATATTGCTGTGTTCAGGGAGTGCTATATGTCGCCACTAGTATTATGGACAGCTGTTGAGTCGATAGCTTTCATTCCCGAGAGAAAGTCTTGGCTGAATTACTGGCGAAGGCGCTCATGCGATTTCCCCCTGAAGGAAACGTCACTGAGAGTACGGGTTACTGGCCCGCACTGGACTAAAACCCAGCTATTCTGCCCTACCTATCGAGAAACGCGTATTATCCAGTTCATTGTATTACTCCAAAGCCCTTCAAAGGCATAGGAGGGCATAGCAGGTGTTGTCTCGTCCCGAACAAGTGAACTATATGAATTATACTAGAATATGTTGATACGATAAGCATACCTCTCATCTCCATCGCGCCCAGTATGTGGCTTACGCGCTCATTTATTTGTAAATCTCACACATTTTTCTGGGGAAAATAGTCTCCTCTGGCCCTGAACCGAGCCTCTGCCAGATATTTACAAAGACTGATTAGCCTGGCCAGTAAGGCTCGTTAGTTTATCCAAATATCTGGGTTGTTTTTTTTTAATTTGAGATGTGTGCAATATGCCTAGTGTCACAATGCACATATCCAGAGTATCTATCTTTGACGTCATACTAAGCTAAGTGGCTTGTCGGATGACGTCATAATCATTAGGTCATACATGATTCTATTATTCCCGTCTTATAACTCTTAATAGGCTGACACTTTGTACGATTTGTACGAATTGTATGTCTCTACTATATAATAAACATGCTGTTGAATATTTTGAAACTAATTTGACTGAATGCTGTTGCTGCCTTAGTTCCAAAGTATTCAATAGCTTACCTGTATAGTTTTCTGGAAATTGATAGTCAGAGAGTTCAGAAATCGATTGATCCCAACACGGGCCAGGTATGGTTGGAGTTAAACGAGAGATGGGCGGGGAATAGCTAAAATGAAACGGTCCATTAGATAACAAAAATACTCATCTAAGATACCAAAATAGTTCTGCTATACATGTCAAAGGGGGTCGGATATTTCGGTATGTTAGTCAGTCTGTATACCTACACCTCCCTGTGGCTGTCTGTTTGTCTGTGAGTGGCTGTCGCTGGGAAACGCCTAATTCGATTTTACTCAACCTCTAACATACAAAGGGGTGTTTCCAGCCTGGGTCTTCACCCAGCCTTGGCGAAGCCTCAGCCTCGGTCAGCCTTCTTGAGGAAAGCTCCGAAAACAAGTAAACGGCCAAAAAGACGAATGCGCTAGCCGCCTATGACTTACAATCCCTGGCTATCTTTACAAAGCATAGATTACCGACGCCATACGTGGAAATTCCATTTCATCGTGTGGAAACATAAGGCCAACGATATTCGGAAGAGAAATTAGAAGAAAATCTGTCTAAGAGCAGACGTGAGCGCATACCCTATTAATATCGACAAAGGAATTATTGTAATGGATTCCATTTTCCAACATAATATCGCTTAGAATACAGCTCGTTTATCGAATTAGAACAAATTGGTGGCCATATTAAAAACGGTATTCCCTCATTTTGGGAGAAACAACTTGAATTTCAGTTTTATATATATATATATATATATATATATATATATATATATATATATATATATATATATATATATATATATATATTTCTACGCATTACAACCTCTGACCTGTTCTGATGCGCTGGTCGCATGGAGAGGTAATGGATGAATCCGAGCTGGCACTCAAATATATGACGTCATAATCAAGTACGTGACATCTATGCTGACTTAATAATCAAAATGCAGAATGAATTACGTATCTAGCTCTGCCATAGATATTGAATATCCAGTCAAGTGTACTTATTGTTTATCTTTCCTGGACACATTGTATTAAATATTTTAAAACTAATCTGACCAGTGCCTGTAGTCAGCATCAGCATTCAGTCAAATTAGTCTCAAAATATTCAATAGCTTACCTGAATAGTTACCTTGAAAATGCGATCCGAACATGCCCTAAACGTGGGTGGAGCTTAGCTAGAAATGGTCGAGGAATATCCAGAAATGGATCCCTGATTTATTGACAATTCGCAAATAATGGTTCTTTTATAATAAATCTGCTATTATACAACATTTGACCATCCTGCAACACTATCATCTTGATATACATAATTATAATCAGATCTCCAATCAGGACAACCTTTATTTGAGGAGGGGCTGGATGGAGGTTCTTTAAAATATGTGGTTTTATGACCACATGCCTTTACTACCATTGTGCAGGTCTCGAGGCATATATAATCGTGAACGACTTATATTACGTATTGACCCTGTCCTTCTTGAACATGTCTTAAACATTTTCTGCAGCCCCATAAAGTGGGTCGCTTAGTACATGGTTTTTTCCTTATTAGATCCTTTACCCAGGAAGTTCCGGTACCTCAAATTCAAGCCAACTATGCAGGAAAGTCGGTGAATAGTTCGAAACTATAGGCATCAACAGCTCCAGTCAAATTAGTTTCAAAATATTCTACATACTATTCTGTATATCTGGACGGACATCTCGTTTTTTGGAACGAATGGGTAAAAATGTTAATATTTTCAAACCTGTGCTAAGCGGCCAGCCTAAAAAACACCAGTAATGACAGCTAATGATAGATTGTCTCTTATTGCAGGTTAGTTAGTCATACCATTCAGAACAACGAATGAATGACCTCTTAACACTAATAACACACACGAGAATGAGATTTCAATAAGAACCGCCCAAAGGTAAAAGTTCTTATCATTTTTCAGGTAATAAAATACATATTACAAATTAAAATTTATATCAAAATTAAAATGTTGGTTAAAATCATAGATTTTGACACAAAATCTCGGCGTGACGTCACCGCCTGAATCGTCAAAGATGTGCGTTCAAATTACATAGGCCTACATCATGCATGTTTTCCGCATCGTGAAAGTTGGAAATTAGGAAGCGGAAAACTAGCTACGTCTATTGCGGTTTAACAACTCCTAATGTTTCTTTTGCATCTCAGTAATATCATGATGTTGAGCAACGACAGAAAATCATTCATCCAATGACCTCATAACACTGTTCCACATGGTGACATCACCCCGGGAACTCGTGGAAATTCAAGAAACCGACATTCTGTGGCGAGATTTAATATTGAGAAATTCAAAAAGAAATATTCCAATAATATATATTCTTTTGATTAAATTATACAGAAGTATAATTTAGTCTGTTTCGACTCCTTTCAGTATGTATTTCCGTTACCGCGCGTTACTGGGCCGGTAAAGGCCCACGTGTCGGGCAGTATTGGTCAGGTAGTCCATTATTGGCCCAGTAACCTGCGTTATCAGGGAATCAGATGAAGTACTCTGTGGATTCTAAAAGCGTGGAGATTGGAAATATTCGATGATGGAAATGGCAACCATTAGCTCAATACATTTGTTTGTTGTTTATATTATGTTGAGTAATTATGTTAGCGTATAACCGTATTGCATAGATTAGTCATAATAAGAGAGGAATCCAGTTTTAGCTATGCCCCGCCCATCTCTAGCTAAGCTCCATCCGCGGTGTGCCCGTGTTGGGATCAATCGATGCCTGCACTCTCAATCTCACTTCACAGAAAACCATACAGGTAAGCTGTTGAATATTTTGAAACTAATTTGACGGTCAAATTAATTTCAAAGTATTCAACGGACAGTTCATTAACTAGTAAAGACATACAATTCGTTCAACGTGGCGGACTATTAAACGTTTAAGACGGACTAAATTGAGTCATTCATGCCTTAGTTGATTATGACATCATCATACGTGGTTGATTATGGCGTCATATGATTGACTGAGAAACTGGATTCACCAAATCGCAACCACACTCCGCATGCGTAAACAAATGTGCATTTGCTAGTATAGACATAGCGGACAAAAATGAGTACATTCTCTTTTTGGTATTTGGAAAAGAAAGTGAACAGAGGCATATTGTATATAATGTAATTAGAAATAAACTTATATAGGCTATATTAATATGAAACTGTATTCGACTACATAATAGAATTAGTAACAAAAACATATTAGTTTGGAGACTATGATTAAAATAATGAACTGAAATTCCGCATTTGAGAGGGTCATAGCCATTCTACGCGTATTGGATTGCTATGGTTATACCATAACATTCGCAGTTGAGTTTTACTTAACTCACGTCACCGGCGGTCAACTGGCCCAGTAGATCTGGACATCCAGCCTACGCTAGAATCCGTCTATGGTCGAAATACACTGCATACAAAACATGAATTTATGTCCGTATTAATAATTAGCATGTACCGTGGCAAATAATTACTTAGTTTACTAGATTGGAGAAACTGGACTATATGATGGATTGTAGTTGATTAGTGTGGTATTGCTAACGGCATATCAAATAGTATGGTCTGTATATGTTATTTTTTTATTTATCAGTGTGTACAGATGCACGAGGCCATTGTAAATAATACTTCGTGTAAAATTAAAGGTGCGTGTTCATAGCAGAATGGTTCAAAATAAAATTGTTAAAATTATATACTTTTAGAGGCTTAAACTGTGTGCCTAGATGATGAAACGAAATAAATCTTAGCATATGATGATTTCATTAGGTATAAATTAATATAGTTTTTTAAGTTGTCAAATTGAATTAGAGGCACGAGTCCCTAATTCTAATTCACAACTAAACCTGCGAAACGTATTTAGATGGAATGAGATCATCATATGTCAAGATGTATTTGGTTTCATTACATTGAGGTACACAATTTAAGCCTCTAAAAGTAATTAATTTCAACAATTTTATTTTCAAGCATTTTGGTGTGAATATGTACCTTTGACGTCGTTAACATGTAGGACCAGTCATATTTTTTATCGTTGGTAAAACCATGTAGGATAAACTACAGTAACAATTCAGACAGTTCTTCATTCAATGGACATTTCTAGTTTATCCATCAATCATATGACATCATAATCAACTATGAGGCGTACATGATGACGTCATAATCAATTACAGAATGAATGACTCGATTTAGTCCGTCTTAAGCGCTTAATAGTCTGACACGTTGTACGAAGTGTATGTCTTTGTTGTTTAATAAGCATACTGTTGAATGTTTTGAAACTAATTTGACCGGGCGCCTGCCATATACAGGAATATTCAACAGTTTACCAGTATATTTTTCTGGAAATTGATAGTCATGGAGTTCGAGACCGATCGATCCCACGAGCCCGGTGTGGGTAGAGCTTAGCTAGCTACAATTGAAAAGGTCCATTTGAGTAAACCCGCTGTTTAAATCACGGTGATCGAGCCCACCTGCATATTTCATTCAACAAAACCACGTTCCATCGAGCGATCCGATCTGTCAGGTATTTGACGTCATAATCAAATATGTGACATGTTACCTGATGTCACAATTACGGGCCTGTCACGAAAATCGAAACGATCCATCATGAAAATGTACAAATTGTAGGTCTTTTGTTCATTTACAAGATAATAAACATACTGTGGAATAAATTGAAAACATTTTGACTCAGAGCTGTTGCTGCCATAGGTAGCAACATCCCCGAGTCAAATTAGCTTCAAAATATTCAACAGCGACCTTCTTTGAGATTGTACTTCTCAGAATTAATGTTTCGAAGTTTTAAATCTGTTGCAACACGTGTAAAGTGGGAGGGGCGTACCTAGAAATGGATTCATCCGTTATTGAAATTAATTTAGTATTTTTGTATTGCAAATAGATCTCTATTTTAATAAAGAATGACGTTTTCTAATTTGTAATCGTTATGCTGCTTTAAGGATGCTACATGGAAACAGAAAGTTTAAATCAATTTTCACGGTTTACACTAATTGATAAATAATTAGTGCTATGTATAAGTTTCAGTTCTCAATGTATATATTCCATAATTGTATTACGGTTATGGTAATGTGGTAACAGTAATTAAAATATGTATCTAATATATCATTTTAATGTGAAACATCTTGTTGGGCTAGTTTTGTTAGAATATATAAATATGCCTACATTTTGAATAAAATGCCGTGTTCTCACCAGAGACTTAATCAGGTATAACGCAAAGCTGAGGTATGGCGTAATTCCCTATTAACTCCCCAGTGAGAACACGCACAGCCTAAGTAAGATAAAAGTATTTAGCTTAGCTATTTGTCGTATATTTTGTAAAGCGTAAATATAATGGTATATGTGCTGGCCACATTACCAAGGTAAATGCATATTATTAATTAGCATATGTGCATAATTAGGAGCGTGTACTTGCGTACATTGCATACGTGCCATTATAGTAACCGCCGTGTGTTTATAGGATGCGGTTTTGTAAACAAATATAATTTGTACACCAGTGAAACAAGTATAAAGAGTACCTAGTTTAGCCTTGTACAACCAAGTGTCGAGTGTGAAATAAAATGTCTGAACTGCTTATTTTTTTTAATGATACGTCTACTATTATAACACGAAAGATCAAAGACTGCAGACCCTCGTTCTCCCGTTTTTGTCACATTGTAAAATGTTTTCGTATTATCCTGAAGTGTGTGAAGGGGCATGCGTGCGTGCGTGCGTGCGTGCGTGCGTGCGTGCGTGCGTGCGTGCGTGCGTGCGTGCGTGCGTGCGTGCGTGCGTGCGTGCGTGCGTGCGTGCGTGCGTGCGTGCGTGCGTGCGTGCGTGCGTGCGTGCGTGCGTGCGTGCGTGCGTGCGTGCGTGCGTGCGTGCGTGCGTGCGTGCGTGCGTGCGTGCGTGCGTGCGTGCGTGCGTGCGTGCGTGCGTGCGTGCGTGCGTGCGTGCGTGCGTGCGTGCGTGCGTGCGTGCGTGCGTGCGTGCGTGCGTGCGTGCGTGCGTGCGTGCGTGCGTGCGTGCGTGCGTGCGTGCGTGCGTGCGTGCGTGCGTGCGTGCGTGCGTGCGTGCGTGCGTGCGTGCGTGCGTGTGTGTTTGAGACACTTCTGGACATACAGACAAAAATACAGACAGTGCGTATACCTATAATTTCTCACTTATGTGGCCATGGTAATGGGCGTGGCAATGGAGGGATTCCGTCTGATTACTCAATGGAGGAATCCAGTTTTAGGTCTGACCCGCCCATCTTTATCTAAGCTCCACCAAAATGTGCCCGTGTTGGGATTGATCGATCCTTGCACTCTTTGAATCTCAATTTCCAAAAAAATATAAAGGTAAGCTGTTGAGTATTTTGAAACTAATTTGACTGGGTACACCAGCGCTGAGTCAAGTTAGTTTCAAAATTTTCAACATGTTTATTAAATAGTAAATATATACAATTCGTACAAGCTATTATCCGTTTAAAACGGACTAAATGGAGCCATTCCTGACGTAATTGATTATGACGTCGCGCCTTTTAAGCTCTTTGAGGCGCGGTTGACATACGAGAGGTTAAGAAGATCTCATTTGGAAATCATTAAGGCTGGTTGCAATGGAGGCATCCAGTTTTAGCTAAGCCCCGCCCTTCTTTAGCCGAGCTCCACCCACACTTCGCTTGTGTTGGGATCGATTGATCCATGAGCTGCTTGACTTTGAAGTTTACAATTTTGACCCTATTATTTCCGATATACATTGTGGCCTTCATTTGAGCGTAACAACAACAACAACAACAACAACAACAACAACAACAACAACGATGACGAAGCAACCCCAATTAGATTGATAGAACATAGGAAGTCTAGTTTTGTAGATAATGTAAGCAAAAACAGCATACTAGAAATTCAAAGTAATATGACTAAAACGATTAGTATTATTGAAAATTTGTTCCGTGAAAATGCAGAACAAATCATTTGGGCGGAAAAACAATATCAAGGTAAACGCAAGAAAGACTCCCAACCAAGGTTTGGCAAAGACTGTAATGAAAAAAGGAGGGAACATCACACAGCGAAAAAGAGGTATGATCTAAATAACTGAAATACATAGACAAAACCTACAAAGAGCTAGCACGAGTTATGAAAGAATAATAAGAAGATATGCACATAATACGGGTTATCAGCTGCATGCAGATTTACGTCCATTGCACAAAGGCGATAGTAAGGCCTTCTGGACATTGTTCGATAAAAAATCAAATAAACATGAAAATACCACGAAAATCGAACTGGAAACCTTATTTCAACACTTTACAAATGTAAATACAGTGGAACCTGATACAGATCAAAGTGATATTCCAGTCAACAACATAACTGAGTGCGCTGAACTGGACGTACCAATTACAAGTGAAGAAATAGAGGAACGAATAACTATACTCGCAAATGGGAAGGCAGCCGGGGATGACAATAAGTATAATGACTATATTAAATGCACTGTTGATCTCACGCTCCCTATATACGAAATGCTATTTGATCACATTTTTGACACAGGGTTTGTACCGACTGACTGGCTTATGGGGAAAATAATATCTATCTATAAAACTAAATGCGATCCACTAGACCCAACGAATTACCATCCAATCACATTATTAAGCTATTTGGGCAAATTATGTACATCTATTCTTAACGAACGACTAAATAAATATGCAGAAAAGCACGAAATCATTTCTGAATCCAAAACTGGATTTTGGAAAAATAAGTTCACCTTAAACAATATCCTCTCCTTGTACCTCATTAAAGAAATACAATTTGCACGAAAGAAAAAGCTGTATTGCTGTTATGTTGACTTTAAGCAAGCGTTTGATAAGGTTTGTCGCGTTGGTCTATGGACTACGCTTCTTAAGAGCGGCATATCCGGCAAATGTTTTAAAATTATATACAATATGTATAACGATATAAAATCATTTGTCTATCATAATCGTACAAACTCAAATTTTATTATCAGTTACATTGGTGTACGGCAAGGGGAAGCCTTTCACCATTTTTATTTTCAATATTTTTAAACGATTTAGAAGAATATCTGGAAGAAAATGGAATTGTTGGCTTAACATTTTTAATTAAACTGGCAGACGAAAATTTTAATCTATATCGTTATCTTGTTTTTTTACTACACGCAGATGCCACTATTATAATGGCCGAGTTAGCAGAAGCCTTGCAACACGCACTCAATGCATTTCACGACTATTGTCTTAAATGGAAGCTTGAAATAAATACTACAAAAACAAAAGTTATGATTCTCTCCAAACGTAAATTAAAGAAATACCCAAAGTTTACCACAAGTGGCCAGCTACTGGAAAATGTAAATGAATACCTATATTTGGGGGTTATGGTAAAATCAAACGGGGTGGGTGAGATTGGGGGTCTCTAGCTGTAAAACACGAAACTGCCAACAAGGAACGACAGCAATGTTTTCATTATTATCAAAAATCAAACACCATGATATACCAATAGATTTGCAAATAATACTATTTGACACTATGATTTCACCAATACTACTTAATGGGTCAGAAATCTGGGGGTTGATCTCACGCTCCCTATATACGAAATGCTATTTGATCACATTTTTGACACAGGGTTTGTACCGACTGACTGGCTTATGGGGAAAATAATATCTATCTATAAAACTAAATGCGATCCACTAGACCCAACGAATTACCATCCAATCACATTATTAAGCTATTTGGGCAAATTATGTACATCTATTCTTAACGAACGACTAAATAAATATGCAGAAAAGCACGAAATCATTTCTGAATCCAAAACTGGATTTTGGAAAAATAAGTTCACCTTAAACAATATCCTCTCCTTGTACCTCATTAAAGAAATACAATTTGCACGAAAGAAAAAGCTGTATTGCTGTTATGTTGACTTTAAGCAAGCGTTTGATAAGGTTTGTCGCGTTGGTCTATGGACTACGCTTCTTAAGAGCGGCATATCCGGCAAATGTTTTAAAATTATATACAATATGTATAACGATATAAAATCATTTGTCTATCATAATCGTACAAACTCAAATTTTATTATCAGTTACATTGGTGTACGGCAAGGGGAAGCCTTTCACCATTTTTATTTTCAATATTTTTAAACGATTTAGAAGAATATCTGGAAGAAAATGGAATTGTTGGCTTAACATTTTTAATTAAACTGGCAGACGAAAATTTTAATCTATATCGTTATCTTGTTTTTTTACTACACGCAGATGCCACTATTATAATGGCCGAGTTAGCAGAAGCCTTGCAACACGCACTCAATGCATTTCACGACTATTGTCTTAAATGGAAGCTTGAAATAAATACTACAAAAACAAAAGTTATGATTCTCTCCAAACGTAAATTAAAGAAATACCCAAAGTTTACCACAAGTGGCCAGCTACTGGAAAATGTAAATGAATACCT
The DNA here is from genome assembly GCA_034401795.1 of Chaetoderma sp. LZ-2023a. NCBI lineage: Eukaryota > Metazoa > Mollusca > Caudofoveata > Chaetodermatida > Chaetodermatidae > Chaetoderma > Chaetoderma sp. LZ-2023a. The sequence goes on along the minus strand of CM067369.1, from coordinate 102,232,721 downwards.
ATATTTGGGGGTTATGGTAAAATCAAACGGGGTGGGTGAGATTGGGGGTCTCTAGCTGTAAAACACGAAACTGCCAACAAGGAACGACAGCAATGTTTTCATTATTATCAAAAATCAAACACCATGATATACCAATAGATTTGCAAATAATACTATTTGACACTATGATTTCACCAATACTACTTAATGGGTCAGAAATCTGGGGGTTGATCTCACGCTCCCTATATACGAAATGCTATTTGATCACATTTTTGACACAGGGTTTGTACCGACTGACTGGCTTATGGGGAAAATAATATCTATCTATAAAACTAAATGCGATCCACTAGACCCAACGAATTACCATCCAATCACATTATTAAGCTATTTGGGCAAATTATGTACATCTATTCTTAACGAACGACTAAATAAATATGCAGAAAAGCACGAAATCATTTCTGAATCCAAAACTGGATTTTGGAAAAATAAGTTCACCTTAAACAATATCCTCTCCTTGTACCTCATTAAAGAAATACAATTTGCACGAAAGAAAAAGCTGTATTGCTGTTATGTTGACTTTAAGCAAGCGTTTGATAAGGTTTGTCGCGTTGGTCTATGGACTACGCTTCTTAAGAGCGGCATATCCGGCAAATGTTTTAAAATTATATACAATATGTATAACGATATAAAATCATTTGTCTATCATAATCGTACAAACTCAAATTTTATTATCAGTTACATTGGTGTACGGCAAGGGGAAGCCTTTCACCATTTTTATTTTCAATATTTTTAAACGATTTAGAAGAATATCTGGAAGAAAATGGAATTGTTGGCTTAACATTTTTAATTAAACTGGCAGACGAAAATTTTAATCTATATCGTTATCTTGTTTTTTTACTACACGCAGATGCCACTATTATAATGGCCGAGTTAGCAGAAGCCTTGCAACACGCACTCAATGCATTTCACGACTATTGTCTTAAATGGAAGCTTGAAATAAATACTACAAAAACAAAAGTTATGATTCTCTCCAAACGTAAATTAAAGAAATACCCAAAGTTTACCACAAGTGGCCAGCTACTGGAAAATGTAAATGAATACCTATATTTGGGGGTTATGGTAAAATCAAACGGGGTGGGTGAGATTGGGGGTCTCTAGCTGTAAAACACGAAACTGCCAACAAGGAACGACAGCAATGTTTTCATTATTATCAAAAATCAAACACCATGATATACCAATAGATTTGCAAATAATACTATTTGACACTATGATTTCACCAATACTACTTAATGGGTCAGAAATCTGGGGGTTTGAGAATACTACTCAGCTAGAAACATGATACATTAAATTCTTTAAAAGTGTACTCGGCTTGAAGAAAAGTATCCCAAATGCTATGGTTTATGGTGAATTGGGAAAAATGCCCTTAGATGTACAAATAAAATGTAACATTGTTAGCTTTTGGAGAGGGATAGTAAATGCCGGATACTGGAAACTCTCGCCAATTCTTTATTATTTATGCCTAAACGCCATTACCCAACGGCAGATACAAGTTAATTGGATTAACACAATCAAAACAATCCTAGAGGTAACAGGTCAAGCGACATGTATTCAACTCTGAAAACGTAAACGTAAATAAGGTAGTCAGCCAAACAAAGAAAGCCTTGGGACAACAATACATAGACAAATGGACGAGACAGCTACACGAATCAACTAGGTTAACGTTTTATAAAGTTATAAAATTCTAATTTCAGTTTGAAAGCTACTTAAAATTACTGTCATGCGGCGTTGCTATACGTTTATGTCCCTTCAGGAGACTTAATCACAAACTGGCAATTGAGTCACAAAGATGGGCGGGCATCGACCGGAATGAAAGATTATGCAATGTATGTAATGGCATAGAAGATGAAGTTCACTTCCTTTTTTACTGTAGCAAATATCACAATGAAAGAGAGCGATTTATCCCAGAATACTATGCAAGAGACAACGGTACAGAAAAGACACAGGGTTTATTTGGAATATGCAACAGGCCAGTCCTCATCAAACTATGTAGATTATTTAGGTTATCAAAGCAACAACGACGACGACGACGACGACGACGACGACGACGACGACGACAACAACAACACAAACAACAACAACAACAATGGCAGCAGCAGCAGCAACAAACAAAAACAACAACAACAACAATTATAATAATAATAATAATAATAATAATAATAATAATAATAATAATAATAATAATAATAGTAATAATAATAATAATAACAACAACAACAACAACAACAACAACAACAACAACAACAACAACATGATAACAGCAACAGAATATACATCGACGACAATTATAACCACTACTCCACAACAACAACAATAACAGCAATGACGCAAACAACGGCAACGACAATGACGACGACGACGACGACGACGACGACGACGACTACTACTACTACTACTACTACTACTACTACTACTACTACTACTACTACTACTACTACCCGGCCACTATAATAATAATAATAATAATAATAATAATAATAATATTAATAATAATAATAATAATAATAATAATAATAATAATAATAATAATAATAATAATAATAATAATTGCCTACCGCCTGCAATGGTATAAATAAGCTTCCCCTTATATGATATATATATGTAAATTAAAGGTTTGTTAAACAGCCTGAGTGAATAAAGGAAACTGAAACTGAAACTGCCCATCAATTTGACTAGGTGCTGTTGCGGACTATGGCAGCAACAGCGGCCATTAAAATTAGTTTCAAAATATTCAACTGCATGGGTATTAAATAGTAAAGACATACAATTCGTGCACTAACGCATAGTGCGTCATCAATTAAGCGTTCGTGCCGAACTTAGTTACATTACTCATGGCGTAATTGAGTATGAAGTAATCCTACACATCACTTAGTTGATTATGACGTCATATGATGGATGGCTACATAGAATCCTCCAGTGAGATCCTGACAAACGTGTGTGATAAATTTGAAGCGAAGTGGCGCTCACTTCAAATCCTCTATGAATGTAGGAGTCTAATTGCAGTTCAGTTCAGATATAACGTGCCTTGTTTCCAAAACAAAAACAGAAACATGTTGGTTAGTACAATTTTGAACACAATGTAAAATATTGTTCTGTTGAATATTTTGGACTTAATTTGATCGGAAACAATGGATGTTTCCAGTTTTTGCTATGCCCCGGCCATCTCTAGCTAAGCTCCACCCACACCGTGATCGTGTTGGGATCGATCGATCTCTGAACTCCACGACTATCAATTTCCAGAAAACTATGCAGGTATGCTATTGAATATTTTGGAACTAATTTGACTGTGCGCTGTTGCTGCATATGGCAGCAGCAGTGCCCAGTCAAATTAGTTTCAAAATATTCAGCCGCTTGTTTATTAAATAGTAGAGACATACTCTTCGTTCACCGTGTCCGTCTGTTTTGCGTTACAGGCGGGCCATATAGAACCATTTATGACGTAAGAATTATGACGTCATCCTACACACCGCTTAGCTGATTATGACGTCATATGACGTCAGATTAATAAATGGACACTCTGGAAAGGTGAATTGCTACGTTGTATTTTGTTTTGGACACCACCTAGGTTATTTCTGAGTTGTACTGTGGGTGGATTCAGTTGGTGCCTGGAGTTGTGTTCATTATTGCACGTATGGTGCGGCTAGGCAATCTGTTCATTTACACTCTGAGACACAGCATACAGCATCGCGGTGCCATATAATGAAGAAAGACCTCGCGTCAGGAAAAATCCTGATTTATTCGCGCAAGGCTAGAGACACCGTCTTCACGTAGAGCCGTTAACGCGGACTAATTTCACTGGCTGCTGATAGAATTGATTACTTTCTGACTTGAATGTGCGAGCGTGGGCAATGACCTTACTACAGAAAACGGCAATACAGACGGGCCTGCCTGGTTTTCCTAAAATTAGATAGCCATATACATACTACTGGAAATAGTCCATAAAATACAATCTTATGTATGCCATTACAAGCATGCTATTGCCTCGTAATTCTCGTAATTTATCAAATATCAGAACATGCGTCTTGAGAAATTATTTCAAGAGCATTTCTCAAACATTTGTGCATAGTATGCCGAGTATATCCCTACATCGTGAGAGGAAAGTAGTGGACCCTGATAACGCAGCTTACTGGGCCGATGCTGGGCCGATACCGGGCCGATACTGAAAGTATCGGGCCGTTATTGGCCCAGCATCGGCTCAGTAAGCTGCGTTATCTGGGGCGGAGTGCCTATGTTTCGACCGTGGATAGGGGCCACTGACACCAACTGACTTGCCCTGACCTGACCTGAGCATCCGCTGTGCACTGGTATACACTAATCAATATCAAGAGCCAGGTTGGAATTGTCCTTTCCAGGTTTAGCCATGCACCGCCGCTCTCTCGCTAATCTCCACCAGCACCACGCTTTGTTGGGATCGATCGATCCCTGAACTCCCTGACTATCAATTTCTAGAAACATATACAGGTAAACTGTTGAATATTCCTGTCTATGGCAGTAACATCGCCAGGTCAAATTAGTTTCAAAATATTCGACATAAAGTTTATTAAATAGTTAGGACATAGAATAAGTACACCGTGTCGGACTATTAAGCATTTAAGATCGACTAAATCAAGTCATGCATGCTGTAATTGATTATGACATCATCTTACACGTCACGTAGATGATTATGACGTCATATGATGGACATATAAACCAGAAAGGTCCATTGTCTATAAGTTAATTCATCTTTCCAGAGTATCCATACATCATCTGACCTCGTATGACGTCATAATTAGCTGGGCGCGTGTATGATGACGTCATAATCGTTACGTCACAAAAGGTTCCAAATAGACCGTCATCAAATCTCAAAGATTCCGACGCGTTGTACAAATCGTATGTCTTTGTAATTCTTTGCTATTTAATAAAACATGCTGTTAAACATTTTGAAACTAATTTAACTGGGCGCTGTGGCTGCCTTAGGCAGCAACATCACCCAGTCAAATTAGTTTCAAAATATTTAACCGCTTAACTGTGTAGTTTTTAGGAAATTGATGGTCACGGTGTTCAGAGATCGATCGATCCCAACACGAGCGAGGTGTGGGTGGAGCTTAGCTAAAGATGGGCAGGAAATAGCTAAAACCGGTCCATTGTATACACTTTATGGTCTGCGATTCCTGACTGAAGCAAGCTGAATATATTAACCTAAACATTATAATAATAGCAAGAATGCGTCTTGAGTTCTGTCATGTATTTGTACACCTATCAACAACAAGTCCAACAACATGTGATGTGATGTAGAGCGTTTCAACAGCAGTGTATCTTACAGCTAAATGATGTGTTCTATAATTAATCATTGTTAAGGCTTATATTTTCATATGTAATTACCTCGACTTTGGACTCATTATTCGCTAATGGCTTAGCGTTGCCATTATTAACAGACAATTTGTATGCAAGTTAAGCATGCCCGTCTAGACATTTCACGGATATACGTATTTGGTATGGGTGTCAGTATATCAAAATCTCTCGGATAAGACTGGCTTGCCAGGAGGCATGTTTCTCCTAACACCGCTGCTAGAATGTACCTAAATCCTGGTCAAATGCCTACCATTGCCTAGTAGTATGGCCGGAATAATTAGTTTCACATATGAATTAGACTGTTTAACGGTGTCAAGCAGAAACAGATGTCGCCTCACCCTCGTCCCCACCCCAACCCCACCCACACCTCATCTTCCGCCACCTCCTCCTACCCTATTGCATGCCCCCCAACCAACCGATCAATCAATCATCCGCCTTCTGCGCCGCCACTGTGTGTTAGTTAATTTCCCTACATTTTAGTGTTCTTTGTCAGTAAATATGTTTGGGTATAAAGGCTTTCCACACGATCCTTTGATCGCGTTACCAAAAAAAAAAAAAAAAAGAAGTAGTAGTAGTAGTAGTAGTATTAGTCAATATTGTCAACGCACTGGCTCAGAATCTTCAATAATTGAAAAAATTTAAAAATTTCAGATATTTTGGTTTATCTTACTGCCTGAGATTTGTCATTTTGTTTGAGGAAAGCCATATGGCATTAATGTTAACCCTTTACTGGTTCAATTTGTTCAGTAGAATCCAAATATTCGCTTACTTATTTAATGTAGATGTGCAGGCACAGACAAGGTCATTCCCGAGAATATACCACTGGAACGACTGTCTCGGTTCCTGAGCCAGTCATTACAGCGGTAAATTTTCAAAAATACTCCAATCCCCGCCGGTAAATGGACATTGCCCAAGATCACTAAATTGACCGTTTTTGGCTGACCATCATGCAAGGGTTAATGTTGAATGATTGAGATGGATATTCTGGATAGCTATTTGAGTTTTGCTTTTACCAAGATGTCACGTAGATTCGGATTTTTCTTAAACGCAATTACTGGACGCTTGTTAAAGGGTTGTTTCAGTTTCTCCTGTAGTAGTAGTAGTAGTAGTAGTGGTAGTAGTAGTAGTAGTAGTAGTAGTAGTAGTAGTAGTAGTAGTAGCAGCAGTAGTAGTGGTAGTAGTAGTAGTAGTAGTAGTAGTAGTAGTAGTAGTAGTAGTAGTAGTAGTAGTAGTAGTAGTAGTAGTAGTAGTAGTAGTAGTAGTAGTAGTAGTAGTAGTAGTAGTAGTAGTAGTAGTAGTAGTAGTAGTAGTAGTAGTCGAAGTGAACGCACGCGTTTATTTAGCTCTGCAATTGCTGCCCGAATTTGCTAGTTTCTAGCGCGATTTTGTAGATAAATTTTATACATATATTTCGTATTAGTATTTCCTTTCAAACTTTATGTTTAATTTGTAAATTCTTGTCTTGGTTGGAGCGCATTTTGTGTCTCCATTTTCTAAAGGCATTCCTCTTAGCTGGCGGTTTCCGCCATTTAATAGGGCTCCTCTTACTGTGGTCAATGCAATACATTTCTCCCCGCGCCAGTCTGCTATTTCTATAGTTCGTAGGCTAGCGCATTATATTTGGCAAGATCGCTTGAGTGAGTGGATTTAATTCCTTTGTCATTTGTAAGCACAAGCCTAGTTCTTTAACTATATAAATCCTTATAGTCAGTTGGCTGTGCCAGGTCAACTCGAACAGACTAACTAATATATGACTGTGCTATCTATTCATATATTTGTTAGTATACTTCAATCGGCTAGATGTTAGTGAACCACTTAGAAAGTGGTTCAAACTAACAAATATACGACTGTACTCTTTATTCGTATATTTGTTGGTAGACGTCAGGGTTTCAAAAGGGGACACTATTTATTTAGTGTTTAGCTCTTTCCCTGACATCCTGGTGTTATATAAGTATATATTTATTATATATTGTAGTAGTATGGGGTTCCTCCTTTGATAAACCACCATGGCAACCTACAAGCGTACCCTAAGCCTTAAAATAACAACTAAGGGGTGGGGTGTCACGGCTATCGACGTGTATTATGGGTTAAAAGACGTCGTTGGAACGGGACCTGCTACTTTGCAGGGGCTTATCAATGTTACTAAAACTGTATGGAATGTAACAGTGTCAAATGAGGGGGTCAAGGAAAAGCTTCTGGAAGATGTTCTTATTGTAAAAGGTGAAGTTTGTAACGTAGAGGAAATCGAGTCAGATAGGTTGCTAGTGAAGATGAAAGTTCCACTAGAAATTCCAGATGACAGAATCATGAGTGAACTCAAGAATTATGGCAAAGTGCAAAAGATTGAACGGGAAACGTATCCCTTTGACAGAACGCTAGAAAACGGTGCAAGACGTATTTGGTTTGATAAAGTGGATAGCCCTTTACCAAGCATATTGACGCTTGATGGCAGCTTTGTCCTGCCCTTATGGTATAGAGGGCAAATTAAAGAATGCCGGATCTGCCTAAGTACTGACCATTTGGCAACAGATTGTCCCAATCAGAACAAATGTTTGCTCTGTGGTTCAGTTGACCATTTTAAATGGCGCTGTCCAAAAAATCAAAACAAGCCCTCAGTATCAGGAGATAATCGCCCATTAAAGGATGCAACTGAGTCAAATGCTTCTGAAGCAACCGCTACGGAAGCTGTTGTTTTGGTTCATGCCACTGTAAATGACACAAACAAATCATCAAATCCTGTTAAAGTAACTACAGTTGATGACATTCATGTATTAGAGGAGGGTATAACCTTAAGTCAAGAAAATACTCAAAATGCAGTGGAGCCAAACGTTGCTGTAAAAGACACGCAGGAAAATGATGATCTTACAGAAGAGCCAGTTTACAATTCCTTAGAAGATGAATTAAAATTAGGACAGGATAAGTTTAGGACTCAGAAGACAGACAGTTCAGTCGATTTTCCGCTAAGCCCACTTGATTTAAGTCAGCTTGAAGATATGGTAAATGATGCTCCTGCCAAATGTTACTTAAGTAACAATAAGCGTCATAAAGAAGACAATAGCTCAGAATTGAGATTGAAGTAAATGATATGGATGAAGATACAATGTCAGTTGCAGAATCAGATGTGTCCATTCAAACACAGAGTTCACAGATGAAAGATGAAATGGTAATGTACCGATCAGAAGGGGGTGAAGTGTTAGTGCCATATGTAACGGCGAGAGGCGTGAAATATCGTCTACTCCTCTATGATTCTGATATTTCCAAATATGAATATTTGTCTGTGGTAGAACTGGGAAATATTGAATTCGCAGGAAAATTAGGTAAATGGTCTAAGAAACGAGCTAAAAAACCAAAATCTAGTTAATGTAATGATGGCGGTTGTAAACATCATTTTACAAATTATGATTATCTGCACCATCAATTGCAGAGGATTAAATACCGAATTCAAGCAGCGCCACTTGCTTGATGAATTAGCAAATGAGAGAGTTGATATTGCTTTTCTACAAGAGACCAAAATTCAAAAAGCTGAAGTGTATGAATCTCTCAAAGATATTTCAAAAGTGCAGATTTTTTTTTCTTTATCACAAGATAATAGTGCGGGAGTGGCCATTCCTATCCTGCCCCGCTGTCTCAACTATGTTCACGTTATATCGTCGTCATCAGATTCAAATGGACGATGGATTTATGTATCAATTGATGTACTAAACACAAGTTTAAATTTGATGGGCCTTTATGCACCTACCTCTCATCAATTGCGCCGTGAATTTCTAAATGATGTTTCCACAATAATTCAAGACAGAACACCTGAAAACCTAATTATGGGCGGTGACTTTAATTGCATATTAGACGAGGCTAAAGACAGAAACTCTAGGTCTAATTTTGATAACACATCGCATAATATTTTGAAACACATTTGTGAAAATAAAAGCTTGCTAGACACTTATCGGATTGAAAATCCAGAAGGCCAGGAATTTAATTTTTCAACCGATGGAAGGTTAGCTTCAAGGTTAGACAGGATCTATGTAGAACGTTCATTGAAAGGTTACATGTATAAAACTAACATAAAACCAGTAACTTTCTCTGATCACAATATGTGTTCCATCACATTAGACAATGCTGACTGGGTCAAACGAGGAGATGGATTTTGGAAACTTAATGTAGCATTGCTACGAGGTAGTTGCTACCGCAAATGTGTGGAAAGTTGTTGGAGGCATTGGGATGAAAGAAGAGGTTCGTATGAATGTATAACAGACTGGTGGGAAGGTGCTAAATCAGACCTGAAATATATTTCAAGGCAGTATTCCATCAGGAAAGCACGTGAAATACGAAAGCGTAAAAAGGCGCTTCAGAGGTCGTTGTGTAAAATTAATAAGAAAATTAATGATGGGGGAATATAATTATTACGAACTATTAGTTAAATTAAAAGGTAGACTAAATGAAATAGAGCAATATCAGTTTGATGGTGTCAAAATAAGGTCAAGAGCACAAATGCACACCGAGGGCGAAAAGCCTACACGTTACTTTTGTAATTTGGAAAAAGCAAGAGGTATAGAGAAATTAATGCGCTCACTGAAGACTAATGATGAATTATCAGTGTGCTCAAATGCAGAAATGATTGAAACAGTATCCGAATTTTACAAATCATTGTATAAATCTGAGGGAAGCGAGGAAACTGCAACTAGAGATGTTTTAGCTAATATAACGAAAAGACTTCCAGATTCATGTCGCAAAATCCCTCAAAGGTATGAAGTTAGAAAGGTCTCCTGGATGCGACGGACTTCCAGTTGAATTTTATCAAACATTCTGGCACATATTTGGGCCAGTATTAGAAGAAATAGCAACCAGCATTTTAAAGCAAGGGCATCTCCCTACATCGATGGCCCAAGCATATGTTCGGCTTATATACAAGAGGGGTGACAGAAATAAAAATACAGAATTATAGACCAATCTCTCTACTCTGTGTAGATTATAAGATTATTACTCGGGCACTAACATTAAAACTTGGCGCAGTCCTAGGCGAAGTCATTCATGATGATCAAACCTGCTCTGTACCAGGAAGATCAATATTAAACAACACTTTGCTTATACAGGACCTTATTCAATTAGTTGGAAAGGATTGTATCCCAGCAGCAATAATAGCACTTGATAACGAGAAGGCGTTTGACAGACTAGAATGGGATTTCTTGTTTAAGTCTTTAGACCATATTGGCTTTGGTTCAAGATTTATTAAATGGGTCAATATTTTATATACTGATATAACAAGTTGCTATTTAGTTAACAATCAGCTATCCAAACCTGTAGTGTTGGAACGAGGTGTCAGACAGGGTTGCTCACTGTCCCCGCTTCTATTCGTCATAGCTATGGAATCGTTGGGGGCCACATTGAGGCAACGCATTGAGTTTCAAGGAATATGTATACGTGGCGTAGAAAGGCCACTAAATGTTTTTCAATATACAGATGATACGACTGTGTTTGCGGGTAAATATACGGATGTTAGAGTTTTAAATGGAGTATTAACAGACTTTCAAAAGGCATCAGGACTTAAAGTCAATAAAGATAAATCTAAGGGATTGTTTTTGGGCTATTGGAAGGGCAGAACTGATAATGTGATGGATATTAACTGCTCAAATGATGTCATAAAAATTTTGGGTATTTACTTTAGTAGAGAACAAAATGTATTACTAAACTGGGAAGAAAGGATATCCAAGCTAAAGTGTGCATTACTAAATTGGAAACGACGTCGCCTAACTGTCTTTGGCAGGACATTTGTCCTTAATAATTTAATTTTATCTGGACTGTGGTATACCGCTTCTGTAGTTCATATGCCCAAATCAGTAGAGTCAAAGATCAACACGTTACTTTTGTCCTTCTTATGGGAGGACAAAGCCCGTTTAGTATCACAGTCAATCCTTACCAATGAAAAGCATGCCGGAGGCCTGGATTTGGTTAGTTTTTCAGCAAAGTGTGCTTCTTTAAAATTGAAATTCTTGAATAAGTTACTTACTTCAAACTCATCTTGGTCAAGTGTTTCAAGGGCACTTCTCCAAAGGTACGTTGACCCATTTCCAGTAGAATGTTTATTTATGTGCAATAAATTGCCACCTAATCATCAAAAGATTCCAAATGTATATAAAGAACAGCTCGAAGCCTTAAAAATATGTACACGATCAATGCCACAACCCAATTGTTGGGAAGATGCCTTAGAGCAACGTCTTTGGGGCAACGAGTTGATTCGTGATAATGATGATGTATTATATTTGCCCTCTATGGCCAAAAATGGTATTCAATATTTACGTGACTTGGTAAATCCGAAATCTCGTAGATGGATTGCGATGCAAGATGTAGCAAGAATAACATAAATGAGACATATTGATGCCCAGTGCTTATTTGTTAGAATAAAGAATGCAATACCTGCTGTATGGTTCAAATTGCCGAAAGCACGTGGCAACATTGATATGTTGCAACCAACATTAGTATTTATGGCAGAACATAAAAAATACAACATGGCATCTCGAGACTGGTATAGAATTCTAATGCAAAGTCGGAGACAGACTCCTATTGTGGTTAGGCATTGGAACAATTTAGGATGCACGCCAAAGAACTGGAAAAATGCCTGGAAAGCAATACATCTACCTTGTCTACCAGGAAATGCACGGGACCTGGCATGGCGATTACTCCATCGAAGGCTATCCGTCGGTCATCTTACTTTTATGTGTAAAATATCAATTACAGCCTGGTGCTTATTATGTAATACTGAGGAGGAAACGATAGACCATCTATTTACTCAGTGTCGCATAACTACAGGCTTTTGGGTATATATCAATATGCTCCTTGCAAAATTTGGAACCAAATATGTGAATTTAGTGGCTGAAACAATTTTGGTCAAAGATTGCTCAACCATCGGACGAATCATTAATAGCAAGGAGAAAGAATTGTTAATAACCCTGTTATCTGTAGGAGTGTGGGCCATCTGGAAGCATCGGTGTTCAGAGGCCAGAGATAAAACTGGCAACAACCATCACAGAGCCATACAAGCTATATTTCGATCATTGTTGATAAACCTGCGTTCATTGTGAATTTTACAGGCTAGTAGAACATGGGAGAGAAAGTAGATTTAAAGACGTATGGTGCAAAACTGGCCTAGTATCAATTGAATACGGATATCTTAAAATATCAGAAGCGGAACTTGTATAAGCTAGCACACTCGCTGCTTGCTGTATATTGATACATGCTATTTTAATTTAATTTAATTGCCTTTATTTTAAAATTGTAATGCCTTAGGAGACTCTAATCTTGACGAATATCCTAACCTTGGGATCAGAATATTTAAATATCAAATGAGCATTATGTCAATATTCTGGAGGTGATCCGATTTTCAAGTTAACGATTAGTTTCCTGTTGTAAATATTTACTGTAGGTGTATTTGTTCCAGGGTAATTTGCAAAAACTTACAACGAAGTAAATTTAGAATATGAACCCAGAACGCAATCTAAGTAGTCATAGTTTGTATACGTTTGCTTTGTGCATTATATTATATAAAGGCTACTACGTCCGTTGGGTATTTAATAATCGGCTAACTGGCGTCAATGAGTGCCTTTTTGTTACTTATTGACGAGTCACCTCGCCACTTGTTGGCAAGCTGCACTCGCCATTTGGCCCTACTACTATACGGTGTGCCACGTTAAACTACATATGATCTACTTAGCCTGCCGGTCATGAATCGGCTCAATGGCATCAATGATTAGCAGTAGCTTACTGCTAATTATTGATGAGTGGCTTTACCACTTGTTGGTTAGCTATGCTCGCCATTTGGGCCTACTACTACACGGTGTGCAAATAGCAATGTCTTTGTTGAATTATGTTATGTTATCAGCTCTTTATTAATTATGTTTTCTATGTAGTTATGCCATGGTTGTGGTATATGATAATAGAGTATTTTAGCTTGCACTGTTTTGATATGTTAGGTTTTTATTGTTATTCTATTAATAAAGCCTGCTATTTTAACCGATTTTTTTATGGGGGTTTGCAAGCCTTTTTAAAGGAGTTCCTCCGGGAAGTGTATCCGACTGCGTCAGCGTCGGATTTTCAAAAAAAAGAAAAAAAGTAGTAGTAATAGTAGTAGTAGTAGTAGTAGTAGTAGTAGTAGTAGTAGTAGTAGTAGTAGTAGTAGTAGTAGTAGTAGTAGTGGTAGTAGTAGTAGTAGTAGTAGTAGTAGTAGTAGTAGTAGTAGTAGTAGTAGTAGTAGTAGTAGTAGTAGTAGTAGTAGTAGTAGTAGTAGTAGTAGTAGTAGTAGTAGTAGTAGTAGTAGTAGTAGTAGTAGTAGTAGTAGTAGTAGTAGTAGTAGTAGTAGTAGTAGTAGTAGTAGTAGTAGTAGTAGTAGTAGTAGTAGTAGTAGTAGTAGTAGTAGTAGTAGTAGTAGTAGTAGTAGTAGTAGTAGTAGTAGTAGTAGTAGTAGTAGTAGAAGTAGTAGTAGTAGTAGTAGTAGTAGTAGTAGTAGTAGTAGTAGTAGTAGTAGTAGTAGTAGTAGTAGTAGTAGTAGTAGTAGTAGTAGTAGTAGTAGTAGTAGTAGTAGTCGAAGTGAACGCACGCGTTTATTTAGCTCTGCAATTGCTGCCCGAATTTGCTAGTTTCTAGCGCGATTTTGTAGATAAATTTTATACATATATTTCGTATTAGTATTTCCTTTCAAACTTTATATTTAATTTGTAAATTCTTGTCTTGGTTGGAGCGCATTTTGTGTCTCTATTTTCTAAAGGCATTCCTCTTAGCTGGCGGTTTTCGCCATTTAATAGGGCTCCTCTTACTGTGGTCAATGCAATACATTTCTCCCCGCGCCGGTCTGCTATTTCTATAGATCGTAGGCTAGCGCATTGTATTTGGCAAGATCGCTTGAGTGAGTGGATTTAATTCCTTTGTCATTTGTAAGCACACGCCTAGTTCTTTAACTATATTACTCCTTATAGTCAGTTGGCTGTCCCCGGTCAACTCGAACAGACTAACAAATATATGACTTGACTATTTAATCATATATTTGTTAGCATACTTTAATCGGCTAGGTGTTAGTGAACCACTTAGAAAGTGGTTCAAACTAACAAATATACGACTGTACTCTCTATTCGTATATTTGTTGGTAGACGTCAGGGTTTCAAAAGGGGACACTATTTATTTAGTGTTTAGCTCTTTCCCCGACGTCTTGGTGTTATATATTTGTATTATATATTGTAGTAGTATGGGGTTCCTCTTTTTATAAAACACCATGGCAACCTCATATAAGCGTACCCTGAGTCTTAAAATCACGACAAAGGCTTGGGGTATTTCGGCAATTGAGGTGTATCATGGGTTGAAGGATGTAGTTGGGGCAGGGCCACGGGTCCTTCAAGGTCTCGTTAATGTTTCCAAATCTGTATGGAATGTCACCGTAGTTAATGAAAGTGTGAAGGAAAAGTTGCTCGACGAGGTCCTTGTCGTGAAGGGTGAGGTGTGTAATGTGGAGGAAATAGATTCTGATCGTCTATTAGTCAAGATGAAGGTTCCATTAGAGATCCCAGATGAACGGGTTATCACTGAATTGATTAAGTATGGCAAAGTGGACAAAGTAGAACACGAGACCTATCCATTTGATCGAACCTTAGAAAATGGCATCAGAAGAATTTGGTTTGAAAAGGTAGAACAACCTCTCCCAAGCAAGGTCACCATAGATGGTCGATTTATCTTGCCATTATGGTACAGGGGGCAAATCAAAGAGTGTAGAATCTGCTTAAGCACAGAACATCTTGCAACAGATTGCCCTAACAAAAACAAATGTCTAGTTTGTGGATCATCTGATCATTTTAAGTGGCGATGCCCGCAGAACAAATATGTCAAAAAGGGTGCTGATAAAAGTGCAGAGCAAGTTGTCTCTAAAGAGAATGTCATAGAACCGGTAGCTGCTGAGATTGTAGCGGAAATTCATACTAATGGGAAGCACGCTGCTAAGGAAAATGTCATCGAACCAGTAGTTGCTGAGATTGTAGCTGAAGTCCATGTTAATGAGAAGCATGGGGAAAAAACTAAGAATCCAATCGCTGTAGTTGCAGGCGATGAAATAGAGGTTCTAGATGAGGGGCTAAGTCTTGCTCCAGTAACAAGTCAATCCAAGTTTGATGACAGAGAGGCTAATTCCACACAAGTTGAAGATGATGATCAATACCCTCTGGAAGAGAGTTTTAATTTAGGACAAGTAAAATTCAGGTCGCAAGATACTGAAACTAACTTTGAATTTCCACTGAGTACACTCAATCTAGACGATTTAAATAATATAGAGAAAGTAATTGGTGTCTCGGATCGATTGAGTGGAACAAAGCGACAGAAAGATGGAGAGAGTTCTGAATCAGAAATAGAGGAAAGTGATATAGAAGACGATAATATGTCAGTCGCTGAATCTGATATATCCATTCAAACACAGAGTTCTAAATCACCTGATGAAATGGTCATGTACAGGTCAGAGGCAGGAGAGGTGTTAGTTCCATATGTGACGGCAAATGGTGTTAAATATAGGCATCTGCGTCATGATTCAGATATATTAAAATATAAGCATTTGGAAAAAGTTGAGCTAAGTAATGCAGCGTTTGTGAGTAAAATAGGTAAATGGTCTAAGAGAGGGTCGAAAAAAACAAAATCTAGTTAGCTTAATAATGGCGGTTTTACACAGCATTTTATTACCTTTTATGCTAATTTGCACACTCAATTGTAGAGGCTTAAATAGTGACATAAAGCAACGTCACTTACTAGAGACTCTGAAAAATGAGCAGATTGACATTGCTTTGATACAGGAAACAAAAATTCAGAAGTCAGAATTATACGATAATTTAGAAAAGATTTCTGGATCCAGAATATTTTATTCGTTATCTCAAGATAATAGTGCAGGCGTAGCAATTGTTATACTCCCTCGTTGTTCAGCCTATGTAAATATAATCTCTTCAGTATCAGGTGCAAATGGTCGCTGGGTGAGAGTCACGCTAGATATACAACAAACACGTATCACGTTGCTGTGTATATATGCACCTACATCTCATCAACTACGTCGTAATTTTTTTAAGGAGATGTCTAAAACAGCACTAGATAACATCACTGAAAACTTAGTAATGGGTGGTGACTTTAATTGTGTCTTAGACAAAGAAAATGACAGGAATGCAACTTCAACTTATACTGATACATCACATAGACTCTTAAAAGAAATATGTGATAATGAAAATTTAGTGGACACCTATAGAATATCAAAACCTCATGGTAAAGATCTTACATGTTTTTCGGTAGATGGTAAAGTTGGTTCAAGGATCGACAGAATTTATGTGAATAGTTTGTTAACAGGGTACTGGAGAGATGTTAATATTAAGCCAGTTGCATTCTCCGATCATAACATGGTTTGTGTAACCTTTGCCAATGCTGACTGGGTAACAAAAGGGGTCGGGTTTTGGAAATTAAACACAACACTGTTGGGAGAAGAATTTTATAAGAATAATATAGAGAGTTGTTGGCAACATTGGATTAATAGGAAAGCATCATATAAGAGCACATTGCAATGGTGGGAGGATGTTAAACTGGATTTAAAGTATGTTTCCCGAAAGTATGCTATTAGAAAAGCACAGGAAATACGCAAACGCAAGAAAACACTTCATCGATCACTGATGAAAATTAATGCTAAAGTAAATAATGGTGAAGAGAATTATTATGAATTACTGGTTAAAATTAAAAGTAAAATAAGAGATATAGAACACTATGAGTTTGAGGGTGCAAAAATTAGAGCAAGAGCCCAGATGCACGCAGAAGGGGAAAAGCCAACCCGATATTTTTGCGCATTAGAAAAAGCACGGGCAATAGATAAGGTGATGTGCTCATTAAACATGCCGGATGGTTCAACCGTCTTTACCAACAATGAAATGAGTACTATTGTATGCAATTACTATGAGTCATTGTACAAGTCAGAGGGAATTGATGAAGATGCAAAATTGGATTTGTTAGCAAATATAGACAAAAAGGTGTCAGACACAGGCAGTGAATTTTGTGATCAACCCTTAACACTAGAAGATTTAACTAAATCCCTTAAAGGTATGAAACTAGAAAAATCACCGGGGTGTGATGGCCTTCCAGTTGAATTTTACCAAACGTTTTGGCACCTTGTAGGTCCAATAATGGAAGAATTAGGCACAGAAATATTTGAGAAAGGCCATTTACCACCAACTATGGCTAGGGCATACGTAAGGCTAATATATAAAGGAAATGACAGACGTCTAATTCAGAACTACAGACCAATTTCTCTACTATGTGTAGACTACAAAATAATATCCAGAGCACTAACATTGAAACTAGGTAGTGTTTTAGGAGAAATCATTGGAACAGAGCAGACATGTGCTGTACCCAGGAGGACAATTCTAACCAATACCATGGTAATAAGAGACCTTATACAATTGGTTGAGAAGGATAGCATCCCTTCAGCTGTGATTGCCTTGGACAATGAAAAGGCATTTGACCGTGTGGAATGGGATTTTCTTTTTAATTCTTTGCAATCGTTTGGGTTAGGCTCAAACTTTATTAAATGGGTAAAGATTTTATATACGGATATCAAGAGTAGCTATTTAGTGAACAATCAATTATCCAGAGAAATTGTCTTAGAACGTGGGGTTAGACAGGGGTGTTCCCTATCGCCATTATTATTTGTTATTGTGATGGAATCACTTGGCATAGCATTGAGGCAAAATAATAACTTTCAAGGCATATGTATTCGTGGCATAGAAAGACCACTTAAGCTGTCACAATATGCTGATGACACAACTGTGTTTACCAGTTCAAACAATGATTTTGCAATTTTAAACCACGTACTAGAAAAGTTCCAAAATGCATCTGGTTTGAAAATCAATAAAGGAAAATCCAAAGGATTATTTCTGGGGCCATGGAAAGAGCGGAATGACCAGCCACTTGAAATCAATTGGTCTAATGATACCATTAAGATTTTAGGCATCTATTTTGGCAGGAAACCGAATACAATACAAAATTGGAATGAACGAGTATCTAAGCTTAAGAGAATATTAGCAAATTGGAAGCGTCGTCGTCTTTCAATCTTTGGTAGAGTGTTTGTTGTCAACAACTTGGCATTATCTGGGCTATGGTATACAGCATCTGTTGTACACATGCCAAAACATGTAGAAAAGGAGGTTAATGAGTTGATATTGTCATTCATATGGGAAGAAAAGAATCATTTAGTTTCCCATCGTGTTCTCAATAATGCTAAGTTAGAAGGAGGACTTGATTTAATTGATATTAAAGTGAAATGTGTTTCTTTAAGGTTAAAATTTTTGGATGATCTTATTACATCAGATGAGACGTGGGCATGTGTTTCACGAGCTCTCATGGAGAGAATTGTAGAACCATTTCTGGCGGAGCATGTTTTTACCTCAAAGAAGCCACCTCCGAATAGCCAAATGATACCAGATGTGTTTAAAGATCAAGTTAAGGGGTTAGAAATATTTGACAGATACATGCCTCCACCTACGTGCTGGAAGGAAGTACTAGAACAGCAATTGTGGGGCAATAGTAATATATGTTATAACAATGCAGTACTTTATCTACCGTCCTTTGCAAAATATGGCATTCAACATTTATCGGATATGATACACCCTCAAACACGTAGATGGATTTCAATGCAAGACGTAGCTAGAAAAACACATATGAGGCATATAGATGTCCAGCGGTTGCTAAATAAAATAAAACATGCTGTACCAATTGAATGGTTTCGTCTGCCAAATGTAAATAATGATAGTTTGACTCCACAACCCGCATTAGTTCTTGATGATGAGATGTTAAAATACAAGATGAGATCCAAGGAATGGTACCATATTATGAGACGAAAACAAGTAACACCTCCCATAGCAATTAGGAGATGGGATGACTCAAGCTATAAACCATCCAGTTGGAAAAATGTATGGAAAATCTTACATTCTCCATCCATACCAAATATGGCTCGTGATTTATTGTGGCGATTACTACATCGACGGCTATGGGTGGGACACTTGACATACAAGTGCAATATTACGACTTCTGATAGGTGTTACTTATGTCAAACAGACGAGGAAACAATCGAGCATTTATTTGCGGAATGTCCAATATCGTCACAATTTTGGGACTATATCAGCCAAATCTTGGCAAAATTTGGAGCGAAGCCCATTGTTCTAGACACGCATGTAGTCTTATTTAGAGAATTTGGATCAAGCGGTGTAAATATCATAAAGTCTGAAAGGACTATTTTAATAACAATACTAACCATAGGTGTTTGGGCCATTTGGAAACATCGGTGTGCACAGACGAAAAATCCATCTATGGGCAATCACAATAGAGCAATAAAGGCAATATTTCGTTCATTGCTGCTGAATCATATTCCTTGCGAATATTTTAGATTAAAGCAGCATGGTAAAGAAAAAGTATTCAAGGACATATGGTGCAAAACAAACATAGTTTCAATAGAGTTGGGAGCTGTAAAAATAAATGAGCCTGCACTAGCTTAAATCATTTAATTACTACAGCTGATTTATCTGTGTCTTTTAATTAATCTGTGTCATGTAATTCATTTTAGTCTGCACTTTGATATTGTTATGTTTAATAATTCATGTTAAGAAATAAACAGACTGGGGTAATTTAATAATCAATCGATAAAGTAATTTGCCATTGAATTATAAAATTGTCCCAGGTAATTTTAGGAATTTGCACAGAGTTTTATAGGGTTATTTGTTCCCGGGTAATTTACAAAACCTTACAACAAAGTAAATCAAAAATGGAAACATGAGCGCCATCTATTTCCATCTATTTTTCTGTAATTTTCCTGCTGACTATATATGTTATGCTACCTGAATGCTACTACGCCCGCTGATCTTTAAGACTCAGCCCACTGGCGTCAATGATTGACTTATTTGTCATTGATTGACGAGTCACTTTTCATTTGTTGAATAGTTGCACTCGCCACACGGGTCTACTACCACACATGGATTGAATGATAATTTACAAAACCTTACAATAAAGTAAATTGAAAATGTAAACAAGAGGGCCATCAATTTTTCTGGAATTTTTCTGCCGACTATATGTATTATACTACCCAAATGCTACTACGCCCGCTGATCTTTAGAGAATCAGCCCACTGGCGTCAATGATTGACTTATTTGTCATAGATTGACGAGGCACTTTTCATTTGTTGGATAGGTGCACTCGCCACACGGGTCTACTACTACACCTGGGTTGAATAGTAATGCCTTTGTTGGGTTTTGTTTTGCTATCGGAGCTTTATCAGCCTATTGTTTTGTATCTATACTTTTTAAGCCATATGTATTTATAGATTGTATTAATGCTCATTATTTATCATTGTTTTGGTGTAATATTAATCAAGATTACTAGTTCACCAGGTTTTTTTCTGGGGGTTTGCAAGCCTTTTTAAAGGAGTTCCTCCGTGAAGTTTGTCCGACTGCGTCAGCGTCGGTTTTTCAAAAAAAAAAAAAAAAAGTAGTAGTAGTAGTAGTAGTAGTAGTAGTAGTAGTAGTAGTAGTAGTAGTGGTAGTAGTAGTGGTAGTAGTAGTGGTAGTAGTGGTAGTAGTAGTGGTAGTAGTAGTGGTAGTAGTAGGTAGTAGTGGTAGTAGTAGTGGTAGTAGTAGTAGTAGTAGTAGTAGTAGTAGTAGTAGTAGTAGTAGTAGTAGTAGTAGTAGTAGTAGTAGTAGTAGTAGTAGTAGTAGTAGTAGTAGTAGTAGTAGTAGTGGTAGTAGTAGTGGTAGTAGTAGTAGTAGTAGTAGTAGTAGTAGTAGTAGTAGTCATAGAAGTCATATTGATTTGGCTCTGCTATTAACGTCGATTTAAGACGATTCCTACTACGCATATATGATTTATTTCTTGTCTTGCTTCCTTATAAATGTATATACGTTGGTTTTGCTGTTTTGATTTCTTGAAATTGTGTTGTGGGAAGTCGCATTTTGTTGCGAAGTTTTCCTGCCATTACTTTTGATTTGGCTTTGATAGCCATTGTCTTGTCGGCGTCCTGTCTTCTGACCGTAATTGTACATTGTCCACGTTTAGTTGATGGTGATTAATTACGCAGGCTAGTTATGTAAAGCCTCATTTACCGTTGGCACGCTAGCGATTATTCCCGTCTTTTCGATCGCGTGGTTACACGGGCGTTTTCTGTTGAGCTTCGCGCTTCGTGGCTGTATACAACTCGCGCTTTCTGCAGGGTTTAAAAGCTGCGTTAGAATACTGCATATCACGCAGTAGCCGCGGCGTCTCCCTTTGGTCAATTATACCCGTTAATTAACCAACGACTTCTTACTATCAACTGTAAATATCACAATGCTCACACCGCTAAACTAAAAATGTCATCCGAATATAAGCGTATGCTTAGTCTTAAAATTAGCACAAAAGGGTGGGGCGTTTCAGCTATTGATGTGTATAATGGCTTGAAGAACACGATTGGCACTGGTCCTAAGGTATTAAAGGACCTGATTAACGTGACCCGCAATATATGGAATGTGACAGTAAGCACCCAAGAGGCAAAGGATAGGCTATTGGAGAGCGATCTTGTTATAGCTGGAGAAATATGTAGCATCGAGGAGATCGACTCAGATAAATTAATGGTAAAGATAAAATCCCGGATGAGCGTTTGTTAAGCGAACTTAGCCATTATGGGCAAGTATCGAAAATTGAGAGAGAGACTTACCGTTTTGATAAAACCTTGGAAAATGGTATTAGAAGAGTATACTTTGAGAAGGTAGACAAGCCTCTGCCTAATAAGTTGTCTATAGACGGTATTTGTATCCTTCCACTGTGGTACAGAGGTCAAGTGAAGGAGTGCAGGATTTGTTCCAGCACTGGTCATCTGGCGGGAGATTGTCCACAAAAAACCAAATGCTTAATTTGTGGTTCAACAGAACATTTCAAGTGGCGATGTCCCAACAACACGCGGACGCCTAAGCAAGATACACACAGTAGCTATGTGGCATCGCGTACTGAACATCAAATTGAGCGAGTTAACTCACTCCCTGCTCAAATTGTTACAGTTGTTGCTGAAACTAATTCAGAAGAGAGTGTAGTTACGGTGAACCCCGTCGTAGTGGAGAATGTGGACGAAATTGACGTTATTGAGGAAGGTATTAGCTTAACTCCAGAGAGAACAATCCAGGATACGGATGCGAAGTCAAGTCAAAGCGCTCATGATGACACTCTGGATGAAAGCGAATTCCCTTTGTTACCGCGACAAACTACATTCAGGTCGCAGGTGACAGATGACGATGAAGAATTTCCATTAAGTCCTTTCCCATCAACTCAGATTACGGACCTAGATAATAAGGCTCCTGCGAGTATTAATCTGGATGGCAAAACATCTGTAAAAGATAACGTTGATACGCATGTCACTGATGTTTGTGCTAGCCTTAAGCGTCACAAGGAAGAATTGTCTAGTTCAGAATCTGATGTCGAGGAAAATGATATTGAAGATGATAATATGTCTACTGCTGGGTCAGACTATTCTGTACAGACGCAATGCTCACAGACAGCAAAGGAAATGGTTTTATTTCGTTCAGAAGATGGTGAGGTGTTTGTGCATTATGTAACAGCCAAAGGAGTACACTATAGACATCTAAGATGTGATTCCGCTATTTCTAAATACAAACATTTAGAAGTAGTTGATTTGAAAAATCATGATTTTAATAGTAAGCTGGGTAAATGGGCCAAAAAACGAAGCAAGCCTAGTAAGAAAAATAAATCCAGTTAGATTAACAATGGCAGTCCTGTATACTATTCAACTATTTATGCTCATTTGTACGATACATTGCAAAGGCCTAAATACTGAACTAAAACAGAGATGTTTGTTGGAAGTGCTTGAGGACAAAAAGGTCGATATAGCTTTGCTTCAGGAAACGAAGATTAAAGATCATGAAATCTTTGATTCATTTAAACAGTTTTTTAAAGGTCAGTTGTTTTACGCATTATCGTGCGATAACAGTGCAGGGGTTGCTATTCTCATTCTTCCACACTGTCTTAAATCTGTTAATGTGTTAGCATCGTCATCAGATACAAATGGACGTTGGGTCAATGTAACAGTTGATATCTTTGACTTTAGCTTGACTATAATGTGTGTGTATGCGCCTGTTGCACATGGTTCACGTCATACATTTTTCCATGATATCTCCGCCATTATTCAAGATAATAAATCTGAAAATTTGATATTAGGAGGTGATTTTAATTGTGTTTTAGATTCAAACATTGACAGAAAATCGCAATCTGTATATAATGATACGTCACACGTTGAATTAAAACATGTTTGTGACAGGGAACATTTATTTGACAGCTATCGCTTGACAAACCCTCACGACAGGCAATTTACTTGGTTCTCGTCTGATGGACGCATAGCATCAAGATTAGATAGAATTTATTTACAGCAGTCACTTAAGGGCAATCTTAGCCAAACAAGCGTATTTCCTGTAGCATTTTCTGATCACAATATGGTGTGTGTTACTTTAGATAATGCTAGCTGGATCAAACAAGGAAGTGGCTTCTGGAAATTTAATAATTCACTATTGTATGATACTAACTATCATCATTGTGTCCAAAGTTTTTGGCAGTATTGGCTTCGAATGAAGGATTCATATGAGAATTTAGCCCTGTGGTGGGAGGAAGGTAAATCTGGCTTGGCTCATATTTCCAAGAGGTTTGCACTTAAAAAAGCAAGAGGTAGGCGGAAACGTAGGAAGGCATTGGACAAATTTGTATTCAGGATATCTTGTAAAGTAAACAATGGTGATCAAAGCTACAATGATCTGCTAGTCAAGATAAAGCATGATATTAATGAATTAGATCAATATATGCTTGAGGGAGCCAAAGTAAGATCACGGGCTCAAATGCATGCAGAAGGTGAAAAGCCTACAAAATATTTCTGCAACTTAGAAAAAGCAAGGGGTATTGAGAAAATCACCAGACACCTGAAAACAAAGGACGGTCTGGTTGCTAATTCAAATGAGGAAATGCTGGATGCCGTTTATCATTTCTACGAATCCTTATATGCATCGGAAGGCAGTGATGATGTGGCAACTTCAATCATGTTAGGAAATATGAGGAAGACACTATCAGATTCTGATTGTGAACGTTGTGACAGCCATATTTCTCTTAGTGAATTAACAGAGTCATTGCAAGGAATGAAGTCAGGAAAATCTCCTGGCTGTGATGGACTAACAGTGGAATTCTATCGTGCATATTGGCATGTGTTAGGTCCATCATTCCTTCAAGTTGTGAATGATATCTTTGAAAACGGACATCTACCTCCATCTATGTCCCAAGCATATGTCCAAATTCTGTACAAAAAAGGGGACAGGGATGATTTGAAAAACTATAGACCCATATCTCTACTTTGTGTCGATTATAAGATCATATCACGAACATTATCATTGCGATTAAGTAGAGTATTGGACCAAGTAATTGATCCTGACCAAACTTGTGGTATTCCGGGTAGAAGTATTCTAACTAATGCCTTTCCCATAAGGGATGTAATCAGCTTGGTTGAAAAAGACAGCATCCCAGCAGCTATTATTGGACTTGACAATGAAAAGGCATTTGACAGCCTAGAATGGCAGTTTCTGTTTAAATCCCTAGAGCACATAGGCTTAGGAGTACATTTTATTAAATGGGTCCGGATTCTGTATACTGGAATTAACAGCAGATATCTTTTAAATAATTGTCTGACTAATTCTGTGATACTAGCATGCGGTGTACGGCAAGGTTGTTCTCTGTCACCCTTGTTATTTGTCATAGCCATGGAATCACTGGGATCAACACTGAGGGAAGACCCTACGTTTAAGGGGATATCCATACATGGTATTGCGAGACCATTAACGGTATCCCAGTATTCAGATGATACTACAGTGTTTGTTGGACATGGCAGCGATTTTTGTAGCTTAGATAAAATATTAAGTGTGTTTCAAAAAAAAAGCTTCTGGACTAAAGGTCAATCGAGATAAATCTGTCGGCCTATTTCTTGGTCCTTGGATTAACAGGTGTGATAATATTATGGACATAAAGTGGTCAAATGACTATATCAAAATAATAGGCATTTCTTTAGTCGCAAAAAGGACACGTTAATAAACTGGACACACCGAGTATGTAAACTGAAACACGTGTTAGCAAGTTGGAAGCGACGCCGTTTGTCTATATTTGGTAGATCATTTGTTCTGAATAATCTGATAATGTCTGGTTTGTGGTATACAGCTTCTGTTGTCCATATGCCAAAACATGTAGAAGATGAGATTAATCAGCTAATGTCTGCCTTTTTGTGGGAAGATAAAGCTAAACTTGTAGCTAATACAGTTTGTATCAATGCAAAATTGAAAGGCGGTTTGGACTTGGTACACATTCAAACAAAATGTGCGTCATTAAAACTTAAATTTCTGCATGATTTGATATATTCCAATTCACCTTGGGCCATTGTTTCACGAACATTATTGGAAAGGTATATTGGACCTTATTCCACAGAGTGTATATTCCTTTCAAAGACACCACCTCCAAACGTCATGAAGATACCAGATGTCTTCAAGGAGCAACGCCAAGCATTGAACATGTTTACTAAGGTAACGCCATCACCGTTAGAATGGGAAAGTGTGCTAGACCAGAGACTATGGGGAAACGACAATATTCAGATACGAAATAAAGGCCTTTACTTCCCATCATTAGCTAGTAAAGGTGTTCACAGATTGTCCGATTTAATCAACTCAGATACACGTTCGTGGATTTCAGGGCAAACAATATCAGAAAAATATGCGTTAAGGAGTATTGATGCCCATCGTCTGTTAGGACAATTAAAGAAAGCTGTTCCCATCGACTGGTTCACACTACCAAATGCTGTTGACAAGGAGGAAATTTCTCCACCAGTGTTGCATTACGATGGAGAAGAATTCAAATGCCATATGCGTTCTCATGATTGGTATAGTATCTTAATATGTAGACACGCCAAAATGCCCAGAGCAATTGATGCATGGAATAATACCAATTATAAACCCTCTGATTGGAATAATGTGTGGAAGCATTTACACTTGCCATTTATACCACATAGGGCACGTGATGTAGCATGGCGGCTCATTCATCGCAGACTTTGGGTTGGCCATTTATTACAGAAATGTCGAATTACAAATAGTAATCTATGTCCTCTCTGTAAAAACGAGGAAGAGACATGTGTCCACTTGTTCATTAATTGTCTGGAAATTTTTGAATTCTGGAAATATGTGGAAACAATTGCAGTAAAATTTGATATTCATTCTTTGAATCTAAAAGCAGAAATGATTTTGTTTAGGGATCTTAAATCTATAAAGCGGCATCTAACCAGCCATAAGCATGGGGTCTTAATCTGTCTTATCATGATAGGTATATGGACAGTTTGGAAATACCGATGTGCACAGGTGCTGAATCCTGACAGGTCAACCCATTTAATTTCCCTGACAGCAATTTTTCGTACCCTTTTAATGCATTGCCTTCAAGGCGAATTGCACAGGGCTACGAAGGAAAGGAGTTTGGAGAAATTCAAAGATATGTGGTGCGTGAACAACATAGTTGAAGTTCTGCCAACGAATTTAATAATGTTGCGTCTATGAGCATTTTCTGATAAATACATGTTAACCGGTTCTCTACAATTAATTACATGTAAGATGTATTGTTGTGGTTATTTGTGGATTTTGTAACATAGAAACTGTTGCTGTATCACATTAAATTGATTTCAAGATACCTAACAGTCTATAACTATGATTAATTTGGAATTAACATACCTGGGCGCTTGGGGCTGCAAGGGTTAAAGCGTGTCCCACAAGTGGCAGGTGGTCATATACGCATCTTTAATATTCCTTGGTTTTACAATGCGAAAAGTGACTCTATATCCCAATGTAGCTACTATTAGGCCATGTTCCTGGGTAATTTTCGAAAATCCATTTGCTAGTAAATTTAGAATCCCATAAAATATTTAAACATTCATTTGAGCCTCTTTATACTAACAATGTTTGTAAACATAGCCAAATACACAATAAGCGCGTTTGTTCCGGGTTAATTCTGGAAAACGATCGTGCAAGTAAAGTGATTTGTTAATTTTCAACTCACATTTACCACACTATGCAATATTACCGTGTCGCTAAACACATTGCAGATATTCTAGTATTTGCCTTTTTATAAATCATCCTGTGGGCCTTAATTGGTTTGTTCTTAATGCTTATAAGCTTACGCTTGAACCGTGTGTTTATGTTATGACCTTAATTACACTGCTGTCAATATTTATTACTACAGTAGAGTCAGTAGAACAATGGCAGACGCGAGTTTTGGAGGCGGTGTTGCTCTTATGGACAGCAACAAGCTTGTGGCAAATTTGTTTTTCACATATACATTGCCGTCATATGAATACAAAGAAATTTTGAGAGCCTAAATTTCAGTGCTCTAATTCTCAAATAAGTGTCTGATTTCTGAACGTGTGGATTTTTAAAGTTATGCTGTTGCGCTTAATGGCAGGAATTTTTGATGATGTAATATATGATTTTATAAAATGTCTTATGGAAATGTTTGTTAACCCTTTGAACCCTCGGTTCACACAATATTAATTTCAAACATCGGTACAAGAAAGCTGCTGTGTAATTTGAAACGAATTTGACAGGTATATGTTGTTGTTTACGCAGCAACAGCTCTAAGTCGGGTTGGTTTGAAAATACATAGCATAACTTTTATAAAATTAAAGTATTTTGGTGTGATTGCATTTCGTGTTGAAAGGGTTAAGCCTAGCTAGATGATGCATAGAATTTTAAAGAAATTATATAATTGAACTGCAAATATTTATTGCTTATTTATACATGTGACTGATACGATAATTGTTTTCTATTGAGTTCTTCTTTTCTTCTTTGTTTAATGTTCTTTTTCAGTCAGTATATTTTTGGGTACGATGGATTTCCACACGATCCTTTGATCGTGCTACCAAAAAAAAAAAAAAGTAGTAGTAGTAGTAGTAGTAGAAGTAGTGCGTGCGTGCGTGCGTGCGTGCGTGCGTGCGTGCGTGCGTGCGTGCGTGCGGGCGTGCGTGCGTGCGTGCGTGCGTGCGTGCGTGCGTGCGTGCGTGCGTGCGTGCGTGCGTGCGTGCGTGCGTGCGTGCGTGCGTGCGTGCGTGCGTGCGTGCGTGCGTGAACTTGTGTGCGTGAGTCCGTGCGTGAGTGCGTGCTTGCGTGCGTGTGTGCGTGTATGTGTGCGCACACGCGCGAATGATTGCTTTGAGTTCCATAATGACAGAAGAGTCTCTGAATTTTCCGAAATTCCTTTACCAGGAGATTGAGAAAGGGGTGGGGAGCAGGTCACAGCCCCCACATCTGTTGGAACAAGAAACCATTCTGCACAGGTACACATGCACGCATTTACATCCCCGCCGGAATGACCCTACCTCGTACCAATATTCAGTATAATGTTTCTTAAGACGAACAGTAACATATTGTGTCATGATGTAAAATACTTGAGTCGCAGGCACGGCGATGTCACTGTTCTAAAAAAAAAAAACCTTCCTGCTGTTAACGCCATGGCCATCCAGGTCACAGAGAATGGGGTTATAACTATGCCCTAGATCTCGGTACTCTCACGTCATGCAATAAAGACTGAGGTCTTGTCGGAAGGCCGTCAACCCGCAATACGCTATGATGATAAATTCATATGAAATACTTAGAATATAAAGCACAGATAATTTTAATTGGGAAATTGTTATTTTGTATCACCATATTCTGCTGCACGCTACTCAGAACTCTCAGGAGAATAGAATGCCACTGATAAATGTAAATAATGCAAAATGGTAAGAAATGTCCTGTCCGAATCGCCATGAAAAGTCGAAATATTAGCTTTGACAATATCTCAATCGGATTGCAATTTCATAGGAAATTTATCACATTCATTTGGAAAGATCTCATTTGGAACCCATTAAACCTCATTGTAAATGGGATCTTAGTAAACGTGTGCAATACATTTGGTACAAAATAAGGACTCATTTGAGCTCCTCTGTGAATGTATGTGGAGTCTAATTACAGCACATCTTAGATATAATGTAACATGTTACCAAAGTAAAAACAGAAATACGACAGTTAATACAATGGACCTTTTCAGAGTAATAACGTCACATGACGTCATAATCAGCTACGCGGCGTGTATGATGACGTCATAATTATTACGTCGTAAATGATTCTATTAGGACAGTCTTTAACTCTTAATAGTCCGACACGTTGTAAGAATTGTATGTCGCTACTATTTAATAAACATGCTATTGAATATTTTGAAACTAATTTGACTGGGTGCTGTTTCTGCCTATGGCTAGAATAGCCAAATTAGTTTCAAAATATTCAACAGCTTACCTGTCTAGTTCTCTGGAAATTGATAGTCACGGAGTTTAGAGATGGATCCCAACACGGACGTTGTGTGGCCGATGGAGCTTAGATTGAGTTGGGCGGGGCATAGCAAAAAATGGAAAGGGCCATTGCGCACACAGTCTAAGAATTGTTCAGGTGAATATTTTGAAATTAATTTGATTGGAGGCAATGTCTTGCAATCACATTATGTCCGAAATATTCAACATTATTTTGTATTTTGTTTTTTATCACAAACTATGTTATTTCTGAATTGTACTGTATGCGTATTCAGTTGGCGCATGTAGCTATGCGCATTATTGCATTATGGCGCGGCTAACCAATCTGGCCATTTATACTCTGAAGCACACCGTACATTATCGCAGTACCATATAATGAAGACATACAATGGGTTGCCGGGAAAATCCTCGTATTTAATCGCTCAGGGCTAGTTTCACCGTCTTCCCATAGATCCACGAAGACGAGCTAGTTTCACTGACTTCTGATAGAATTGATTGCTTCCTGACTTGAATTTGTGAGCGTGATCAATGACCTTGCTAAATGAAACGACCGTAAGGACTGGCCTGCCTGCAGCTTTTTATTAGATAGCTATAATCATACTACTGGGATTAGTCCATAAAATCCAATCCTATATCTTTCCAGTGTGAGCATGCAAGTGTCTCGTAATTCATCAATTATCAAAACGTACGTCTTGGGAAATTATTTCAAGAGCATTTCCATATATTTGTGTCTAGCATACCGATTTTCCAACATGGATACAGACCACTGATTTGAACAGACTTGACCTGACCTGGACACACGTATTGCACAGTGATACACTAATCAATATACAGTCATAGTATTCATTATATAAGCAGAGCCAGGATGGAATGGTTCGTTCCATCCATCTGTAGTTAGCGTCCACCCACACCACCGCTTGTGTTGGGATTTATCAATCCCTGAACTCACTAACTATCAATTTCCAGAAAACTATACAGGTAAGCTGTGGACTATTTTGAAACTATTTTGACTGGTTGCTGTTGCTGCCATAGGCAGCAACAGCAACCAGTCAAATTAGTTTCAAAATATTATAGAGAATGCTTATTAAATAGTTAATACGTACAATTTGTACAACGTGTCAGACTAGTAAGCATTTAAGACGGACTAAATCAAGTCATGCATGATGTAATTGATTTTGACATCATCTTACATGCCCCGTAGTTGATTATGACGTCATGTGATACAGGAATAAACTGGAAAAGTCCATTGTGTATACGTTCAATGTATACACGTCTCGGTCTGGATTCCTGACCGCAGCAAGCTTGATATATTAGCCTAAAGATTATAATAATAGCAATAATGCGTCTTGAGTTCTGTCATGTATGTTTACAACCATCATCAACAATAACAACAACATGTGATGCATTTATAGCATTTGAACAGCAGTTTATCTTACAGCTAACTAACATGTTCCATAATTAAGCATTGTTAAGACTTACATTATCATATGTAATTGCTGAGACTTACGACTCATAAAGCTGCGTTTACCTGGGACGCAGAATGCGGAAAGCGGGTTGCGAAAACGGAACGCGGAATATACTTCAGATCGGTCTTTACTATTTTCCTTCATCCATTTACCTGCACGCAGTAAGCGGTATGCGGAACACGGAATGCGGAACGCGGAACGGCGGGATGCGAAAAAACCGATCGCTCGGTGTATCGATCTTTCCGGACGGAAAAGATTCCATTGCGGAATAGAGCACATGTAACCTAGCAATGAAAGGGTAATCCAAGTAGTTAAAGCTGATGCATCGTCTTATAAGAACCAATTTGTAGAAAAAATTAGGAAATCACTAATATTATAATTACATGTTGTTAGATTAGGCCAAGGTATCAATTTGAATCTAGTCGCCAGTATCCGCCATTTTAGATCTACAATTCTCGCCTCCGTATATACACATTTTGTAATGGTCCCAGTAGAAAGCTAGATTTCAAAGTGCAAACAATGTGTTGTCTCTTTTGAAAAGAAATTTTATAGAAATATCGCAATATCATGAGGAAGGTAATCAACCCAAGGGGCGCAATGCCTCTCATAAAATAACGCAGCGATACCGCGTGGAGGTAAATGGTAAACGCGATATTTTACCCGCGTTCCGCAAAAGCGCTTTCCGTTCCGCGTTCCGCATTCCGCACCCCGCGTGCCAGGTAAACGCAGCTTTATTCGTTAATGACATAGTGTTATCAGTAACAACAGACAATGTGCATGTAAGTTAATCATGCCCTTTAGACATTTCTCGGATACCATTCGGTATGGGTACCAGTATGCCAACATATCTGGGATAAGACTGACTTGCCAAGAGGCACGTTTCTCCTGATAGCACTGCTATAATTTGCCAAACTCGTGGTCAAATGTCTACTACCGTCTAGTAGCATGGCCAGAATAATTGGTTTCCACATATTAATTAGAAAGTTCAGCCTTGTCAATCAGAAACAGACGTCCACACCAGAAAACGGGTTTTCAACCGTTGTTACACACTAAGTGTATGTAGACATGGGTTGAAGGAAAGCTGGTGCTTAGTTTAGGAAGTTTGTTGCTGATTTTTCTAAGTACTGCTTCAGGAAATAACTGATATGTGCCACCTAGTTCTCAAACAGAGTATGTGTAGACGCCATTACTGAATACTGATTAACAGAAGTCGGCATATCAGCAGTACACGTGATACTATTTTCCATCGTGGTATTTCAGTCCGCCAGTCAATAACTCCAATAAATATTTCTGACTGATAGCTTGACCGCGCGGACTAGATTACTAACGTGAAAACAAATTCAATATTTGCATCACCTAAATGGCTTGCCAATAACTAGCATGATGTTAATTGGCTGAACCTATACGCACACGTCAATGGGGCTTGATGCGCTCTACATGCGTGAGGTAAATATCACGCCTTAGTAATGTACACAGCTGAATACGTAGGAATGTTCAGGAGAACATTACAAATAGAAGAAAATGCAAGATACTATTTTACCTAGGGGCACATACCCGCATGCACGCGATCAACGACATGACCCGAACTCAATACCAACACTGTAACAGTGCAGTGTACACACTATAAATTAGCAATGTGTTACTACCTTAGCCAGTTACAGCCCTCAATCAAACCGCTTTCAAAATATTCAACATTATGTTTATCAAGGCGAACAACATCACATTTTATTATGACGTTATCTATTTGAATCACAGATCGGATTCCTCATTTATGGATCAGAAGATTAGGCTTTCCCTCGTACCACATGTCATGTTACTGTGTTAATCTGATAGGTTAATGGCAATCAATATCTGTTTCTATAAGCTTGTGGAACAAATCAGTCTTGGCAGAATATTTTTTCAGGCACACTCACGAAGCGGGCAACTTATCCGATGTACAGTTAATAGGTTTATTAACCCCGCTTATATCAACTTGACCTTTTAATAGCCGTTTCCACTGTATCATCCATCATATGACGTCATAATCAACTACCTGGCATGTAGAATTACGTCACAATCAATGACGTCAGTATTACGCCATGAATGACGTAGATAGGTACGCCACGAACGTATAATTACTATTTAATAAATATCATGTTGAATATTTTGAAACTAATTTGACTAATTCAATCAAATTAGTTATAAAATATTCAACAGCTTACATGTATGGTTTTCAGGAAATTCATAGTTAGGGCATTCGGTGATCAGTCAATCCGAACACGGCGATGTGTGGGTGGAGCTTAGCTAGAGGTTGGCGGGGCATAGCTAAAACTGGAAAGGTCCAAAGTCAGGCTCGACAAATCGACATCTACAGACAAGGCTACATTTTAGAAAGTTTCCAGTGGAATGACTGGCTCGATAAATGGGCCAGTCATTCTGGTGGTAAATTTTCAACTCGCGTGCCTTCCCATGGCCTACAAATGGATACCACCTAAACAAGAATTAGGATTTACTCAGCCAATGACCCTGCATTGGTCACAAGAAATATAAATGTGTAGGAGAGCAGAAAGTTATTTTCACAAATTTACTACATAGTCTTCCATTGGCTTGCGAATGGGATTTACTGAGCGAAGATGGCATTGGAACGTATTGAACGTATAGACGGCTTAACCGATATACTGTACATAGCATTGTTGAATGCTTTGGGGTGTGGTTGCTACGGCATACGCACGAGGAGATACTGTGTGGCTTCTACAAATGATTGAATCACTATTTTCTAACATATACATTAGAGGTAAGGATCGTAATATTGAGAGCAATTAGCCATACCATGTCCGTATCATATTACTGGGCATAGTAATACAAGATTACTAATACAAGCTGGCGTATTAATATAAAGACAAAGATGTCTTTAAATTACTTAGCATAATAACTTGGACCTTGTGCATTTAGTCTGAAAACTGTTCTATTAACAAATAGTCAACTGCATTTAACCATAGTTTGGCATTTGGCCACGCGGTATTGAATAACCTAAGATGCAACGTGTTCTTTATATGGTGTATGTAGTTTTTATTATTGTCAAGCATTAATTCTATGAACCCTGTCTTTACAACGCACTGACACTAGGATCTAGCTCATTCATCTCCTGGAATGTAATTTTAGCTTTTTTCAATTATTTCGACCCGAGTGGGCTTCGAACCTGGCAGTTCTATGGCAACATTCGCCTAGCAATTGGGAGGCGAGTGCTCTACTACCAGACCACCATACAGAGGACAACAATCCCCTTTCACCGGATTGGCCTTCAACCGCCCGTTTCACAACTACACGAATTACCTGGAATTGTGATGGTGTACATAGCAGATATCTAACTTTTAAATTTTTCCGAGATCCTCCTGCTATATCACTAGGCACTCGCAAATATGTAGTTTCTATTATTGCCAAACATTAGTTCTATTAACCCTGTCTTTGACAACGCACTGGCACTAGGATCTAGCTCATTCATCATCTGGAATGTAATTTTACCCTTTTTTATTTTTTTGACCCGAGTGGGGTTCGAACCTGGCAATTTTGTGTGTTTGTGTGCGTGCGTGCGTGCGTGCGAGCGTGCGTGCGTGCGTGCGTACGTACGTACGTACGTATGTATGTATGTATGTATGTCCACTGTCAGAACTAAAACTACTTTAACTGTGTTAACCTGAAATACTCGGTGGCAGACTTTATAACACTATATCTTTTCTGTAGAGAGTACAACCTGGCTTGGGTCAATTTGGTCATGGATCAGTTTATCAATACATCATATGACGTCATAATCAACTATGTAGCGTGTAGCATGATGGCGTACTCAATTACAGCATGAATGACTGGAATTAGTCCGTCTTAAACACTTAATAGTCCGACACGTTGTACGAATTGCATGTGTTTCCTATTAAATAATGATGCTTTTTTAATATGTTGAACTAATTTTACGGGCGATGTTGCGTGTATGCGTGCGTGCGTGCGTGCGTGCGTGCGTGCGTGCCTGCGTGCGTGCGTGCGTGCGTGCGTTCGTGCGTGCGTGCGTGCGTGCGTGCGTGCGTGCGCGCGTGTGTGTCTGCGTCAGAAAAAATGCATAAATTAGAATATGACAATTCCAAATCTTTATATAAAAATAATGACTTATCCATGGCCAAAAGAATTAATGTTATTGCTAGCCTCACGCCAAGATGTGGGCGCTGATATTGCAGTCTCATATTGGTGTCCTGCTGGCGTGTCAATGAATATACTTTCACTAGAAGTTTATGATATATACCAGAGACGGTGTCATGAAGTGGAGAAAACCGCGCGACTCCTCCTCTCAGACTTCGCTAAAATAATTCGCTCCTACCGCTCCCCCACCCCACCCCACACCTCCCGTTAAAGAGCATGCGGCCTCTATCAAAATTATCGATTCCCATCTAATTAGCTGGTGCTGCTGCCGCCGCTGCTGCTGTTGCCGCTGTTGCTGCTGCTGTTTCCGCTGCTGCTGAGGTTTCCCTCTTGAGAGCTGGAAGTGCTCGATAATCCGTAAATGGACACGACTTGGACACGTAGTGTGATGGTATTTTGATTGGCACGATAGTCTCTAGAGGAATCTTGAGACAGTCCTACAATTAAATCAGTCGGCCGGCTCCCTAAAAGATTGTATAATGTAATCCCGACTTAATATACCTAGGAAACATAAGCATGATTCTATGAGCTATTGTTAGTAAAACTAGGAGAAACAGTTCATCCAGATCTTCATTCAAATTGGCGGATTCTTTTCCAGCTATTAAGTGCCTATTTCCAGCCAAATACACCCACGTTTTTTCGTGTGTTTGAATCTTTTTAGAAACTTTGGATCCTAAATTCACAGAGTCTAATCTTCGCGGTAAATTTACTGTTACGTTGGCGACAATTTTAAAACGAATGACTGCAACAGCTCCATGTAAAATTCGTTTCAAAATAATCAATTGAATGTTCAATAAATTGTACCTTCATCAAAAGACCTACGTTTACTTAATTTCAGACTTCATCCTGGACTTTCCTCGTGTTGATGGTGACGTCACACAGCTAGCAAGTGACACACTTTAATTATTACATCAGCCACTTTGGTGGCAGACCGGATCCTTCCACTCAATAAATCCTTCTTTCTCATATTATGCTGATCTAGTCCTCCTACATATTTCATTCTCCACAGACTGTTTCAATTTTATATCCACAAAGTGTGCGTAGACTACATACAATCCGGTCTATAACGGAAGTTAAACATTGGCACCCAACATTTGTGCACATTAAACCCACCCGGCTTTCATAGCCACTGGCATGTGGGAGTCAATCAGTCTTCATCGTGTCAGCAAATGTTTTTCATACTTTGATTGTGGGATTAGTCTTGCGGCAAACTCTTATACCTAGAGATAATTACATTGGCATAGTAACCCCTGGCGTCCTAGGGTGACAAGCTCCGATGTGTTGACTGTTTTGAAAGTAAATTGATTGAACCATGTTGCCGCCAGCTCCTAGCTCTCACTCAATCAAATTAATTTCAAAATATTCAACATAATATGCCGTACATCATAAAGAGGTTGGCCTTTTTGGTTTCAAACAGACAAACTGAGAACTTTATCAAAAATACACAGACTGTACATGAACGTGATTTTCCCCATGGACATAATTCTATATTGACATCACGCTAATGTCAGCGATCATCCTTAAGTTGAAGTACCATGGGGATGCTTGTTCCTCACAAGACAATGCACCTCTAATTGAATGACAACAGTAGAAATCCTATCGGTGTACCAAATGTTCGTTAATAGAGTACTGTGTGTCTCATAGTGGTAATCATTGCACGCGAGCCATCATCGTCCCCTTTTTAGGATCCGGATAAGGATACACGGTCAATTTGTTAGTGCCATGTTATGCCCGGCGCACCCTGCTGTTATTGAATAAGCAGTTTGTATTACAGATTTATATCTAATTGAAGACAATACTTATTATGGTACACATGGTTAGCGATGTAGCAATGGCAATGCTTTTGCATTACTGGGAGTCATGCAAAGCGCAACTGAATGTTGAGTTACGAGCACCGAACCTATAGGCACGGGTTTTCTCTCTCAATAACATGAAGACGTGTCCATTGTATTAAAGCGTGTATCATACAATATACATATATTTAAGTGGTGTTTATGGCAACATGGGTGTCATTAACGAGTGTGTGTGAGTCATCGTTTGTAAAGTTGCGAGAGGTTTTACAAGATTACGGGGCACTTTATATTACTGGAACGCGTACATATAAGGCAAGTTGCCACTCGATGGAGGGATCACGCATGTATGTGATGCCATAGTCAATTACGTCACATGTATGCTGATACCACAATCATAATGGCGTATTATAACTTCGTCATGGAACGCGGACAGTATGTCAATGGTAGGAATTGTATTGTATTTGTTGAATTTACAAACTAATACATATTCTGTTGGATATTTTGCAACTAATTCAACTGGGTGCTGCTGAGGATATAGGCACCAACACCACACAGTCAAATTAGTTTCAAAACATCCAATGTCTTACCTGTCAAGTTGCATTGATTTGTGATTTGTATTTGTGTGTGGATTATTTTGAAATATGATGTAGTAGGATACATGCTCACTTATGTGCTATGGTTTGTTAATGGGATGTGTATGATAGGAGAGACCTCTGCGCAACAGTTCACCTGTAAGGCTTTCTGAAAATTGATAGTTAGGCCAATCGTTCCCAACACGGGCGGCGTGTGGGACGATCTTATGTAAAGGTGGACGAGGAATATCTAAAACTGGATTCCTCCATTAAAGACGGCGGTGTCACTCTTCTTAAAACAAAACCTTCCTGCCATTGACGCCATGGCCATCCAGGACAGAGAGCACGAGATCATGAATATGCCCTAGATCTCGGCACTCTCACGTCACTGATTAGAGGCTGATGTCTTGTTGGGAGGCCGCCAATCGGTAATACATTATGGAGATACATTCCTATGAAATGCTCGGAATGTTCAATCGATCAAGCACACATAATTTTAATCTTCTTCTTCTTATCGTTCGCTGATCATACCGCCAGTCCTAAAGTGACTATCGACATGATCATAAGCGTTAAGTACGTAGATCCATGGTTTATTAGAGTGCGC
The DNA here is from genome assembly GCA_034401795.1 of Chaetoderma sp. LZ-2023a. NCBI lineage: Eukaryota > Metazoa > Mollusca > Caudofoveata > Chaetodermatida > Chaetodermatidae > Chaetoderma > Chaetoderma sp. LZ-2023a. Next base: position 102,194,346 of record CM067369.1, on the reverse strand, counting down.
CGTGCGGCCTGGAACCTCCGTCTTCAGCACTCGAGGTTTCTGTCAGGGTTACCGAACCCTTACCTCCTTTAGTCGCCTCTTACGACACGCAGAGGATACGGAAGGTGTATTCTAAGCCCCACCTACAGGGCACATATTTTATTATTTTTCATCACTATAATGTATTGCACGCTGCTTAGAACTCCCAGGGGGAGAGACTTAAAGTGATAGCTAAAAATAGTGCAAAATGGTAAGAAAGGCCATGTCTGAATCGCCGTGAAATTTCAAAATAATCACTTTGGTGATATCCAAATCTCATTTCAATTTCATAGAGAATTTATCACATTCGTTTAGGAAGATCTCATTGTAAAAGAGATCCTACTACACGTGTCTGATAAATTTGATACGAAATGGAAACTCATTGGAGATCCTCTATGAATGTATACGGCGTCCAAGTACAATACAGCTCAAATAAAATATTTTTCCAAAGTAAAAAAACAATTATGATAGTTAATACAATTGTGTACACATTCTAAGAAACGATCTGTTAAATATTTTGGGCGTAATATGATTGGAAGGCAACAATGCTCTTAATTCAAATTAAGTCCAAAATATTCAAAAGTGTGTTGTATCTTGTTTCTCTACATATTTTAGGTTGTTGCGGAGTTGTCCTGTAGGTGTATTCAGTTGGTGCGAGGAGCTATCCACATTATTGCGTGTGATGCGGCTAAGCAAGCTGTTCATTTACACTCTGAAACACATCGAGCAGCATCGCAGTTCCATAAAATGAAGAAATACTTTGCGTTGACAGGAAAAATCTTCGATTTATTCCTTCAGGGGTAGTTCACCATCTAACCTTCGATCTACGAAGAAGAACTAATTTCTGGCTGCTGATAGAATTGATTGTCTCGTGACTTGAATTTCCGAGCTTGATAAATGGCCTTACTACAGAAAACGGCAATAATGACTGTTTTGTCTGATCTGATTAAAATTAGATAGCAATAGACATATTACTCAGAATAGCCAGTACAATAGAATCCTAATTAGTCCAGCATGAGCATGGAAGTGTCTCGTTAGTCATCAAATACCAGAACATGCGTCTTGGGAACATTGTTTCAAGAGCATTTCCAACCATTTTTATCTAGCATGCCGATGATATGCCTGCATCGAGAAAGACAAGGAGTGAAGGTAAATAGAGCCCGCTGACCTGAACTGACCTGAACTGGCCTGACCTGACCTGACCTAGCATGACCATTCGCTTTGCACAGTGATGCACTAATCAATATACATCCATAGTATTCATGCCATAAGCAGAGAGAGGTTGGAATTGTTTATAAGTTAAGTGGATACAGTTCATTGTCTGTGGTTTGTGATCGCAACACGCTCGATATAGAAACCCAGCCATTATAACAATAGCAATAATGCGTCTTGAGTTCTGTCACGTATCTTTACACCCATCACGAAAAATACAACACTATGTGATGCATGTAAAGCATTTCAGCTGCAGTTTATCCGACAGCCGCATAACCTAGTCTATAATTAAGCATTAATAAGGCGTGCGTTATGATATGTAATTACGTACACTTAAGACTCATTATTAGTGAATGGCATAGGGTTGTAACTAATAACGGACAATTTGTATACAAGTTAATCATGCCCTTCTAAACATTTCCCGAATATAGTTATTTGCTATAGGTGCCAGTATATTACAATCTCTGTGATAAGGCTGGATTGCGAAGAGGCATGTTTCTCCCGACATGACTACTATAACTGACAAAAGTCGTGGGCAAATCGATCGACTATCGGCCAGAATAATTAATTTCCATGTATTAATCAGACTGGTCAACCTTGCCAATCAGAAACAGAAGTTCACACAAGATAATAGATGCTCTGCTGTTGGTATACACTAATCAAGTTTATGAAAGAATGGAGAGATGGCCATCTGATGCTTATTTTATGAAGGTTGTTCCTGAGTTTGCCACTGCGTCAAGAAACAACAGCTATATGCTACAGAGTTATCAAACATGTATAAGACGCCATTGAAGAACACTTATTAACAGAAGTTGGCGTAGTAGCAGTACAAGTGCTACTAGTTTCCATCGTAGCCTACCGGCCATTAACTTCAATCTTTCTGACTAGTATCCTGACTGCATGGGTGAGCGAGGTTACAAATGCGGAAACAAATTGGATATTTGCATCAAATAAATGGCTTCCCAATAAGTGGTGAAATGGTAATTGGCTGAACCTATAAGCACGTGAATAGGTTTTGATGTGTTCTACATATGTGGGGTAAATGCTACAACTTTGAAGCATGCAGATCTTAATATGTAGGATGTTTAGGATACTATGGCATCTTTAACTATTGCCTTCCCTATGTCTGTTAGTTTACACGTGGTTTATACGTACAGATGAACTCTGATTGACGTTGTGCATCCACAGGCCATCTCGACTGGCAGTCGAATAATTAAAGGCTTTAAACGTACCTTGCTTAACTGGATGGCTTACATATCTAATCTCTGAAACTGTGTGGACATACTGGATTCTCGCTCCAATGAGCATCCAGGACAAAATGTGCGTGGGTGCATGTGCACATGTGTGTGTGCGTCTGCGCGTGCGCGTGCGCGTGTGTGCGTGTGTGCGTGTGCGTGCGTGCGCGCACACGTGAATGAATGTACTATAATGACAGGCGAGTCTAATCTTCAGAATTTTCTTTGCCTGGAGATTGATGATAAGGTGTGGAGCAGGTAACAGCCACTCATCTACTGGAACAAGATCCAATGTTACACAGGTATGCATGCACGTATGTACAGCCTCGCTAGAATAACGCAAACTCATACCAACATTGTGACGTTGCAGATTACCGGTTAAGAATTAATCATGTGCTGATACCATAGGCAGCTACATACCCCAGTCCACTTACTTTCGGAATATTCAACACCACGTTTCTCAAGGATAATAATGACATATCTTACTATGACGTAAGTTACTTGAGTCACATATCGAATTCTACCATTGTGGATACTACGATGTGGCTTTTCCTCGTACCGCGTGTCTTGTTATTGTTTTGTGCTGACGATTCCATGGCAATCATCGATATATGTTTCTATCAGCTGCTGGAAAAAGTCCGTCATTACAAACTGCTTCCAGGCACGCTCGCGAAGCAAGCAACTTGCAATACGAGATGTTAACGCCTTGTGGTTTTTTAATATCAAAAGAAAGATAGCACTAAGCGCCTACTTCTAAGTCCTGAATTGAATCACCTAAGAGGCAACGTACTCTCTATGTCTTATACTGCCACTGTCAGAACCAAAGTACATTAATTATGTTAACCTCAAATAATCACTGGCAGACATTAGAACACCATATATTCTCTGTACAGAATATAACCTGTCCTATAGCAATAAGGTAGTCGATATCAAATATGAAAACATGAGTAGTGAATTGTCATATGCAATTAATGGAGCCGTGCTCTATTAAATTACTAACGAAATTAATCAAAATATCTTTTGATTAGATGTCCCTATTTATATACTTAATCCACACTATGCTATTTTGATACACATAGTTTACAATGCGTGAACTATGCACGCATTATAATTAATCCGCGATACAATCACTCAGGATCTTTCTTCTTCTTTCTTTATTTATTTCTTATTCATCGTCAAAGACTTTGCACCGAATCTTCTCCTACAGTTTTTATCCGATCAACTCAAAACGTGGTCAACTTCTGCATCCCCGTCTTGAATCGTGTGTTTGTGCTTGTATTGTAAGGGCGTATCGCACACGCATGCACGCAAGCAAATACGCATGCACACACGCATGCACGCACACTGTTGCTACATTTACAAAAGCTGTCATACCATGACAACTTTGATGATCAAATCAATTATTTCTCTATCGTCTTCATCTTGTCAGCAAATGCTTGTTTTATAATTAAATTGTGCGAGCTCTTCCCGCTAAAGATAATTGTATTAACACCGTAACCTATGAGGTGCCAGTGTGTCACGTTCAAAGGCGTTGACTATTTTAACATTAATTTGATTGTGCCATGTTGCTGTCAGCTATCAGCTCTCACTTAGTCAAATTATTTCAAAATATTCAACATAATAATCCTTACATCATAAAGAGGTTGTCATCTCTCGTTTCAAACAGACAGAGAGAGAACACACTGTACATACACGTACTGTTCCCCGCGGGCACAATTCGACATTGAGATCAAGACCAAGCCAGTGATTGCCGTTAAAACGAAGTACCTTGGTGCTGCTGATTCCTCGCAAGAAGATGTGTGCCGCCATGAGGAGTAGTCATACCGATGTACCAAATATCAGTTAATAGATTGATTTGTATAACATAGTAGTAATCCGTGCACGTAATTAGCATAGTAGTAATCAGTGCACGTTATTAGCATAGAAGTAGTCAGTGCACGTTATTAGCATAGTAGTAATCAGTGCACGTTATTAGCATAGTAGTAATCAGTGCGCGTTATTAGCATAGTGGGAATCGGCGCACGTGAGTCAAAATCTTCCGCTTGTTAGGAGCCGGATATGCATAGACGGTTAATCTTTCAACGCCCTGTTATATGTGGCGCATACTAATGCATATGTAGCAAGCGGGCTGTACTATAGATATATATCCAATTGAAGACATTAATCATTTTGGTACACATGTTTAGCGATGCAGCAATGGCAACAATTTCACCATAAAGGTTACGCATTACTGGATGCCAAGGGAACCGAATGCTTAGTTGCAATCTAGGGACCTATAAGCACAGTCTTTCTCTCTCAATAACATGGAGAGGTTTCTATTGTAGCGAAGATTGTATCATACAGTATGCATATATTTAAGTAATGTTTATGGAACCATTGGTATCATTAATGAAGGTGTGTGAGTGACTCGTCATTGTAAATCTGTGAGCTTTCTTAAAAATTAATTGGCACTGGATACGATTAAAAGTGGACACATTAGACAGGTTGTAGCTTAACGGACGAATCCGATTTGTCAATTAAGTATATGATGTCATAGTCAATTACATCAGATGTAGGTCGATTTTCCAGTCATAGTGACGTATTATAACTGAAAAGCATGGGTGTCCATGCGTAATGATGTAATTCCCTCATACGACCCGTGTAGCCATACACTGGACACCTATACTCGGTGTCACAAACTCCACCAACTGGTGTGACGCTTACACTAAGACAGGACAGCGGAACCACCAATCGGTCAATGGCACCACGAGGTTGGTACAACGGACAATTGACCGGTACCTAGACCAGAGGAGAAATATCAGTCTCCAGCCATTCAGAAATTGAGTCACAATTTGATATCAGCGTAATGTCTCCTGGCCATCCTGATCGTATTGAAGATTTCCAGCCGATTGAATAATTCCAGTTTCTCCATCAATCATATGAAATCATAATCAGCTACATGATGTGTAGGATGACATCGTAGTCAAGGACGTCTTGAATGACGTATCTAAGTGCGTCATGAATGCTAGATTGATGACGGACTAAGCGTTGTTTGGACGAATTGTATGACTTACATATTTAATAAGCATGCGGCTGTATATTTTGAAAGTGATTTGACTGGGCGACGTTGATGTCAGAGGCACAACAGCACCCAGTCAATTTAGTTTCAAAATATTTCAACAACATACAGTTTTATGCAATTGGATAGAAAAGGATTTTAGGGATCGATCCCAACACTGGCGAAGTGTGGGTCGAGCGTAGCTAAGGATTGGCGATGCATATCAAAAACTAGTTTCCTCCATCAAAGACGTCGATATCACAGTTCTTAAAACACACCCGTCTTGCCGTTGACACCGTGGCCATCCAAGGAGCAGAGCACGCGGTCATCCCTATGCCATAGACTCGGCACTCTCACTTCACTCAGTAGAGGCTGACGTCTTGTTGGAAGGCCGTCAACTCGCAATTCTATAAAATGCTCAGAATGTCAAACACAAATAATTTTAATTGGGAAATCATTAGTTTGTATCACTATATTTTGTTGCACGCTGCTCGGAACTCTCAGAATAAATGACTTATAGTGATAAATGTAAATAATGCAAATGTCTAAATCGCCATGAAAATTCGAAATACTAGCTTTTGTTATATTGCAATCACATTGCAATTTCATAGCAACTTTATCACCCTTGTTTAGGAAGATCTCATTTGGAACGTATTAACGCTGATTGTAAACGAGATCCTACTAAACATGTGTGATAAATTTGATACAAAATAGGGACTCATTGTAGATGCTCTATGAATGTATGTGGAGTCAAAATACAGTACAGCTTATATATATATATATTATATTTAACATGCATCAAAAATAAAAACAGCACACCTAAGTTTGTTTCCTCACTCAATCATACAACGCCATACTCAACGACGTGACGTGTAGGATGGCATCATAATTATGACGTCATGAATGATTCGAAATAGCCCGTCTTTAACGCTTAATCGTCCGACACGGTGCACGAATTGTATGTCTTTAACATTTAGGAAACATTCTGCTGAATATTTTGAATCTAATTTGACTGGACGCTGCTGCCTCCATATGCAGCAACAGCGCTCAGTCAAATTGGTTTCAAAATATTTAACAGTGCGCCTGTATAGTTTCGTGGAAATTGATAGTGAGGGAGTTCAGGAATCGATCGATCCAAACTGGGGAGGGTGTGTGTGTGTGGGTGGAGCTTAGCTAGTGATGGGCAGGGTATAGCTAATACTGGACAGGTCCATTGTGCCCACATTCTAAGAAATTTTCAGTTGAATATTTTGAACTTAATTTGATTTAGAAGCAATTGCTACCTAGCAATGTCTTGTAATCACAGTATGTCCGAAATATTCAATATTATCTTGTATTTTGTTTTTGGATACATCCTAGATTATTTCTGAGTTGCATTGTAGGTTTATACAGTTGGTGCGAGTAGATATGCGCAGTATTGCATGTACGTGGTGACTAAGCAAGCTGGCCATTTACACTCTGAAACACACCGTACAGCATCGCAGTACCAAATAATGAAGAAATACTTTGCGTTGACAGGGAAATCCTGGATTTATTCACTTAGAGCTAGTCTCACCGTCTTCCCATGGTTCCACAAAGACGAACTAACTGATAGCATTGATCGCTCCCTGACTTGAATTTGCAAGCGTGATCAATGCCCCTCTATAGAAATCGATAATAAGGGCTGGCCTGTCTGGTCTGCCTAATATTAGATAGCTATACACATACTAATAGCCGTACTCCGTAAAATGCAATCCGATCTATTTCCAGTATAAACATGCAGTTGTAGGATTTTCAAACATGTGTGTCTAGTATGCCGACTATATACCTGCATTGAGAGAGGAAAGTAGCGAATGAGAGTGTCTACGTTTCCAACATGAATAGAGGCCGCTGACCTGAACTGACTTGATGTGGTCTGCCACGACCATTCACTTTGCACAGTGAGCCACTAATCAATATATATATATATATATATATATATATATATATATATATATATATATATATATATATATATATATATATATATATATATATATATATATATATATATATATATATATATTCATAGTGTTGGAATTGTGTTTAAGTTAATTGTATACACTTCATGGTCTGCGACCCCTTACCGCGGTAACCTGGCTATATTAACCTATACATTATGATAGTAGCAATAATGTGTCTTGAGTTCTGTAATGCATCTTTACAACTATCAACAACAAAAACAACACCACGTGATGTATGTATAACATTTCTACACCCAGTCAAATTATTTTCAAAATATCCCACATAATATGTATTATATTGTAAAATCAACAAAGACAATACAACTCGTACCCTTGACGGACTTTCCGCATTCCATAGCAGAGCTATAACACGTCATCATGATTATGACATAAGCACACATGTGACGTAATTGTTTATGACATCACATATTAGAGTGACCGCTCCATGACGTAGTAATTTCTCTTATATGTTCGATTCGCAATAATATAAAGTGTTCATTAGTCTTTTAAGAACTCTCGATGCTTTACAGCGACGACTCGCACACACTCACGCACGCACGCACGCACGCACGTATGACGCACGCACGCACGCACGCACGCACGCACGCACGCACGCACGCACGCACGCACGCACACACATTAACTAAAACCCGAGTTGCCATAAACACCACTTAAATATATTTATATTGTATCAGTGTATGATTCAGGCGTTAATACAATGGAAACCTCTCCATGTTATTGATAGAGAAAGCCTGTGCCTATAGGTTCCCATATCGTAACTCAACATTGAATTCCAATAATGAGTGACTTTAAAGTGAAAGTTTTGCCATTACTACATCTCTAAACATGTGTACCTACATACGGATTACTGTCTTCAATTAGATTTGAATCTAAAGTACAAACTGCTTCCTCCATATGCATCAGGATGCAACGCGCAAAACATTGTATTATCCTTATCTGGATCTTAACAAGAAGACGATTATGACTCGCGCGCAATGATTACTACTATGATATACAAATTAATCTATAACTGACATTTGGTACATCGATTTGATCTCTCCTGTTGGCATACGGTTGTGCATACATCTTCGTGTACATTTCCTTGCGAGGAATAACCAGCCTCATGGTACATCGTCTTAATGTCAATCACTGACATTAGCTTGATGCCAATATCGAATTATGACCACTGCGAACGTGACGTGCTTGTACCGTATGTTTTTTGATAAAGTCCTCCCTTTGTCTGTTTGAAACCAGAACCGACAACTTCTTTATGATCTAAGCAAAATTATGTTAAATATGTTGAAACTAATTTGGCTGCGTGAGAGCTGGCAGCAACATGGTGCAATCGATTTAATTTCAAAATACTCACAACATCTGAAATTAGTAAACACATTGGAACCTCTTGGATTACTGTGTTAATGTAATTACCTCTAGCTAGAAGAGTTCGCCCTGACAATAATCCCGCAATCAAATTATGAAATACATTTGTTGATAAGATGAAGATGATAGAGAAGTAATTGATTAGATTATCGATTTATCACGGCATGGACCTTTTCGTAAAGTTGTATCAAGCGTTGTGTTTGGCTCCCATTGTGCGTGCGTGCTTCTAAAGAAAACGTATGATCCGTCTGGGCTCAGATTTCAATGCCAGAAAGCTTGTTAACGATTTATGACGTCATCCATACTGGTCCGTGCACTTATTTCTATCATCATGGGGTGCTCTTGAATCCACATGGTTGTAGCTGTGAAAGACGGGTGGTTTTACAACCATTTGCGCACTGTGCCACACTGCTGTGGACCAATGGCTGTCCATCATGGCATGATTGTCTGCAGTCCACGGCCAATGTGTGGCTATATAATTAAAACGTTCGTTACAGAATGAAATATGTAGGTGCACTAGGTCAGCATGGTATGAGAAAAGAGCATTTCCTATGTGCCGATATGTCACTCAAGTATCTGATGTCATAATTAAAGTCTGTTACTTGCTAGCTGACGTCACCATTAAAATTACACAAGGCTCTGACGAAGTCCGAACTTATGTGAACTCTATGCCTTTTGATGAAGGTACAATTTATTGAACATTCTTTTGATTATTTTGAAAGTAAGTTCACCTGGGACTGTTGTAGATGATCATTGGTTTCAAAATACCTGACAACTTAACAGTAAATTTACTGCGAAAATTAGACTCTATGAATTCAGCATTCAAAGTTTCCTAAAAGATTCAAACAAGCGAAAAACCTGGGCGGGTTTGGCTAAAAGTGGGAACTTCATAATTAGAGAAAGATCCTCTGATTTGAATGAAGATCTGGATGAACTGTTTCTCTATACTTTTACTAGCAATAACCCATATAATTAGTAGTACGTGTCATAGGTATATTAAGGCAGGACCGTATTTCACAATTTCTCCGAGCTGTCCGACTGATTTTATCGTAGGACTGTCGCCTAATTTCTCCCGAGATTATCCTGATGATCATACTACCATCACACTACGTGTACAAGCCGTGTTCGTTTACAGATTATCACTCCCTTTCAGTTCTCAAGAAGAAAACCACAGCAGCAGATTGCAAAAGATAATTTTTATAGTGGCCTGCTGGTCTTTAACATGGAATTGAAGAAGCGAGTGGAAGAAAGTTATGGTCAAGATCTTGGATTTTAAAAAGGTCACACTCTCCTCCAATGGGCTTACCCTTTTGAGAACGGAAGGGCGAATTCAAAAAGTCAATTGCAATTTAGTAAATAGTATGTTGAATAGTTGGTAAGTAATTTGACTGAAAGCTAGCAATAGTAATTTGATATGGTGTTTATAACGAATTGTGAGAGGAATATTCAGGCATTTTTCTCAACACCATGAGACCATCTCCTGCTATATATTATGAATGGTTCTTCATTGATATGTTAGTAAGACACGAATATGAGGCTACACTATCGGCATCCTGCGTTGGAGCTTTCAATAACGTTACATCTTTTGGTCATGGGTAAGTACATATTCATATATGGCTCAATTTCAGGAAAACGTATCAAATGGTATCAGAGGTGTTTGCCAGCAAATATTTGAGTTGGACCTACACATTTCTTTATTGATAAGCTTTCCCAGTAGTGTCAACTATGATTGGGATTATATATATATATTATTATTAAGCGCGCACATTGCTTTTATATATATAAAATATATCTGCATTTTAGCTTTGGTAAAATCACCTCTGAGTAGTGTGATGGTCGTGAACAAATCTATGGGAATGGGGGTAGTGAGGACACCCGTTTCAAGAAATGGATTAAGATTAAGCATGGCAAGTTATCAAATCATCCTCTCCAAACAAATCAAATGAATACTAATTCATACAACTATATTTATCAAAATGGTTTGCAATTTGACATTTCTGAACCACCCTTTTGCTACGTATTCCTGTAATTTACGCATACAGAGTGTGGAACTTGGGTTTTGGAACACATACACGCGCGCGCACACACATACGCACACACGCGCACACACATACACACAGATAACACAAACACAAACACACGTACGTATGCACGCACACACGCACTCACGCACGCACGCACGCACGCACCCAGGCACGAACGCACGCACATACACACGCGCGCACACTACCCTCTCCTCACCCCACATCGCCAATTTTCTTTGCATATTTGAACTTTTAAAGTCCCGTATGATCATTGGAGGGAGACGCCAGTGGCCACAACCAACCAACTCTTTTGCCACCCGAATAAGTCCACGCAATTTTAGAAAATAGATTTGCAAGCTATCCAATTCAACAAGGTATGCTCAACGCATTTTATTATTGGATTGCCAGTCAAAATAGTGTGTGGTGCACTTAGTTCACTCAGCCGTCATTGGACCATATGGACCATAAGGAATTATCCGAGTTCACTTGTACGCATACACCATACATCGTACTTAGAAACTGACGGGCCTATGAGAGGAAATAAAGAAAAAACCCATATTCTCCTGAATTTTCCTACATAATTCAATGTGTATATTACTTAGGTGTAATATTTACCTCACAAATTTAGCGCACATAAATACCCATTCACGTGTGCGTATATGTTCAGCCAATCACCATTTTGCCAGCAACTCATTTCGTTAATTCCAATATCGAATTTGTTTTCGTGTTGGTAATCTCTCGCGCGCGGTCACACGGTCAGTCAAAAAGATTGATTCGAGTTACTGACTGGCAGGCTGAATTACTACGATGGAAAATAGTATCACTATGCCAACTTTTGTTAATCAGTGTTCTGTAATGCAATGATTATCCAGAAGCGCACCTGGGCGTGATGTTCAGTATTAATGTTGCCCAGTAGTATTACAGATACAGATACGGATGCCTTAGAGATGCTCAATTTGAGCACTGTGCGCCATATATCTGCTGTTTCCCGAAGCAGCAGCAAAATCTGCAACAACCTTCATAAAATAAGCACCAGGTTTACCCATGTCTTCATAAACTTGATTAGTGTATAACAACGGCAGAGAATCCGTAAACATGCGATGATGTCTGTTTCTGATTGGCAAGGTTGAACAGTATAATTAATATGTGCACACTAATCGTTCTGGCCATACTTCTAGGCGATAGTATACATTTGAACGCGATTTTGTCCAAATACGTATATCCAGGAAATGTCCAGACGGGCATGATTAACTTGTATACAAATACAAATTGTCTGTTAATAATAGCAACGCTATGCCATTAGCGAATAATGAGTCTAAAGTCGAGATAATTACATATGATAATATGAGCCTTAACAATGCTTAATTAGAGAGCTGTAAGCTAAACTGCTGTTGAAATGCTATACACACATCACATGTTGTTAGTTTTGTTGTTGATAGGTGTACAAATGCATGGCGGAACTCAAGGCGCTTTATAGCTAGTATTACAATGTTTAGGTTAATATATCCAGCTTGCTGCAGTCATGAATCGAAAACTTATAAACAATGGACCTTTCCGATGGGCAGGGCGTCCCTAAATGCTTACAAGTCCGACACGGTGTACTAATTGTATATATCTTAACTATTTAATAAACATTCTGTCGAATGTTTTGAAACTAATTTGACAGGGCGCTCTTACTGCCATAGGCAGGACGATTCAACTGTTTACCTGCATATTTTTCTAGAAATTGATTGTCAGGGAGTTCCGGGATCCATCACTTCCAACACGTGGTGTGGGTGGAGCTTGACTATAGATGGGCGGGACATCGCTAAACCTGGAAAGATGTGTTCCAACCTGGCTCTGCTTGTGTAATAAGTACTCTGAATATATAGTGCTTACTGTAACACTGTGCAAAGCGAATGCTCAGTTCAGGTGACGTCAGTTCAGGCCAGTGGCCTCTATCCAAGTTCGAAACATAGGCACTCCCCCACTACTTGCCTCTCTCGGTGCAGGAATATAATCAGCACAATAGACACACATGTTTGGAAATGCTCCTGAAATAATGTTCCCAGGATATATGTTCTGATATTTTATGAATTACGAGACAATAGCATGCTCGTACTTGCATACACATGATTGTATTTTATGGACTATTCCCAGTAAAGTTGATCCCCCATATCGAATTTGTTTTCGCATTGATAACCTCGTGTGTACGGTCAAGCTGTCCGTCAGAAAGACTGATTGGAGTTACTAGCTGGCAGACTGAAGTAGTAGCACGTGTACTGCTGTCATGCCAACTTATGTTAATCAGTGTCCTGTAACGGCGTGTTGAACATGCTATGTAGCATATATCAGTTGTTTGCTGAAGCAGCAGCAAAATCAGCAACCACCTTCATAAAATAATCACCAGTTTTCGTTCGAACATTGTCTTGATAAACTTGCTTAGAGTATAACAATGACAGAGAATCCGTTATCATGTTTGGACATCTGTTTCTGATACGGTTGTCTGTACCATATGTGTGGACCTGGACACATATTAAAATCGCGTGTATTCATGTGTAATAATTCTGTGTCGCTCGACATAGCATCGGTGCCCCTCTAGGACGGTGCCAACATATACGGTCCCTGCTCGGTCCCATTCACTTACATACGATCAGTGTCATCCGACACGTGACGCTACACCGAGTGTCACAAACTACACCAATCGTTATAACAATGACTCCAAAACAGGATACCGGAGCCAACGGTCAGTTCATGACACCGCGATGTAGGGGCATGGCACACGTGATCCGTTCCCAGGTCATAGTGTATAAATGGAGTAGAAAAGTCAGTCCCCAGCCTTTCAGAATTCGATCTCAGTGCAAGGTCTAGTGACCATACTGATCATGTTGAAGATTTCCAGCAAAATGGAGGATTCCAGTTTCTCCATTAATGACATGACATCATAATCAACAACGTGGTGCGTAGAATGATATAATGATGGATTATGTCACGAATAACATACCTGAGTTCTTCACGGACACTACATTGATGACGGACTAAGCGTCGTTGCACGTATACGACATCACACACAGGAATTATTTAATAAAGATGGTGTTGAATATTTAGAAAATAATCTGACTGGCGCTGTTGTTGCCAACATCATTCAATCAAATTAGTTTCCAAATATTCAACAGCTTACCTGTATAGTTTACAAGAATTTCATAGTCAGATAGTTGGCCATTCATGGCATTGAGCATGCGGTCATGAATATGCCCTAGATCACCGCACTCTCACTTCACCCACTAGGGGCTGATCTAATACGGATGTTCTTCGTATCCTAGGGGTCGTTTCGGTAGCTCGCTGTGTTGCGTCGGGTCATTCCTGTGTGTGATGTCGGGTCGCCACGCCACATGTGCACGACGACCGAGATGGCTGGTTAGCTCCGTGTCTCGGGGTTTCGGATCCCATGCGACGCAGTCCTGCTGTCAACAACGACCGGCTCCTAAGGCCGGTGGAACTCAATTGTTCTGGTGGGGCCGTGCGACAATTGCCGCTAACATTAAATTGAACGGTGTCAGCCCACGAATTGGTGTCACCGGTATGCCTCTCCATAGCTATTTTAAGACCATGGACTTACAATGATTTGTGATAAGTCTAAAAATAATAACTAAGAAAATATAACCTATACACACAGTGCAGTTCGCGAATTAACAATGAGCATTTGAATAATACATAACATAGAGACAGCTTATGAACCTTTACACATGGAGCCACCGAAGGTACCGCACAGACACTTGAGTCCGCAGTGGTACACCCACAAAGAAGGCGCCCGCATACGAGATCACTAATTAACTTTATTTATATTTATATATATATACGCTAAAAAAGATGAGGAGACGAAACTCTTTGCGTGGCGAAAGGTATGGTGCCTCACACGGGCATTACTTCTAGATGCTATAAAAATTATGGTGAGAGGTAGTAACCTCGCGTAGGCCGCCGTCACTGGATATCTTTGCGAGAGGTGAGTGCCTCGCGCGGCCTCCATTACTGGAAAATTCCCTCACTGCCGAAGCGGAGGAAAAGTGTTGGCCGATAGTTTCCAGAGTCGGATCAGCCCACTGTGCGGGTATGGATATCCAAACAATTAAGAAGCCATCAGGCTTAGTTGAACATGAAAAGAGACAATAACTTTATAGATATGAGGCCCTATAGGTATATTGTCCAATTTAACACAACCTTGCCAGGGTGCGGGGCTAGATTAACACAACGACCGGAAAAGAGGCGTACACTATGTGTCTCCTAACGAAGAAATTGTCTCTAATCACATTAAACCTATCCTATCGAGCTAAATAGTCAAGTTTCGTCGGTAGCATGGCGGGCTGAACAGTTATAGCACAGACAGCGACATCAGTGTAAAATTGTTGGTGGCGGGAGAAAGTGATGCACATATAAATGTTGCTGTATAGTATTTCCTAATGCACTGCAGTCATAGGTTTTCTACAAATAAGCAAAACATATCAACAAGATGGCCGCTGGCCATATACCTAACTAGCCAAGTACAAACTGGTAACAGTATATGCTTAGATTAAAACAGTGGTAATACAGGTTGATAGACCTAATACGGGGCGGTTGGTTAACGCACCTTACAGTAAATAAGGATAACTATAAACAGTAATAATAAGAAATTATAAGATGCGGTCCGAGGACCGGTAAGGTACCTATTAGTCATCGGTACCTTTTTGCGTTATTACATTATCATAATTAAAGATGTAATTAAAGATATCATGTATAGTTACTTGAATACCCAGTAGCCATTCTTATAACGAGCTACTATGTTACTGAAATTGAGACGTCACTATACTTGTGACGTGAGTTGACAGGTTCTCTGAAAGCTGGATACGTCTACGCATGTAGATTTCCCGCAAGACAGGGTTCCTATATGCTGGTCCAGAACGGAAGCGGTATACACTCAGGGCAGTAAAACACATTATAAGAAATGTCTACTGAACAGCTAGTAAGTTCTACATAATAATACGGTAGTAATGAAATTTCCCGTCCGATGACGGTAAGCTAAGTAAGCTAAGATAACCCATTAACAGGAAGGGTTATTAATATAATTGTAATTATGCCTGTACATATTAAAGCTTAATGGTGCGGGGTACGCCAAATAGCTCCAGTGGCGCACCAGGCAAAGTTTACTTGGCTGCGGTCGAAACATAAATCAGCACACACACGACCTTAAGTGTGGTGGTTGAAGATCCACTTTTCGGCGTGGCTGGCAGATCCGGTGAGTTATCCACCGAGGAACATCGCCACTCTACGTCACGTCGAATTACATGACGGACCCGCTAGGGCTCACCGCAAGAACAGTTCCTTATAGATGGTAATTAAAACAGGAACATATTTAAGCTCTAAAGTTCTTAATGTGGTGAGACGGGAACTGCTTTGGTGCAGGTTGGTCGGAAAACCTCTCGACACCGAGATGATGTATAAATCTGTCTTTGGCTGTTTCGTCAAGTTCCCAAACGTTGGGCATTTCCCGACTGATCGCCCACCGGCCGACGATGCTCTCGATTTACTGAAAGCATCCCTCTTTACACTCTTGGGAACGTCAGAACTGGCTGCTTCAACCTATCAGAATTTGCTGAACGAGCCAATCAGCGCGCTAGAAATTTGTGACGTGTACACAATTATCTAGGTATTACGATAGATATAGATGCGTACTATGACGTAGGAGATCACGTGTACACAAATCACTGATTATCTAGCTGTATATATATATATATATATATATATATATATATATATATATATATATATATATATATATATATATATATATATATATATATATATATATATATATATATATATATATATATATATATATATATATATATATATATATATATATATATATATATATATATATATATATATATATATATATATATATATCGCTCTTGTTAGTGTTAGGAGATCTGGCGAGAACGTGGATGACCACAATCCCTCTTGAAAAATGGCAGAGCCGGCAATGAACCTTTCCAGTCTTAGCTATGCCCCGCTCACCACTAGCTAAGCTCCACCCACACTTCATAGTGTTGGGACCGATCCATCCCCGCGAATGCCCTGACTATCAATTTCCTAAAATCTATACAGGTAAGGCATTAAATATGTTGTAACTAATTTGACTTGGTGCTGTTGCTGTCTATGGCAGCAACAGCACCCAGTCAAATTAGTTTCAAAATATTCAACAGAATATGTATTAAATAGTAGACATGCAATTCTCACAACAACTCATAGTCGGTCTTCAATTGACCTTTCCAATTGTATCCTTCGATTATATGACGTCATATGATATGATAGCCAACTAAGTGACGTGCATGCTGATGATTCTATTTGGCCCGTCTTAGCTTTTAATCGTCCAACACGTTGTAAGAATTGTATGTCTGCTTTTTAATAAACATGCTCTTTAATATTGTGAAACCAATTTAACTGGGCGCTGTTGCTGCCGTAAGCAACAACAGCACCCTTACGGCAGCAACAGCACTGGGTTAAATTAGTTACAAAATATTTAACGGGGGGGGGGCGGTGGGGGTTGGGGATTGACTAAATGATTATAACGGCAAGGCTCTTCAATATCTGACCGCTCTTGCTAAAATATGTGCTCACTTATTACAAGTGATTCGACTGCTTAGACTACGTTATACAGCTCATAAATAAATTAATATACTTACAAAACATAAACAGAAATTCTGTCTTGTTTTGCAAACTTGTTAATTTATTCGTTAGATGTTCTATACCATCCAGTTGGCGGTTTTACAGTACAGCTTATACATGTAAATAAGGCACTATATTTGCAAAGAAAAACAGAAATTCCACCTTGCTTTGAAAACGTGTTAATTTATTCTTTAGGAAACTGGGAGATAAAAAACTCTAACCATTATCTTTCTGCTTTCAAAGGCTAGGCCTAGTTGTTTCACGGTAAGTACAAGAAAGATTTGTGTAGATTATGTAAACAATAATGCTGCAAATTGTCTATATGTGTGCAGCAACGGTTTACTACAGCAGTTTCCAAAATGAATACAACTTATCATCTAGTTATCATATGTAGATAAATGTTTGTAATTTCAGCGATATATGCGTTCCTGTCATTCTTACCGTCTCTCAGTATTACCGTATTTCCCCTATTTATCTTTACCGTAGATGTGTTGTTCCGTATTTTGCATGCTAATATTTAAGCGGAATTTCTACTCCAATTAACAAAAAAAAAAAATTTACTTGAGTTTTGGAGACTATATACATATCTGATCGGCTGCGTCAGATGTCAGTCAGTCAGTGAAGATCCAGCGGTCGAGACATCTATCCCATTCCCCCCATAGTGAGCGTATGCGTATGAGCGATCAAGCCAATATATATCCTAAATCTATGGTTCCAACTAAAAATAGAGGCATGCTCTATCTATCTCTCTAGTTAGCTATTGGAGACCACACTCCTTTGCGCAAACTGGCCGCCCCTATACGCAGTTCTAGCCACAACCGGAATATAATCGTAGCCGTGAGCGGCCACGCAATAATAATAAGCAGAATTTAGTTTGCGACGCGAAAGTAGCCTAATGATATGATCTTCACTGGTGTCGAACTTGGACGGGAAGACGAAGTTTCAGAGCGCACATCCCCTTCTTATACAATTTAGTGACGCCACAGGAGGGCGGACGACCATTCCTGAAAGTTTGTGAGTGATTCGGTCACGCCCTGCATGGAAAGTGTTTAGGTACAAATTCCTGTAGCCACGTAAATTATTCCTTCCGTATAAAGGAAGTATTTTTAATTATAAGGAGAATGGCCGATCAACTTCGTCTCCATTCTGCAAGAAATATAAGTTTCCAATCAACATACAACTAGGTACTACTTATTCCCCTGGAAGCTCACCTTTTAATTAATGTGAGGCGGTTTCTCGGATTGGATGCTTATAAGCACGCCTCTCTTAATTTTAGGCTGGAGCGCCCGATGGGGTGTGAGGGGGAGCGTGGTGACGTCAGTGGCAATATCCCCGACTCATCCCTCTACACTCCTCCATCACGCCGTTGTAGACGCGTGTTTGGGCGGCTCCTTTGTTTAAAGCGCTTGATCCAATTTTACTGGAAATAGAAGTGAAAGTCACGTGGCTCTTGAAAACACGTGGTTGATTGGAAACTCAGATATCATCTATCCTTAATGGCCGAACAATGCTACTGATGTATACTTGTTGTAGATGCGGGAAATGGAAATATATGTTCTACTATGGGTTTTTCTAAATAGCGTCCCTATATAGCGCGAGCTCTTATACATGCGACTTTAGTATCTGTAAATAGGTAGTTCTCAGCCTGTGTCGATTATGGACTTGGAACCCAGATAAGAGAATTGTAATTATACTGTCAGATTTTTTATGCCGCTTTACCTGCCCGTGCATAAAATATATGTAACACGGTAGAGCAGTTGTGTTCTTAATCAAAAATAGGACAGTAAAACTGTATGTAATTTGATGTGTGGTTTAAACAGATCAATTCTTGCGCAAATCAAAGTTACTGATTCCGCCAAGATAGCTGTGTTTTCCAAGCGGGTGGGCTGCTACGCATCCTCCTCTATGGGTAGGACTAGCCTCATCCCTACCCAGACCAG
This sequence comes from Chaetoderma sp. LZ-2023a, assembly GCA_034401795.1. NCBI lineage: Eukaryota > Metazoa > Mollusca > Caudofoveata > Chaetodermatida > Chaetodermatidae > Chaetoderma > Chaetoderma sp. LZ-2023a. Next base: position 102,174,837 of record CM067369.1, on the reverse strand, counting down.
ACATATTAATATAATTACACTACAGCTCGGAAATATGAGTGCTCACAGTTTTTACAATTACAGTACCGTATGGAGATTGTGAATACAGTCAACCTGAGTGTCTGTGTTTCTGACATGTTGGTGATCTTGATTGATATGCAGGGCTGGTTATCTGTGGATGATTCTTGCGCTGTGGTGAGAGTGTGCCATTTTTATTGCAGCAGGGTGTGGAAGGGGTGCTGCGGTGCGGTCTCAACGTTATCGAACCTGCTGGTATTTCGCTCTGTAATGGCCGAGCCCATGGGCGGGACAGTTACTTTAGAGCGTAGATGACCTGAAAGATGCTGTCGTAACTTTGATCAATCCATTAGCGAATTCAATTTTTCGGTAGCAAAATCCTACTCTAGACTGAGGACACTGTCGGCATCTTGCTCTCTTAATAATATTGACTGTTATTACGTGTGAATGACGTGTAGTATCGTTAGCTGTGTCTGTACGACGTTTCCAGGAGGGATGGGGTGGGTGGGTTTGTGGACGTTTCCCCTGTAGCACGTACTGTATATGGCTGTGGTGCATTTCTTCTACCCGCATGATCAGTTCTCCCGTAATTGGATAAGAAGGTGTGTGCGGGAGAAATGTTGGCTGTTGTTGATGACGATAGTGTATTGTTGTAGGGAGACCTGGGCTGCTGTATGATGCTAATGCTATGCACGGTGGGCGTATTCCAGTTTTCGACGCTGGTGAATGCCGAGTCTGTTGTTAATGTGAGAAGTCGGGTTTGCAGGAGAGAATCTTTCTCCCGCATCTTGTGCGGAGGGATGTGTTGCAGGAATTTTATGTCTCTAACGGTGCTTAATTAAAACCGTTAGGTGCTGCTAAGCAGTGTTGTTGCTGGTGATGACTGTCTCCGTTATGCTGAGTATAACCGAGTAGGTGTGTGATGTGCGCACAATGATGAATTGACGTATCCAGTCCTGAAGGCAAGTGTGTTCTGTATGTAACTGACGTTCTGTCTGCGGTGTGATGTCCTGACTGTTCACGGGGAGGGGGGGGGTGTTTGGTGGACCGTAAGGAGGGTATGGTCCTTGGATATGGGTCTCTGGTCATCTCCTGTTACATGACAGTTGGTGCCTTGTCATAATTTTTAGGCACCGGGAAAAATCGAGCCGAGTGTCTGCTGAACAGGCTGCTTCCCTTCTCACCGCGGGAGGTATTGTTGGTCGGTGCGGTGTGGGATTCCCCCTCCACTGTAGGAGCGGTCTCTCTCATATCTGAAGATTAACGGTCAACAGACGACGAGTGAAGTGTGAAGTGGGCTGGGCTGGTGATGCCCGAACTTGGTGCATAGATGAGGGACGCCAGTTGGATCTGGGTCGGTGGTGTGACTGGGTATTGGTGACACTTGTTTGGAAAGTGGTCCGGCGATTTTGGGGCGTGGTCAGGAACATCGAGTTGTACGATTCTGCTGTCCTAGACATGCCAAGGCCTCATCTGGCCTCTTCACTTCCATGCTATTCATTACATGTTCCACCCCACAGGAAGCATGCCTTGGGTCAGCCTCACCTTCCGCTTGTGGTAACTCTATAATGGGGGGGGGGGAGAGTATAGCATGAAGTGGGTGGGAGTGGGAAGAGGTCGGTGGAACAATCCTTCCATCCGTCTCCTTGGACAATACAGATCAGAAGTTCTTCAAATACGACTTCCCAGAACGAGTAGACCCTTGCTGAGGAGGCAGAGGGCATGTACGTATATTGTCATCGTCCTCAGTGTTAGCCACTCATTCACCGGACTCCTGGCTTGGTAGAAGACAGGCTGAACTGGCACCGCGGTACTCCGTGATGACTGTGGGAATACTAGTTTCTGTAGAAATTTCTGTCTGGGTACTGGTGTCATGGGAAATGCCCGCCCGAGCTCTGGTGCCGGGTCGTCGCTGACACAGTTTAAGCCGATCGAAGTGGATGACGGAGGTCACGCCATCTAAAGCACGGATACGGTAGGTCACGTCGGACATCTTACCTACTACCACATAGGGCCCTTTCCACTAGTAACTCAGTTTACTTGGCACATTTGCAGATCATCGTGAATCGTGTACCCATACCATCCTTCCTGCTTCATATGGATTTCCATGCACCCTCCGGTCGTGTCATATCATTTGCCACAGTGGTTAAAGTTTCTCTCACCAACTCATGGGCCTGTTCTATCCACTGCCGCAAGAGTTCAACATAGAGAGAAGGTGAATTTCTCTCTCCTGGTGTCCGGAGCATAGCCAGATCCATGGGCTAAGGCTAATTCATGGCCTAACGTTAACTGCGCAGAGGCGTAACCCATGCTGGAATGTACCGAAGTGCGGTAAGCTATGAGTACATATGGAAGGCATAAATCCCAATATCTACAATCAAGGCGTGTTTCCTTCGTCAACATTTCTGCTAGCGTGCAGTTAAAACGTTCTACCATCCCGTCACTATGCAGATGATATGGTGTAGTCCTGGTCTTGACGATGTCAAACAATTTGCAGAGCTCTGATATGAGCCGGCTCTCAAAATCACTTCATTGATCGGAGTGTAGCTCATAGGGCATACCGAAACGGCAGAACACATTACATGCCAGAACCTCCACTATGGTGGATGCCTCTTGGTCCGGCAAAGCAAATGCTTCTACCCACTTCGTAAAACAATCTTGGAATACAACGGATGCTGTAGCTTGCGGGGGTTCATCGGGACATTCCTGTGTGTGATGTTGGGTCACCGCGCCACATGTGCATGATGAAGGAAACGGCTGGATAGCTCCAGGTCTCGGGTCTCAGGGTTTCGGATCATTTGCGACGCAGTCCTGCAGTCAACAAAGACCGGCTCATAAGGCTGGTGGAACCCAATTGTTTGAGTGGGGCCATGTGACCATTGCCGCAAACATTAAATTGAATGGTGTCAGCCCACGAATTGGTGTCAACAGTATGCCTGTCCATATCAATTTTGAGACTATGGACTTACAAGGATTTGTGATACATCAAAAATAATAACTAAGAAAATATAACCCATGCAAACAGTAAAGTTCGCTAGATAACAATGAGCATTTGAATAATACATAACATAGAGACAGTTTATGAACCTTTACACGTGGGGACACCGGAGGTACCGCACATACCCTTGAGTCTGCAGTGGTATCTCCACAAAGGAGGCTCCCCCATACGAGATCACCAATTAACTTTATGTAAGTTATAACACCTCTACGCTGAAAAAGATGAAACGACGAGGCTCGCATAGTCTGTCGTCACTGGATATTTTTGCAAGAGGTGAGTGCCTCGCATGGGCCTCCATTACAGGAAAATGGCCTCACTGCCAAAGTGGAGGGAAAATGTTGGCCAAATGGCCACTCTTTTATTCAACCAAGGTGCTGTGAAATTGTCACAAGTAGATCTTTATAACCGACCTATCATTACGGTGGAGACAGAGTGACGAATATCCACCACAAATGTCCTTACCGAGAGGGCGTAGCAGATTCCAACATCTTGCCCAGACATTTTAATGAGTTGGGTGGAGATGCGTATCTCGTCCATCACCAAGTCCTATGGACTAATTATTGACCTCTCGTTAGGTTTAGGCTCAAGTTGCCCAACATGCACTGCAGTGCGGGGACAATATTCTAAAAGAAATATGAAATAATAATTATAATGTGTTCGCAGTGCTTCCTACATTGGCAAGGATAACTAACTATTAAGTATCCTAAGATACAGGTGGAGTGTATGTGACACCATACCTTGATCATCACTGCTCGGAAACCTCCGATAGTTTCCAGAGTCGGATCAGCCCACTGTGCGGATAGGGATATCCAAACAATTAAGAAGCCATCAGGCTTAGTGGAACATGAAAAGAGACAATAACTTTATAGATATCAGGCCCTATATGTATCTTGTCCAACTTAACACAACCTTGCCGGGGTGCGGGACTAGATTACCACAACGACCGGAAAAGAGGCGTACTCCTAACGAAGAAATTATCTATAATCACATTAAACCTATCCTATCGAGCTAAATAGTCAGGTTTATTCGGTAGCATGCCGGGCTGAACAGAGTTATAGCATGGACAGCGACCTCGGTGTAAAATTCTTGGTGGCGGGAGAAAGTGATGCACATATAAAAGCTTGCTGTATAGTATTCCCTAATGCACTGCAGTCCTAGGTTTTCTACAAATAAGTAAAACATATCAACAAGATGGCCGCCGGCCATATACCTAACTAACCAAGTACAAAACGGTAACAGTATATGATTAGATTAAAACAGTGGTAATACAGGTTGATAGACCTAATACGGGGCGGTTAGTTAACGCACCTTACAGTAAATAAGGATAACTATAAACAGTAATAATAAGAAATTATCAGATGCGGTCCGAGGACCGGTATGGTACCTATTAGTCATCGGTACATTTTTGCGGTAATAAATTATAATAATTAAAGATGTAATTAAAGATATCATGTATAGTTACTTGAATACCCAGTAGCCATTCTTATAACGGGTTACTATGTTACTTAAATTGAGACGTCACTATACTTGTGACGTGAGTTGACACATTCTCTGAAAGCTGGATACATCTCTGCATGTATATGTCCCGCAAGACAGGGTTCCTATATGCTGGTCCAGAACGGAAGCGGTACACACCCAGGGCAGTAAAACACAGTATAAGTAATGTCTACTGAATAGCTAGTAAGTTCTACATAATAATACGGTAGTAATGAGATTTCCCCTCCGATGACGGTAAGTTAAGTAAGCTAAGATAACCCATTACCAGGAAGGACTATTAATATAATTGTAATTATGCCTGTACATATCAAAGCTTAATGGTGCGGGGTATGCCAAATAGCTCCAATGGCGCACCTGGCAAAGTGTACTTGGCTGCGGTTGAAACAAAAATCAGCACACACACGACATGCAGTGTGGTGGTTGAAGATCCACTTTTCAGCATGGCTGGTAGATCCGGTGAGTTATCCACCGAGGAACATCGCCGCTCTACATCACGTAGAATTACATGATGAGCCCTAGCGGGCCGCAAGAACAGTTCCTTATAGATGGTAATTAAAACAGGAACATATTTAAGTTCTAAAGTTCTTAATGCGGTGAGACGGGAACAGCTTTGGTGCAGGCTGATTGGAAAACCTCTTGACACCGAGATGATGTATAAATCTGTCTTCGGCTGTTTCGTCATGTTCCCATACGTTGGGCATCTCCCGACTGATCGGCCACCAGCCGACGATGCTCTCAATTTACTGAAATCATCCCTTTTTCTACTCTTGGTAACGTCAGAACTGGCTGCCTCAACCAATCAGAATTTGCTGAACCAGCCAATGAGCTAGAAATCCGTGACGTGTACACAATTATCTAAGTATTACGATAGATATAGATGCGTAGGGTTAGGGTTAGGGTTATGACGTAGGAGATCACGTGTACACAAATCACTGATTATCTAGCTATATATATATATATATACACGCGATTACGACGTTATTTCTATATTTTGAGTATAATTTGAAGGGGAAAATCGACGATAACTCAGCCATTTCTGAACCGATTTTAAAACGGCTTGTAGATTTGCAAATCTCGTCGAATGCTGGTCTTGATCGATACCAGCCTCGACGAAAACAAACAATCTAACGAACTTTGGTCCAGCTTCGCCCCTCTAGTATGGACACCTAGACCCATACACTTAGCACGTCTCAAGAGGAACGTGAAAAATAAACCCGTGCATCGCGCATATGTGCTATTCTAGAAAGAAAGCTCATGCTGTGTAATAGACACAGAGTCTGGCATGCGCTTGTTATATATTTGCCTGTTTTACCAATACCTTCCTACGCATTCTTGCATGGATTCTTACCAAGGTACATCTACAAACACATACCCCTTTACCGAATAAGAATCGGACAAGGATTGGCAGAGCCACGGCACTAGGGGTGAAGGTCGTGTATGACATCATGATCAGATGGCCTTATACCGAACGCACCATCTAGAATAATTGCTGTTGATTGGCTGGACAAAGCTGCCCCGGTATTTGATCGGTCCATCAACCCTTTATAAGGAGCCATATTGATCTATCAGCCTCCAGATTGAGGAGGCAGTAGCTCAGGCGGTAGTCATCAGAGCTGTGAAACTGGCGACTCTGGGATCATGTCTCTGTTCGGCCAAATGACGATCACTGACCAACATTGGCAATTTCCTTCACTTCACGTTGCCTCTCTCCACACAACAGTATAGATGGGTACCAGTGTAAAAGCTGGGGAAGTTACCAATAATAGACAGAAATGCAACCAGCCTAGAATGGCGTGAATGGGACCTGGAATCATGGACTCGATAGACGCCAACCAAACCAATAATTTCTATCATCCTCAGAGAGAGGAGGCGTTAGTTCAGGCGGTAACAAGCAGAGCTGTGAAACGTGTAATCGCGTCTCTGTTTGGCCAACTAATGGTCGCTGGAAACATAGGCAATCTCCTTCACTCCTCGTTGCCTCTCTCCACCCAGGAGTATAACTGCGTACCAGTGTAAAAGCTGGAAAATTTACCAATAATAGACTGAAATAAAACCAGCCTGGATATGGCGTAAATGGCCTGGTATCAGGGCGTCAATAGACACCAATCAAACCAATAACTTCTTATCATCCGCAGTTATGTGTGTGTTGTAATATTTGAGGCGTTTATATGCTAGTTCCCAATGCTAGGGTCTAGACTCACGCCTGGCCTTTATGGTTTCTGTTGAATTCTTGTGAATTCTTGTGACGTCGGTTTGTGCATTAGCTTGTGTCTCTCTGTGTGTGTGTGTGTGTGTGTTGATCGTTGTCTCTCGATTTTGTCTCATGTTGCTGTTCTTTTCCATGGCTTTTTTTTTGTTGCTCCTCATGCTTGCGCGTGTGTAATGGGGATGGCCTAACCTGGACCTAACAGGGGTGGGTAAGGGATGGGGTAGGTGTTGGGTCGGGGGAGGTGCGTACGGTCTTATGACCTGATGCACCCAAGGGGGGGGGGCTTTAGGTCAGAGACCTCCCGGCCCCTTTGGGGGGAGTGGGGAGGTTGGGGTGTGGGGTCTTTCGGGTCCTGGGACCCATTTGGTCTTCTGGCCATCATCCGAGCAGGCACCAGCGCGCACTTGTTTGATTTTGATTGGTTAGGTAGCCCGTATGGTGACTGTGTCCGTCCGATGACGAACTCGGTCAGTCATCCGGGTTACATCCCTCCATAGTCCCCTAGAAAATTCCGAAAGATTATAATTCTAGCAATTTGGTTTTCCATCCGCAGTTAGAAGGGGATCGGTCCGATATGGTTAACATCAGATCAAGCTCTTCTTCATCGAGCAGCACTTGTGCAACATATACGGGTGGTCTCCATTTAAATTGTGTGCCCATGATTGGCGTCAGCTCCTTCCACGCACCGAACTAGATTCTGGACGTTCCTAAGCAGGCACAAATACTAAATCAAAGAAAGGTATTTGGCTTCCCCGATAACAGGCAGCCATAGCGCATCGGAACTAATTATCTGATAGACCGCGTTAAAGTGAATGAACACGCCATATCCTCGGCGGCGTCGATTTTGAACTATTGACAACACCTACAAATTTGAAACAGTGAGCCTTTCTAGGCCAATTGACTATTTTCGCCCACACTTGTACGAGCCACGCCAAAAGGTGGTTCATGTAAGCACACTGTTTGTGCTGAATAAGTGATCCATTAGTGATACAAACAATAGCCGATTCTATTGTTCTTAACATTGCCTCCGACGCAGCATCTGAGCTAGCTGTGCCGATCGTCTTGTGATAGACTATTCCAGAAATATAGTGCCGCGCCAATTCTCTCTACATGCATACGGCCTCTCCAGTATCTTCTCTCGGCTTGAATTGAATAAGGCTTTTTCAGGCATTCGTATAGGTAACTGGAATCATAATCTACATCTACCTCTGCCAGCATCCTGCCAGATTTATATCGCGCTGCGTATTGTATAATTTACTTTGCCTTTTATAACTCGGCACAACCTTTTTATTGTATAGCGCCATTGACTAACAGGCGTTCTTAGTGTTTACAATTGTATATATACGCTGACGACTATTAGGCATGTATAGGTCGCACTAGACCTAAGCTACTAATCTTAAACTGTAATATATCTTGGTTAGTGCCGTTTTAAATTAAATACTATTTTAAAACGATATATTATTTTATAGTTTACGCTCGGCGAAGTTACGCTACCGATTTTCAATAGCACATCAACCTTAAATATTTGTAAGAGCCACACTCTTTGACTAGTGACCGTTCTTGTGCCGAAATAGACACAGGTTTCTATTATAAGCCCAGGTAATTTGGTTAGGATAATAGCAAATTGAGGCCGCTGCCGAAATATAGAAGTGATAATAAGTCCATATAGGCCACTTTCGTGTATTAATATTACACTAAAAGAGCATAACGCCGAAAACAAAAACAGCCGACGTGGCAGCTTGCCTCCATTATGCTTAACTCTGGTCATATTAGGCCACTCTTAGCAATTGTACTTCCTTCCTTCGGTTTAGTTGAGCTAACCCTTGATATCGACACGGTTACTTGACGGCCTCCAACTAGAGCGAAGAGCACACAATACATCAGTATCTTCGTTGATGCCTTTAGATTAGGATATTTCTGAAAGCCAAAGTAGGAATTCACTGCGAAATAATACTAATACTAATAATATTAATAATAATAATAATAATAATAATACTAATAATAATAATAATAATAATAATAATAATAATAATAGTTTGCACTAAACCTAGTACAGGATAAACGTTAGCTCCTTAGGGATCAGGTCTAAACGACTTGGTCTCAGCACACCAACTAACGGCAAAAGACGTGCATAACAGACTAACTCTCTTGTGACTGGAAGGGCCAGGTGGATCCTCCACGCCTTCAGAGCAAATGTCGCAATAGTCTACTATTCACCTCTTCAGCCTCGTCTTAAATAGATACGGTGCTCTTTAACGCTTCTTGTGTTGTACTTGTTATATGTGGTTGGTGTGTTGGACACAGGCTCGGAGTCGCTTTCGTCACGGTCCCCTGTCATCACGTTCAACATGTATACACGATGTCGGCGTATGGGTTTCATTCTTACAGTCTGTTCCGATATGGCGGCTTGAGCTTGCTACCGTAGGAAGACACCCTGGTTATTTCAGACACTATGATATGGTTAGCCCTTTGAGGCATAACTCTCTGTGCTCTGGACCTAAAACTTAATGGTTAATTTAGAACTTTAAGGAAGGACAGTTCACTGAGTGCCGTCTACGAGACTGGCCTCGAAACTGGCCTCGTTTGAAGATTCGGCTAGGCCTCTTTCCATTGAAATTGACCTACCGTTTCCACGTAACCTAGCGTGCACACATTAAATACTTAATTAAATAATTCATCGAACACTTCTGCGTAATTGGGAGCTGGCATGTATCTAGCTTCTTAACTCCCTGCTACAGCGTGGTTTACTAATTATTTTGATGGCAGCCCATGTGAGGCATTCCTCTCGCTACAGTTTCGGCCTGCTTGAGGCTTATATTTGGTTTATATTAAACCAGTGCACATTCACACAATCGATCGGGTCCTACCTCCCGCAATTTTTTTTTCATATAGATATAATTCTCGGATAAGGGTTTCTATGGCGAGATACACAACTATCCCAGAATTAGGCCACTCATGATAGCGTAACCTTACATCGGCCTAAGTCGTCCACGTACCCTAATACTATATAGAGCCAGCAAAGGTCCGCTGCGCCGAGCAGATACATAGTAATTGTCAAATAGCAGCCGCATGTACAGGAACTCTGGCTTCATGAATAGCGCAGGTGACACGGTAGTTTTCGGCGTTGGCTGGAATGCTCGCCAGGCCTCACTGGAATGGTACCATTCTGCCGATTCCAGAGATTCGCTTTTGTACAACCTGAAACGCACGTGTTACTCTTATACCATTACTCCCGAGACCGACTGCTGACCAGCATCGGACCGATTCACCCCTCGGGAATGGATCGGCTCCCGAAGAGATTGCCGGGCGGTGCTGCAACCGAGCTACACTGAGGTCGTGTTGGAAGGCTGCCGATCAACAATATATTATGATTATAAATTTCTATGAAATGCTCTGAATGTTCAATAGATCAGGCATAAATAATTGTAATTTCTGAAATCATTAATTTCTATCACCATGTTTTGTTGCAAGATGGTCAGAACTCAACAGAGAAAATACTTATAGTGATAAATGAAAATAATGTAAAATGGTAAGAAATGGCATGGCTGAATCGCCATGGAGATTTGAAATATTAGCTTAGGTGATATCCCAATCCCGTTGCAATTTTATAGCAAATTTATCACATTCGTTTCGGAAGACATCATTTGACACTCAATAATTATCGTTGTAAATGAGATCTTACTAAACGTGTGTGATAAATTTGATACAAAGTGACAACTCATTTCAACTTCTCTATGAATGTGTGAGGACGCTAATAAGAGAATAGCTCAGACATAACTTAACATGTTACTGTTGAATAGTTTGAACTTAATCTGTTTGGAAACAATTGCTGCACAATGGCTTACGATCAAATTAATATTAAATTATTTGAAAGTATGTTGTATTTTGTTTTGGACATATGTTAGGCTGTTTCTAAATTGTATTATGGGTGGATACAGCTGGCGTGAGGAGCTATGTACATTATTACATGTATGGTACGGCTAAGCAATCTGATCATTTACACTCTGAAACACATCATACAGCATCGCAATACCATATAATGAAGAAATACTGTACGTTGACAGGAAAATCCTGGATTTATTCGCCCAGGGCTTGGTCCACCATCTTCTCATAGAACCAAGAACATGAACTAATTTCACTGACTACTGATACAATTGATTTTTTCCTGATTTGAATTTGCGAGCTTCAGCAATGACCTTGCTACATAAACTGGAAATAAGGGCTGGTCTGCTCTGACTAATTAAACTTAGATAACAGTGCACATACTGCCACGAATAGCTATTAAAGGACAATCCTATGTAATCCAGAACGAGCATGTTATTTTCTCGTAATTCATTAAATAACAGAACATACATCTTGGGAACATTATTTCAAGAGCATTTCCAAACAGGTTTGTCTCGTGTGCTGATTATATTCCTGCATCAAGAGAGGCGATGCGTTGAGGAACGTGTCTATGTTCCCAACGTGGATATAGGTCACTGTCCAGAACTGACCTGGTCTGACCTGACCATTCACTGTGCACAGTGGTACACTAATCAAGATATCTTCACAGTACTCATGACATAAGCAAAGTCACGTTGAAATTAGTTATAAGTTAATTGTATACAAGTGATTTTTGAATTAGCAAACTGGATATATAACCCTAAGCATTGCATTATAATAATAGCAATAATGTGTCTTGTGTTTTGTCGTGTCTATTTGCAACCAGCAACATAAAAAAACAACATGCATAGCTTTTCCAACGGCATTATATCTTACAACCACGTAAATTTATATATGTGTATGCATGGCTGAGGCTTACATTATGATATGTAACTACGCACACGTTGGCTTCATTATTCATTAATGTCGTGGTGTTGTCAGTAATAACAGACAATTTGTATGCAAGTTAATCATGCCAGTCCAGATATTTTCCGGATGAACCATGCATTTTCTATGCATACCAATACATAAGATTCTCATGGATAAGACTGTCTTGAATAATACTGGATTGCTATGTGAAGTGTTTCCATTGACATCATCGCTATAATTTCCCAAAATCGTTCTCAAATGTCTACTATCGCCTAGTTGTATGGCGAGAATAATTAGTGTTCCACACATTAATTAGCCTGTTCAGTCTTGTCAATCAGAAACAGACAACTACGGAAGATATTGGATTCTCTGTAGTTGTTATACAATAATCAAATTTGCAAAGGGATGGGACGGCAACAAAACTTATGCTTATTTTATGAAGGTTGTTGCTGCTTTTGCAACAGCTTCAGGAAACAGCTGACATATGCCACATAATTCTCAAAGGGAGCATGTGTTAAGACGCCATTACAGAACACTGATGAACTGAAGTACAAGTGCTACCATGTTCCATCGTAGTATTTCAGTCTGCCAGTCAGTAACTCCAATCAATCTTTCTGACTGGTATCCTAACCACGCGTGCGAGATTACGAAGACGAAAACAAATTCGATATTGGCACCAACCAAAGGACTTGCCAATAATTGGCGAACTGGTAATTGGCTGAAAATATACGCACACGTGAATGGGTCTTGATGCACTCTACATTTGTGAGGTAAATGTTACAACTTAGTAATATGCATATCTGAATACGAAGGAATGTTCCGGATAATATGGCACAGTGGCGGGGTACGGGGTGGTGTGGCGGGGGAGTTTATGGGTGGGATCCCCATTACTTCTCATTTGGCTGTCAGTTTCCTTGAGCATTGCTCGTGCTGCATGCGTACCAATGGACTCTTGATGAACTTAGCACATCCACAAATTATTTTGACAGGTGGTGCAATACGTAAACGGTTTGAACACCGCAACTTTTTGAATTGGATGGCCTACATATCTATCTTTCGAAATTCTATGGGCATGGTCGTGTAGCAAATGAGTGGTGTCGTGATAGGCGCTGGCTTCTTACTCCAATGATCACCACAGGCAATTAAAAATGTGTAAATAGGCATGTGTGCGCGTGCATACGTGCGTGCGTGCGTGCGTGCGTGCGTGTATGTGTGTTCGTGTGTGTGCATGCCCGCGCAGTGTGTGTGTGTGTGTCCGCGGGCGTGTGCGCGTGTGCATCCCGGCGAATCGAATTCCTCCATTGTGGATACTAGGATGTTGTTTTTCCTAGTACAACCTGTCTTGTTATTATTTTGTGCTGACAAGTTCATGGCAATCATCCATATTTGTTTCTATCAATCAATGAAACAAATTTGTCATGACAGAATGTGCTTTCAGACAATCTCGCGAAGGGAGCAACTTGTCCGGTGCAGCAATATACGATGCTAATAATGTGTTGCTTATTATTAGAAAAACAGATTCCTCTAAATTACATATCATAGCTTGACATTTGAACACGTCCTGAGTTGAATCACCTACGAGGTAACGTTCTCTGTATGTCTTGCATTCACACTCAGAACGAAAATCCCTTAATTATGTTAACCTGAAATAATTGCTGGCAGACTTTACAGCACCACGTCTTCTATGTACAGAATATAGCCTGGCCTATATCAATAGGGTAATCGATATTAAATACGAAAATATAACAGCCAATTGCCATATTTAATCAATGGCACAATGTTATTTTAAAATACAAACAAAATTAATCGAAATACATTAGAGTTACATTTCTCTCTTCATATATGTCCGAACACCACCCTTACATAATCCACACTATGGTATGTTGATACACGCTCTTGTGTTAACTTAACCATTTACTGGTACCACTAACCAAAAACAACTCTGGAGTGGTCCCGAGGCATGGCTATTTGAAAGGCCAAGAGAAGAGTATTTTTGAATATTTTCCACTGAAATGACTGGCGCGGTAACCGAGCCAGTCATTCCAGCCATACATTTTCAAAAATACTCCTCTCTAAGCCTGAAGATAGGCACTGGCTAAGCAAACACTTTCTTTACCATTATCCCTTTGATGGTCAAGCCTGCCAAAAAAACTCTGTGGTAAATTTAAAAAAATAGTCTTCTATAATTAAAATATCTTGAAAAATATTAACCATCAAAATGTTTAATTGATATAACACGTAGTATTTTGAGCGCTATGAGGCCCTGTTGACACAAGAGGGGTTAATACGTGTGGCAAACGATTACTTAGATTAATAGATAAGAGGAACTGATGAAAAATGATTGATTAAAGCATTATACTTTGTATAATGATACTTTCCATTGGAAATACTAGGTTATGTATTAAGCCACACTATGTCACCAGCGCCGGGAAGCGCAACTATTTCTCATATTTTCTGAACAGGAGAAGACGATTTGTTTGTAAATTTATCAATGGAAATTCCAAAACTAGCTTTCTGTTCTCATGCAAATGTGTTTTCCTTTGGATGACTGGCGACATAGTTCTTGGCTGGCTCTGTCATCAAATAGTTGTGTTGGCACAAGAAGGTTTAGCATACCTAGGAAACGTACGACTAATCATGTCGTGTACTGCTAGAAAACCAAGTTCGATAAATACTGTTAAACATTGGGCCACATGTGTGGCACTTTAAACCCGATAGTTGTAAAATCACTCGTTTTTAATAACCACAATCATGTGGATTCAATAGACGCCTGGTGATAGGCATGAGTACATAGACCAGTATGGTTGACATTCATGTGCAAATCATTAATTGTTAACAAGATTTCTTGTTAAAATCTGAGCCCCGTCTGGACTTTTTTCTTTAGAAGGACGCACACACGCACGCACACGCGCACGTACGTACTCACACAAGTGCACGCGCGCACACGCACGCACGCACGCACGCACGCACCCACCCACCCACCCACCCACCCACGCGCGCGCGCGCGCGCGCACGCACGCACGCACGCACACGGACACACGCACGCACGCACGCACGCACGCACGCACGCACGCACGCACGCACGCACGCACGCACGCACGCACGCACGCACGCACGCACGCACGCACGCACGCACGCACACGGACACACGCACGCACGCACGCACGCACGCACGCACGCACGCACGCACGCACGCACGCACGCACGCACGCACGCACGCACGCACGCACGCACGCACGCACGCACGCACGCACGCACGCACGCACGCACGCACGCACACAAATGTGTTAGCTATTTTCAAATTAGTTTGATTTGTCCATGTTGCTGTTAGCTCCCAGCTCTCGCCCAGTCAATTTATTTCAAAGTAGTCAACATAATATTCCTTACTTTATAAAGAGGTTGTCGTTTCTTGTATCAAAAAAAACAAAGGGAGAACGCACAATACATAAACGTATTGTTACCCATGGGCACAACAGACCTTTCCATGCTAGCTTTTCCACGCCCATCTCTAGTTAATCTCCGTCCACACCTCTATTGTGTTGGAATCGATCGATTTCTGAACGCCCTGACTATCAATTTCCAGAAAACTACACAGGTAAGCTATTGAATATTTTGGAACTAACTTGACTGGGCGCTAACGCTAACTATGGCAGCAACAGCTTCCAGTCAAATTGGTTTCAAAATATTCAATAGCATGTTTATTAAATAATAGAGACATACAATTCGTACAACGTGTTGGACTATTAAGCGTTAAAGATAGACCAAATAGAATCATATATCAGGTAAAGATCATGGCATCATTACACATGCCACTTATTCGTTTATTATGGCATATGGCGTTATATGATCGATGAATAAACTTGGAAAGGTCCATTTGATATTGACATCAAGATAATTCCAGTGTTTAACATTAAGACAAAGTACCACGGGGCTGTCGATTCTTCGCAATGTGTGCCAAGAAGAGAAATCATATAGATGTACCAAATACCAGTTAATAGCATATTAGTAATCAGTGTACGTTATTAGCATAGTAATAATCAGTACACGTTATTAGCATGGCAATAGTCAGTTAACCCGTGTCAACATCTTTCTCTTGTTAGGATCCGGGTAAGCATACACAGTTAATCCTCCAATGTCATGTTATATCCGATGCAACCTCGTGTATATGTAGCTAGCAGTTTGTAGTGTAGATGTATATCCAATTGAAGACATTTATCAGTATAGTACACATGCTTAGCAATGTAGCAATGGCAAACCCGTCGCCATTAAAGTTACCTATTACTGGGTGTCAGGGGAACTGATTGCTGAGTTGCAATCTAGTGGCCTATAGGCACAGTCTATTCTCTCAATAATATGTAGAGGTGTCTATTATAGAGAAGATTGTATCATACAGTATGCATATACTTATGTTCTGTTTAATGGCAACACTGATGACATTAATACGTTTGTATGTGTGACTCGTCATTGCAAAGCCATGAGATTTATTAAAGATCAATGGCCACAGTATGCGATTAAAATGTGGACCCATTCGTGAGGTTATCACTTAATGGACGAATACAACGTGTCACATAATCATATGATGTCATAAGCAATTACATCGCATGTAGGTTGACGTCCCAAGCATGGTGACGTTTTATAACTCCGGCAATGTACGTATACAAATTGTATATTTTTGTTGAATTTACAATATAATACATATTCTGTGGCATACTTTGTAATTAAAGTTGCACTGAATTGCGATTTGTATTTGTATGTGGTTGATTTGAAATGTGATGTACTAAGATACGTGCACACGTATGTGTTGTGTTGAGAACTGTGATGCGAAGGATCTGAGAGACATATGTGCAGAATTCAAGTACAAAACCCGACATAGACGCCGGCCCCATATATGTAGACCTGAACAAAAGTTAAAATAATGAGTGTCCATGCGTAGTGATTTGTTTTCCCTCTCGGACACAGCCAGCGCACACGGTCCTCAATCTGTCCTATAGGCACTTACATATGACCAGTGTCACCAGACACCCAACCCCTACACTCGGTGCCACACACCCCGCCAACTGGTGTCATATTGACACCAAAACAGGATATTGGAACCGACAATCGGACCGTGGTACCACAATGTTGGAGCACTGAACAATTGTCCGGTACCCAGGGTATACACGGAGAAGAAATATCACTCTCCAGCCATTCAGAATTTGAGTCAAAATGTGATATCAGTATAAGGTCTCCTGACAATCCTGAGCATATTGAAGTTTTTAACTACATGAGGTGTAGGATCACGTCATTACCTTGCTAATTGCGTCACGGATGCTAAATTCCTAACGAACTAGGCATTGTTGTACGAACTGTATGTCTTTACTCTTTCATAAACTTGCTTTTGAGTATGTTGAAACTAATTTGACTGGGCACCGTTGCTGCCATAGGCAGCAACAGTACCACATCACCGAGTTAAATTACTTTCAAAATATTCAACAGCTTACCTGTATAGTTTTCTGGGAATTGATAGTCAGGGATTTCATGGATCGACCGATCTCAATGTGGGCGAAGTGTGAGTGGAGCTTAGCTAAAGATGGGCGATGCATAGCTAAACGTAGATTCCTCCATTAAAGACGTCAGTGTCAGTAATCTTAAAACAAAGCTCTCCTGCCGTTTGTCTGATGGCCACCTAGTGCACTGAGCATTGGACCATCACTATTCCCCTGATCTCAATACGCTCACTTCACTCAGTAGAGGCTGAGGTCTTCTTAGAAGGCCGTCAAACCATAATACATAATGGTGCATGCTACTCAGAAAATAATGCAAAATGTTAAGTAATGCCATGTCTGAATCACCCTGACAATTCAAAATACTAGCTTTGGTGATAGAGCATTTATCACATTGGTTTAGGAAGATCTTCTTTGGAACCCATTAGATCTCGCTGTAAATGTGATGTTACTAAACGTGTGTGATAAATGGGATAAGTCATGGCAACTCATTTCAAATTCTCTATGAATGTATGAGGATTCCAATTAACGAATAGCTCAGACACAACTTAATATGTTACTGTTGGATATGTTGAACGTAATGTGATTGGAAGAATTTGCAGCAATATTTTCCAATCAAATTATGTTCAAATTATTTAACAGTACATTGTCTTTCGTTTTAGACACATTCTATGTTACTTCTGAATTGTACTGTATGTATATTCATTTGGTGCAAAGAGCTATACACATGATTGCATGTTTAGTTCGGCTAAGCAATCTGATCATTTACACTATGAAACACAGCATACATCATCGCAATACCATATAATGAAGACATACTTTGCGTTGACAGGAACATCCCTGATTTTTTCGCTCGGGGCTAGTTGCACCGCCTTCTCATAGAACGACGAACACAAACTAATTCCCCTGGCTGCTGATAGAATTGATTGGTTCATTGACTTGACTATGCGAGTTTGATCAATCACATTGCTACATAAAATGGCAATAAGGACTGGCCTGCCTGGTCTGCTTAAAATTAGATGGCCACACCCATATCACCCGTAATTGTCAGTAAACTGCAAGCCTATGTAGTGTAGTATGCGCATGCTATTGTCCCGTAATTCATCCCAAAATATGGGTCATAGGTAAATTTGTTCAAGATCATTTCCGAACATTGTTTTCTGTATACGGATTAAATAATTATACTGTGTAGACATCACGAGCTGAAGGAATATTCTATATGTTCCAGGGATTCAAACGTGCAAGCAAAGAACTACACGTTGTTATTTGATATACTGGACTAGATATGGAGTCCCTAAATCATATTCAGGCCATACCACGTCTGGTATACTTTTTCAGGCGTTAGGCCATTGTGGATAACTTCCCTAGTTTTTAAACTGGTACCCTTTTTACAACGGTACCCATTTTACTCCGGACCAGAGACGGGCAACGAGCGGTAAACGAGATTTCATATTATCCCACAGACATACAGATAGGCGCGGAGACAGGAATCGGACGCGCTTGCTAAGAACACCAGGACGCTAACAAATGGACCCCCTTCACATCTGCCCAAAGAGCTGGGAGATGTTATTGGTCGAAATGGCCTATATCGAGTCCAGAATGGAGGGATCGGAGCTGGCGCTCGATTGCGTGATGCCATAATCAATTGCGTCCACCATGACCAGATCCGAACAGACGTGACCCAACTCGAATCGATCAGACTTGACCCGACCAGACCAGACCAGACCAGACCAGACCAGACCAGACCAGACCAGACCAGACCAGACCAGACCAGACCAGACCAGACCAGACCAGATCTGACCCGCCCTGATACATTCCAGCCAGAACAGACACGGCCAGGTGCTAGCTGATCCGACACAATCCGACCAGACACGACTGACCTGACCTAACCTGACCATTTGCTTTGTATAGTAATACACTAATTAATATTCCTTCATATGATCCATGACATAAGTGCAGCCATGTTGGAATTCTATACAGTTCATTGCCAGTACAGTATCTAAGAAAAGCAACTTTAACACAGTAATTTCTGACCGCAGCAAGCTGGATATATACAAGCAAATATTATAATAAAATCAATAATGCATCTTGAGTTCTTTTACGTGTATTTACACCCATCAACAGAACAAACAACAACCTGTGATGTATGTATAGCAAATTATAACAGCAGTTTATCTTACAGCCTCATAACCTAATATATAATTAAGTATTGTTAAGGCTTACATTAGCATAGTTAATTACGTACACGTTGGACTCATTATTCGTTAATGTCATAGTGTTGTTAGTAATAACAGCCACTTTGTATGCTTAATCATGCCTGTCCAGACATTCGCCGGATATACCACATATGTGCTATGGGTGCCAGTATATCAACCACTCTGGGATAAGACTGGCTTGCCAAGATACATGTTTCCATTGACATTACTGCTATAGTTTTCGAAACTCGTTGTCAAATATCTGCTATCGCCTAGTGGTATGCCCAGAATAATTAGATTGCACATATTTATAGAGGAATCAAGTTCAGCTATGCCGAGCCCATCTCGAGCTAAACTCCACCCACTCTGTATCCGTGTTGGAATCGATCGATCCCTGCAATCTGTGAATCTCAATTTCTAGACAAATATGAATGTAACTTGTAGCCGCAACAGGCTCAAGTCAAATTGGTTCCAAAGTATTCAACGGCATGTTTATTAAATAGTAAAAACATACAATTCGGACAAGCTGGCAGACTATTAAGCGGTTAAGACGGACTAAATCGAGTCGTTCATGATGTAGTGTATTATGACCTCATATGATTGATAGATAAACTGGATTCCTCCATTGGCC
The DNA here is from genome assembly GCA_034401795.1 of Chaetoderma sp. LZ-2023a. Taxonomy (NCBI): domain Eukaryota; kingdom Metazoa; phylum Mollusca; class Caudofoveata; order Chaetodermatida; family Chaetodermatidae; genus Chaetoderma; species Chaetoderma sp. LZ-2023a. Next base: position 102,155,036 of record CM067369.1, on the reverse strand, counting down.
TGTTCAGCCGTGTCAATCAGAAACAGACGTCCATGCAAGACAACGGATTCTATGTCGTTGTTATACTCTAATCAAATTTAAGTAGATATTGGTCAAAGGAAAGCTGATGCTTATTTTATGAAGGTTGTTGCTGATTTTGCTAAGTACTGCGTCAGCAAACAGATGATATATGTCACATAGTTCTCAAATAGAGCATATATAAGACGCCATAACAGAAAACTGTTTAGCACAATTGGCATAGCAGCAGTATAGGTGCTACTATTTTCTTCTCGTGGTACTTCAGTCAGCCAAGCAATCTTTCTCACTGATAGCTTGTCTCGCGGGCGAGGTTACTAACGTGGAAACAAATGTGGCATCAACTAAATGACTTGCCAATAACTGGCGAAATAGTAATTGACTGAACCTATACGCAAACGTGAATGGGGCTTGATGCGCACTACATTTGTGAGGTATATGCTACAACTTAAGAAATATGCAGATCAGAATACGTAGGAATGTCCAGGATAATATGGCACAGTGTCCGAGGTTTTCGTCATTGCCTCTCATTTATCTGTCAGTTTCCGAGTAGTTCTTATGCAATATGAGTACTAATGCCGTCTGCTGAACTTAGTGTATCCACAAACCATTTCGACTGACAGTCTAATAATTCAAGTGTTTGAACGTACCTGATGAATTGGATGTCTTGCATACGTGTTTTCCAAAATTGCATGGACATGGCGGTTTAGGAAAGGAGTACGGGTGGCTATGGACATTTGAGTCTCCTTCAATGATCATCCGGGACTTTGAAAGTTCAAATAAGCAATGAAAATTGGCGAGTGTGGGGTGGAGAAGGTTGTTGTGTATGTGTTTGTGATTCCGTATTTAAGTTTATTTTAAGAGAAACTGTATACTTTCAGCTCCGTAAATATAGCTGAATCTAATCCTCAGACTTTCACGGGTGTGCAGAGTGGTGAAGGTGTGTGGAGCGCGTATCACCTACCCATCTGCTGGAAGAGAACCCCAGCTTACACAGGCACACATGCAGACGCTCAACGAACGACTCGCACTCAATGCCAACACTGTGATAGTGCAGCGTAACGGTTATGAATTAACCATGTGTTGCTACAGTCGAATTACTTTAAAAAATTCATCCGACTGTTTATTAAGGCCAACGGTGATACATGGTATTATGACGGAAGACACTTGAGTCGCAGATAGAATTCCTCCAGTTGACACTATGCTGTGTCGTTTCCTCGTACCACGTGCCTTGTTATTGCTTTACAAGTTCATGGCAATCATCCATATTTTTTTCTATCAGATGCTCGAACAAATCTGTCTTGAAAGGATATTCATCCAGATATATTCCCGAGGCGAGAAACTGGTTTTTTAACCTCTCTCTAACCTATCTAACTTGAACGTGTAATTGTCAAGCTCGACACATCGACATCTACAGTCAAGGCTACTTTTAAACAAATGTCAACTGGAATAACCGGCTCGATAAACGAGCCAGTCATTCCAGTGGTACGTTGACATTAAAAAACCTGTCTTCCCTTCGAATACAAATGGACACTGCTTGGGCAAAGACTTGAATTTTCTTGGCCAATAAGCCTGCAGTGATCAAAAGACCTATCAATGAACCTTTCCATTTTTAGCTAGGCCCCGCCCATCTCTAGCTAAGCTCCACCCACACGTCGCTCGTGTTGGGATCGATCGATCTCTAAGCTTCCTGACTATCAATTTCCAGAAAACTGTACAGGCAAGCTGTTGAATATTTTGAAACTTATTTAACTGGGCGCTGTTGCTGCATATGGCAGCAACAGCATCCAGTCAAATTAGTTTCAAAATGTTCAACAGCATGTTTATTAAATAGTAGAGACATACACGTCTTACAACGTGTCGGACGTTTAAGAGTTATAGACGATCCGTATAGAATCGTTTATGATGTAATGATTATGACGTCATCCTACACGCCGCTTAGCTGATTATGACGTATATGACGTCAGACGATAGATGGATACTCTGCAAAGGTGAATTTGCAGAAGTGCAGAAAGTTATTTTCATATATTTTACCGTAAAAGTGTACCATTAGCTTGCAACTGTACATTCACTTAGAGAATATTTCAATATTCTTGAAATTATTAAAGGGTTAACTGATCTTGAGCATTTTGAGCACACTGGCGGTTTGTTGACACAAGAGGGGCCAATATCAACGAGCGCGAGGACTGTTTTTTCACAAAAAATTGAATCACTAATTATATTAGAGGTGAGGACCCTATTATTGTGACTAATAAGCAGTAGAATCCCGTGCCCATATACTATTACTGTACATAGTACTAAGAGATACTAATAACATGTGGCTTATTAATACAATGATGCCTCTAAATTACTTAGAAAAATTCAACATTTGAACAAGTCCAAAATTGATTCACCTAAGTGGCAACGTTCTCTCTATGTTTTGCATTTGCATTATCAGAGCTAAAATACATTGATTCTGATTACCCGAAAGTTCATATCTTCTATGCACATAATATAATGGCTCATGCGGCATATTTCAATAGAGTACACATTAAATATGAAGATAAGACCGGTCAAATGGGATTATGGTATTAAAGATTATTAACACAATTCCTCAAAGTATATTATAGTTGGCACTCTCTCTTCATATCCCTATAATTAGCATCATGTTGATGCACATAGCTCGCAATGCCTGAACTGTGCGCACATTAATACGTAGCATTTATCATGCCAAGTAATTGACCTTTCCAGGTTATCCTCGCATCATATGACGTCATATGACTTCATAATCAACTACGCGGCGTGTAGTCATAATCATGGCGCCATGAATGACTCGATTTAGTCCGTTTTATAACCGCAAAATAGCCCGACACCCTGTACGAATTGTATGTCTTAGCCATTTAATAAACATGCTGTTGAATATTTTGAAACTAATTTCACTGGCGGTGTTGCTGCCATAAGCAGCAAAAAACACCCAGTCAAATTAGTTTCACAATATTCAACAGCTCGGATGTATACGTTTCTGGGAACGCGTGTGTGCAGGCGTGTGTGATTGCGGGTGTATGTGCGCGCGCGTGTGTGCATGTGTGCGCGTGCTTGCGAGCGTGCGTGTTTGTGTTCCGTCGGGGCGGGAGTTGGTTCGTGCGGGCCAACACTTCTCTAAAGACTCCAACGCTTTTCACTCTAATCAAACGTGCTGGACGTATATTCTATCTGCAGTGAATTTGGAGAGCCTTAGATTTAGAGAGCCTTAGGCAGTAAACAGATTTATCCAATGACAGTATCAAAACCACCTTCGCAAATAAAATCGACCCGGGATCTGTAACGTGAATGCTTGCTAGATTACTCAATATTCCGAGACAGCAATGTTCTGAATGTGATTCAACTTTCGCTAAGTCAAATGGGTTGTGCGGCATAAGATCCGATTCCATAGAACTGAAGATAGTGGCAATCTAGACCGCGATGACAGAGACATGACGGAGAAGGAGAGTGAAGATGACGAAGCAAGGGAGTCGGAGAGTGAAGCCGAGGAATCAAACAAGTATGAGTGTGAAGACGAAGATGAAGGTGGAAAAGAGTGCATAGGCAATCGGGAGCTATTCGCCATATTCCAAACTATTTACCATGACTAACACGCTAAACAATCAGGCTTTATGAGATGAGAATGGTGAAGATAACATAGCTCTCAAGCTTATGATCATGTCGATAGTCACTTACAGGACTGGCGGTATGATCAGCGAACGAAAAGAAGAAGACATAAGCTCTCAATGGTGTGGAGAATGGGTATATTTCCGTATATACTGATGCTGTAATCACAAAGTGTACTGCCATAATGCTACAGTGGAGAAGATTACTGACCTCTACACTCATTAAAATAATTCGTCGGCAAAATAAAGATTTTATCAGCATGGGGTTTGCTTAAAATGAAGCAGTCGTCTCAGCTTTTCGCAAGAATGAATTCCTGATCAAAGAGTATATAATAAGCAATTTAGACGTGGGTGCTGATAATAACGATTGTGATTCTAGTGGCGATGGCAATGATTCTGATGCTCAAAGTATTGTTATTAGTCTACACGTTGGCTCGTTGTTCTCTACAACGTTAATTATCAAGCTCAAGGCCATTGTATTTACTTCTCGGGGCCTTCAATGACATATGCAAATAAAATGGACATAACGCCTGCGGTGGTATAGCATTATCAATAGAGTAAGAACATGCAGGTATACGCTGTTTATAATTCTACGACTCAGAAGTAGCAGCATATGCTGGATTATAGTCTTAGATTTTTCTTCATTGTTTTATATTGCTTACACTTATCTCGTCTATATATAGTTTTATTTATTTATTTATTTATTAAATTTGATTCTTAAAGAAAATGAAAATAATGTCTAGTGTTTTAACCCTTTCATGGCTACACCAGACCTATCCGGCTGTTTCACTCAGGACTGCATCGGCTGTAGCCGTCTTGGCAAGGCACTATAACTTGTCAAACGATCTAGTAATCAGCTGTCTCCCTTTAGCCGTTACTGGCGATCGATAGTGCGCAATAGCTTTTCTGTGAACTACGTCACAACTATATGCGTAGAAGCATATTTTGACAAAATGGCAAATCAGTGCATTTTGCGTTTATCAGCGGTAGATTCACGAACCAACTTACGGCGTTTTCATGCGGATTTAATGAAAAGTAATGAATCAGAAAGTGATTGTAGCGAGTCGGAAACCAGTGTACATAAAAGTATTAGAGATGATAATGCCGATTCTGAAGAAGAGGTCATATGTTATACTACTCATAATAATTGTAATATAGACATTTGGATTGACAGAAATATTTCACATAGGAGTGGTCGCGCTAATGCGTGCTGTCGTGGGCGTTGCCATAGAAGAGGCAAATGAGTCTGAGAAGGAGAATGGTAAATATGCATAGTAATTTTGACAATAACATTGATATTGGTGGCATTAATAATAATAATAATAATAATAATAATAATAATAATAATAATAATAATAATAATGGCAATACTGATTCAGGCGATAATGAAGGCAATGATACGGATGCGGACGCATGAATTTTGTGTGTTACCAGAATTCAATGAATTGTGTGGACCAAATACCGGACATCCTGTTGGTGTCACTCCACCTTACGTTTTCAAACTATTTATATCGGACTCAGATGGTCAGAACATTTTGCAAAACACAAAAGGTTATGCAGAAGTCAGTGCTAGGTAAATTAGATAGCCAGTGGCCACTATTAGATTATGTAAAAACAGCATAGGCTTTCTTCGCTATGATGGCTATGGGAATCAAACACCTTCTGATGTTGCATATGTACCGGTCAAACCATGATGCTTTAGGCACCGACTTCACCAAACCCGTTATACCATGTGACAGGTCCAAATTAATTGTTCGGTATTTTTATGCATCAAACAGGCGAAAGGAATTGCGCACAGTTTCGCATGATTACAAACATAGATACACTTTCACCATCTCTTGGAAATCTGAAAATTAGGTGTCAACAGTAGTATATTCCACATCAAAACGTGTCTGTTGATGAATGGTTGATCGATGCAAAAGTAGTGTTGGAATTATACAATATATGCCACTCAAATCAGGAACACGTGGAATCAAGGTATGGATGATGTCATTACCATCCGCCGTATGGATTATGTGTGCAACTTTGACAGTTATTGTGGTAATGGAGACGCTACTGGAAGGACCGGTCAAGGTCTAGGATATGATGTTGCGTAAATCTAGTTTCTCACATCTTCCGGAAAGCTTATCATATATATATTTAAGAAATAATTTAAGAGTGTTAATTTACTTTAACATTTGTTGAAAACAAAACATTTCGATGTTGAACAATACTCACAAACGGAAAGAACTGTACAGAAATCTTGTACACTCAAAAACTGAAAAAGTGATAAATAAAACCTATTCACTGTAAAGAGACACCAATCTTATTGTGCTCTAACTGGTTTGATAAAAAAAAACCACCTACATTTGTTATGTCAACAAACGTAACCAATTAATTAGTAGAAATGCAACACTGAACAGGTCCACTTAGTGCGATTGTACCAGGCCCAGAAAGTATTGCGATCTATAGCCAATATACAGTGGTAATATGGCAGGCCTAAAACGTAAATACTAACGTTTAGCTAGGAAGTCATTGTGATGGTGGTTTTATGGCATTTAGTACTTGCTTGATACAACAACGCATAATGCTTATGACATGGCCCCAATTCGGTATGACATTAGCAGAACAACTTTGTAAATCATACAGTGATAGGATAAAGGGTGGCCGACTGTATCCATAAACTAACACGCAGACCCTGCACGTGAACGCCCAACCTCTCCACACCCTACCCACACCTGTACATGTGCACCCATGCACAAGCACCCACATGCACACCTCCGCACACCCGCGCGCATGTGCACGCCATGAACTGGGAATAGATCGTCAGGTTGCGTGAATTGCCAGTTTTATTATTTATAAAATGTTTATTAAAATTTGAGACGAAATAGTTTCAGGAAGTATATCCGCAAGAGAGGTACTCTCTTGGAAACTCACATGGCCATGCCTTCCCTCTAGTATGTGGCATAGTCTAGCTTTATTAGCTTAGGTAATTTCGTGACAATCAGCGACAGCGCATATATAGGTATTATAACTCTGCTAAGAATAGCAGTCCGATCATTGTGCAAATCTACTGTTTTATTATTTAATGAGAATGCTGGCGTATATTGCGAAATGAACTGGATATTGTATTGGGGTCCCAACATATTTCCACAAACCCTACAACGTGCATGCAGATTTCATTGGTGTAAATCTAGGGTATACATGAGGACATTATTAGCTCACCTGGCCTGAAAGGGCAAGTGAGCTTATGTATTAGTGACCGTCCGTCGTGTGTCCGTCGTCCGTCCATCCGTCCGTCCGTCAACTTTTCCTTTAAACGACTTCTTCTCAAGAACCGCTAGGACAATTTCAATTATATATGGCAGGAAGCATCCTTAAGGCATAGGGATCCAAGTTTGTTCAAATGAAGCCGATCGGCCAATAAGGCCGGTGGCCATCTTGGATATTGGCTGATTTTTAGAAACGACTAAAAATCTTCTTCTCCGAAACCGCTTGAGGGATTGAAGGAAACCTCATGAAATATGATCGAGGGCAAGAGCCCAACCAAATTTGATCAAGCGAACTTAATTGGTCAAATAGTTTGGCGGCCATCTTGGTTGACCTAGTTTTAGCGAAAATAACTTCTTCTCCAGAACCGCTGAAGGGATCAGGCCGAAATTTGGCAGATATGATTAGGGATTAAGGGCTAGTAAAGTTTGTTCAAGAGAGTTGATCCGTAAAAAGACATGGCCGCCGTGGGCCAATCAAAATATAGCATGTTTGGCGGCCATATTGGACTTTTTATTTGATGGATTTTGTAGCCGAAATTGGTTTTATACAGGTTTTTGGGTATTCTGATTTCAAATTTGTAATTTTCTAAACTATCGGATAAACGGTTTGGCAGCCATCTTGGATCATTTTCCCGCCAAAAGCTCCCATACTAAAGCAATGGGAAATTTAAAATGTTTTCTCGAGAACTATTGGGCTGATTAGACTTATATTTGGCAGGATAGAGATTTCATTTTGTTCAAACGAAGTTGATCGGCAAATTTGGCCGGTGGCCATCTTGGTTTTCGGCCAATTTTTTTAAATGTCTTTAAAAATCTCGTTCTCCGAAACGGCCTGGGAAATCGATTCAAAAGTTATGAAACCTCATCTAGGCAAAGAGGTAAGCCAAGTTTGTTCAAGACAACTTGATTGACCGAATGGTTCGGCAGCCATCTTGGATGACCTAGTTTTCCCGAAAACGACTTCTCCAGAACCGCTGAATGGATCAGGCCAGAATTTGGGAGATATGATTAGGGACTAAGGGCCAATAAAGTTTGTTCAAGGGAAGTTGCTCCATCAAAAAACATGGCCTCCGTGGGCCAATCAAAATGTAGCATGTTTGGCGGACATATTGGATTTTTTTATTTGATGAATGTTGAGGGCAAAATTGGTTCTATATATGTTTTTGGGTATTCTGAGCTCAAATTTGCAATTCTCGAAACTGTCGGATAAACGGTTTGGCGGCCATCTTGCATAATTTTCTCGTCAAAAGCTCCCATGCCAAAGCAATGGGAAATTTAAAATGTCTTCTCGAGAACTACCAGGTCGATTTCAATTATATTTGGCAGGAAGCATCCGTAGGGCATAAGGATCCAAGTTTGTTTAAATGAACCCGATCGGTCAATTTGCCCAGCGGCCATTTTGGATTTCGGCCAATTTCAGGAAATGCCTTTAAAAATCTTCTCCGAAACCACTTGGGGAATCTTCATCTAGGCCAAGAGGTAAGCCAAGTTTGCTCACGAGGACTTGATTGGCCAAATGGTTCAGCGACCATCTTGGATGACCTGGTTTTCACAAAAGAAATGTCTCCTCCAGAACCACTGAAGGGATCAGGCCGAAATTTGGGCCATTAAAATTTGTTCAAGGGAAGTTGATCCATCAAAAAAAACATGGGCACCGTGAAAATTTAAACCCATTTTTAAGCTCTCGTCTAATCAAAAAGCTGCCCATCCTGTCGCCTTTTTACTGAGGTATTGTGCATTTTATGATAAAATCCACCAAATTTAGCATACAAGTAGGGGATGTCCGGAAAATGGCCGCCATCACTACTTGGATAACGATATAGACCAGTCAAAATGTTGTTGCTCCTCGAAGTAATTGCACCAGACAGTTTTCCTTGAATTCCGTATGGTTTTAGTTCCCTTTCATTATGGCATATCCAAAATAAGACAAAATTGTGTCCACGGAAATGTCACTTTAAAATGGTGTTTGCATTATAGATAACGTATTGCAATTACTATTCTAACAGAGAGCAGCGTATAATAAAAAGACCCAAGCTAGAGGCAATATAATTGTATCTCCAAAATCTGTGACGTCCCTATAGCTTAAAAAATCTCTCTTAGGACGGACCCTAGATATTTGAATACATTGCTGCTTTTATCATAAAATGCAAGCTACGGCCTATGCCCGCAATGCTAAAAATGTAAAACTCCTTAATAATAGAAGATATATTCAATTGACCATATTCTTTTGGACATACCATGAGCAGCTAATACTCGAAAGTTGTCTCCAGTACCAAAAGCAAGACACAGCTCTGGGGTGTTGAGGTGCTGGGATGTTGTCACAGAATAACTACATCCGTATCAACTGTGCCTATTACCACCTTGCTATGTCCCTGTTTCACACCATCTGCCACATGGAGGAAAATTCGAGTATTAGCCTCCTCATGAATGCACGGAGCAAGACCTGACACACTTTGGTGCTGAATACATAGCCCACCAGTGTGATGTGTGCTAATTACTTGGCTGCTGGTGATCATGGTAGTGACAGTAGACCTTTCCATTTTAGCTATTCCCAGCCCACCTCTAACTAAGCATCACCCACACTTCGCTGTATTAGGATTGACCGATCCCCGAATGCCCTAACTATCAATTTCCTGAAGACTATGCATGTAAGCTGATGAATATTTTGAAACTAATTTGTCTGGGCGCTGTTGCTGCCTATGGCAGCAAGGTCGCCCAGTCAAATTAGTTTCAAAATATTCAACAGAATGTTTATTAAATAGTAAAGAGATACAATTCCTACAACAACGCATAGTCCATCTTAAAATATATATAATGACGCCATGGATTGTGATTTCATTCTATATGTCACGTAGTTGATTATGACGTCATGTAATCCATGGATACGGTGGAAAGGTGTATTGCCGCGAGGAAGGAAAACATCTCCATCCTGTTGTCATCAATTCAGAGGAAATCATGCCAGGTTCGGGGAATTGCACTGGTGGGCTCAACACATCTGCGAACTCCCTTTTCCCTTCTGTTTCGTGTAACTGCATTTAACTCTCGGGATAGTACAGACAATATCAACCCTATTGATTCGCTGCAGGTTGGACATATTGTACGAGAGGAATACTATTGTTGCGTAGTCAGTGAGTGTCGTGGCATGACCAGGTCAAAGTATGCTGACGATAGGAGCCCCAGCAAGAATAACTTACTCAACAACACGTATCTGGTCATGGTCTTGCATAGGTACCAAGTTTCCAAATGAACAAACCAGGTTTGATGTTGTTCCAGTTCATATGTTGTCCATTTGTGATAATGCTGGTTGGCATGCTTGCTTCTCATGATCGAAGAACTCGCTGAGGCCGCCATCTCATTTCTATGATGCACTGTATAGCCTAAAAAAGAGGAAACAGGCGTTCATTAGATATGCTACTTAAAGCTGTGTTCTTGACTTCTCTCTTATCGGAGGTCGACTAAACAGGGGTCGCTTGTTCCTTTTGATGGGGTCAGCTATTGCCTTTGTTTGATGGATACGGTGTTCTTTTACAATTGTTTCATATTATTCCTGGTCAGTTTTCTCAATATGACGCACTTTGTGTACGATGACCAGATCACCAATGGCTCTGCTGTCCAGCACGAGGAGACCACCACTTTCATCACTGAATGGGTTCCCCAGATCGTCTATAACATGTGTTAGTGATTTTACATCACTCCTCAAAGGTATCTATGCAGGAGAGCTGTTTTGTTTTTCCTGTCCACTGAAGATCTTTTTCAAACTCTCGAGTCACTTGGGCCATCTCAGAAAATGGATACAGTGCAGCACCGAACACTTGCAGGGTTCTCTCTAAGCCCCATTGCCCCCACCCTCACCGTTCCCTACCGCATGTATCTGCCCGCGGGCCTGGTCAAGGGCCAGAGCAGCAAAGACACACGCTCTTTTCTTTCCAGTAAACGTGCCTTTGAGAAACTCAGAAAATACACCAGGGTGCTTGACTTCCAGCATGGTCATGTCACGGAGATCGTTTGCAATCAAGCGAGCATAATTGTAGTGATCCACATGAGATGGACCATGGAACGATCCTGTTCGAAGCATCAATATAACGTCTGAAATATGATTCCCATATTGCTCTTATAAATAGCAACAACTATAGGTCGAGTTTCAGGATGATATACCAAACTGGAATTGGGGACTCGATGCAGATCTGTCAATACACCACTCTTCCAAGGACATGAGATTCTCTTCTGCTGAACACGGCATACGATTTCTGTATAAGTATATACAATGTACCAGCTGATACCTGATGAGCGTGCCGAGCACGTGTCACGTGGGAAACTTTCTGAAATGTTGCAATCTCAGCCTGCACACGTACACTTGTCCACCTGCTGTCCCCCTGAAGATCCCCAGGTATCTTGAGACCTGCCATCTCAATGTGCAAGCCGGTGAACATTGCAACAAAATGATCTAAAACCAGGGCTTCTTGGCAAGTTCCAGTGGATTTACGTTGCTAATCTGTACAGAGGCGGATCTGACGTGATAATAGGCACCTGTCAAGGATTCAGCAATTGAAAGTAGAAGAGACACTATATTATTTCCTGTATGCATATTGGTAAACACACACAATGGTTTATTGATTTTGTTTAATTTCTTCGGAGCAAGCAGTTGCGGATATACTCATCAAATTGTAAGTATAAACACTGCCAACGTTCTGGTCTGGACATAAGCACTGGACCCTGGTGTCCTGTATACAGCTGCGGCATCATCCATCACAATGCATGTCCATGGAATTGATATATGAAGAAACGGGAACTATAACATATATTCTATAACAAATCGTCCCATATGTGGAATCCTCGCACGGGCTCCATCCTAACAGAGATTTTAAGCCATAGGGGCATTGCCGATTTTTTCATCCGTAATGTAGACATCATAACACTTCATTCGATATACTATATACTTATACTCACATAAAATATGACTCAGTGACCTCGAGTGACTTCAAGATTATCTTCCCTGAGACCAGAGTTTGGCTTCATTTGGATAAATTATAGAAAAAGGGATATAGAACCTTTATGACAACTTTATGATGCAATTTTTTAGGTACAAACACATGTTTCATTCTGCCATTTTGTATTAAAAAAATCCTCGATGGCCCTAGAGCAAGAATTCATATTTATGACAGACTCTAATTGTGTGCCAAATGTGTTACTTTTGTCATAAAATGCGGGGTTCAGTCACATATCTACTGCACTATATAGAGTTTACGCATATTCGTGGTGGAATTTTGGACCTCGTGCGGCATTTACGCCACTTTGACATTAGCTATCAAGTGGCATTAACTATAGCTTTAACTGCTTGAGTTGAGTAACAGATCGCATCCCTCCTTTGAGGAAATCCTCTTTTCTCATATCATGCTCCACCTACTTATTTCATTCTCTGAAGCCTTTTTTCCAATTATATCGTCACACATTGTGCACAGACGACAGACAATATTGTTTATAATGGGCACACACACGCACGCCCGCCCGCACGCCCGCCAGCACGCACGCACGCACGCACGCACGCACGCACGCACGCACGCACGCACGCACGCACGCACGCACGCACACACACACACACAGAGAGCACTCTTCCCTCTCAAATACCCATACACACAACCCACCACAACACACACCCTGTCCAAACACGCACGTACGTACGCACGCACGCACGTACGCACGTACGCACGCACGCACGCACGCACGCATGCATGCATGCACGCAAACACACATACATGTGCGCACACCCAGATAGAAAGAGCGATGGAGATAAATTAAATACGCTCTTCTTCCTCTTACCTTGTGAGGGTAATTATTAGGTCGCAATTGGAGTGAAACGTAAAGCTTGATAAAACATTTACCAAATCTTTCATACATTGGTGATCTAATCAATTATTCCTCTTTCGTCTTCATCTTGCCAGCAAACGTTCTTCATAATTAGATTGTGGGAGTATTCTAGGGGCGAACCCTTCTGGCTACAGATAATTACATTAACACCTTCACCCATGACATCTCGATTGTGTGGAAATGTGTTGACTATTTTGACTATTTTGAAACTAAGTTAACTGGTAACTGTCGCCACCCACTGCCCAGTCTCGGTCGAATCAGGTTCAAAAGATTCAACATAATAGTCCTTACATCATACATAATTGTCATTTCTGGTATGAAAGAGCCAAAGGGAGAACTGTACCAAAATGCGCATTGTACATACACGTACTGTTCCTCGTGGGGATAATTCGACAGAGATGTCAAGCTAATGCCAGTGGTTGGCAATAACACGGGCTACCATTGGGATGTACATTTCTCACAAGACGATGTACGTCCAACTGTGTGCTAACACATCGATGTAGCAAATGTCAGTTAATACATTAAATGTAGTAATCAGCGCACGCGAGTCGTCATCTTCCTCTTGTTAGAATCAGCATAAGGATACAAGGATGATCGTGTAATGCCATGTTATGCGCAGTACTCCCTCATGTAGGAAGCCGTTTGTACTGTAGATTTACATCCAATTGAGGACAATAATTTTAGTCCACATGTTTCACCATAATAAGTTACGCATTACTGGATGCCATGCAGATGGAACTGAATGTTGTGTTATGATTTAGAAACCTATAGGCAATGCCTTTCTCTGTGAATAACATGGAGTGCTTTCCCACGTAGCGAACATTTTATCATACAATATGCATCTACTTAAGTCGTGGTTATGGCAACATGGCTGTCATTAATAAGTGCGTGCCTCGTCGCTATAAACTTTGAGATTTCTTAAAAAGAATAATGGACACTTTATACTATTAAAAGTGGACCCATTAGACAGAGTGTCACGTGATGGAGTGACAGATCTGTCACTGAATTATATGATGTCATAATCAATGACGTAACATGTATACTCATGTTACCATCACAATGCCGTATTATAACTCAGTTATGGAACGCGAAAAGTACATCAAGTGTACGATTGTATTTTGACTTTGTTAAATTTACAATATAATAAACATTCGGTGTCATGTTTTGAAACTACTCATCCAAATTAGTCTTAAAATATGTAACATCTTACTTGTAAGGTTGTTGTGAATTGGGATTTGTGTTTTTCTGTAGATCATTTGAGATTTGATGTACTAAGATACATGCACACGTATGTGCTGGGGTTTGTTAATGTGATGTGGATGAGGCGGTTAATTCAGGTGCAACGCCCGGCACGGATGCCAGGTATTATGTGTATAGACTGGGACACATGACACTCCGGGTGTCCATGTGTAGCAATTCGTTGTCTCCCGACAATGAGGAAAAAACATTGGTGTCCATCTAGGAAACCGCCAGCGCACACGGTACTCGACCTGTTACAATCACTCACATACGACCGGTGAGTATCACTATGCACCTAACAGCTACACTCTGTGTCACAAGCTACACGAACCGGTGTCAAACGGACACCAAAACAGGGCATCGAAACAAACTATCTGTCCGACATCACGATATATGGACAATGAATACGTAACCAGTACCCACCGGTACCCGAGGTCTCCTGACGATCCTCGTCATATTGAATATTTCCAGAAGTATGGATGACTCAATTGAGTATTCCGGTTTATCCATCAATCATAATGACGTCATAATCAACTACATGACGTGCATGATGACGTCATAAGCAATTACGACATGAATGACGTAGTTAAGGTCGACCGCTTAATTGATGATGGACTAAGCGTTGTTGTACGAATTATATGTCTTTACCACCTAATAAACATGCTGTTGAATATATTGAAACTAATTCGACTGGGAGCTGTTGCTGTCATGATCAGCAGCTTACCTGCATAGTTTTCTGGAAATTGATAGTCAGGGAGTTCAGGGATCGATCGATCCCAATATGCGTGAATAGTGGGTAAAGCGTAACTAAAGATGGCCGGGGCATAGCTAAAACTGGATTCCTCCATTAAACACATCTGTGTCATTCTGCATAAAACAAAACCTTCATGGTGTTGAAGCCATGGTCACGTGCGGCACAGAGCATGCGGTCATTAATATGACCTCGATCTCGGCACTCTCACTTCAGTCAGTAGAGTTTGAAGTCTTGTTGGAAGGACGCCAACTGGAAAAATATAGGAACAAGTAGCAGATAACGTGGAACCGGTACACACAACATAGATCTCTGATTCTAGAACCTCGGCTATGGGACCGGATCCAGTACCCCACGCTCTATGGTCATTGTGACTAAGACCACTATCACTGAGACCAGCCGGCAAAAGCAGGCCCCTACCGAACAGTAATGAAGATAACACTCCGGTTTCTAGTCACCTTAACATCCTAGGTCACAACAGAATAGACATGCAATTCTGTATTATCCAGCTCCTATCACCAGACCCACACACATGACAATTCCGCATATTGTAGAAGGCTCACACGAATCGCACTGGATACATCACGTGTATTGCATGGAACCGAAGGGCACCAACAACACATGGTAAGAGCGATTTAATGTGTGAGCTCCTGACACCACACATGCAACACCTTTTTGCTCTTGGTAGGAACCCTCCACGATGTCGTTATAAATCATTTCCCTAGCTTCACCCGCAACTATGTAGGTAGTCCTCCTATTTATTTAGCTCTACGGAATTCCCTTCAATCATTCGGATAATGTGATGTCACACACTCGTGATGCCATAACGTCTACATGTTTAAAAATATATAAATAGTTACGGAACTCGAGGACAAATTCCCATGAAACATCATAAAAGTTCAATCGATCAAGTGCAAATAAATTTAATTGGGAAATCATTAGTTTGCATCGCTATATTTTGTTGCGCGCTGCGTAATACTCACAGGAGTGCAGAGTTACAGTGAAACACCAAAATAAGTAAGACACTAGAAGTTTTGAAGCGCCACGAAAATTCAAAATAGTAGCTTTGGTAATACCTTAATCTCATGGCAATTTCACGGGAAATTTCTTACATTCGTTTGGGAGATCTCATTTGACACTCAATAATTATCGTTGTAAACGAGATCTTACTAAACATCTGTGATATAGTCGATAATGCATGAGGAGTCTAAGACTTTCCCGTTTTAGCTATGCGAACGCCCTGAGTAATACTTTCCAGAAAGATATATAGGTACGTTGTTGAATATTTTGAAACTAATTTGACTGGGTGGTGTTGCTGCCATAAGCAACACCACCCAGTCAAATTAGTTCGCATAGATTAGTTTCAAAATATGCAAGAGAATGTTTATTAAATAGTAAAGACATACAATTCGTACATATTTGTCGGACTATTAAGCCTTTCAGACGGACTAAATCGAGTCAGTCATATTGTAATTGATTATGAAGTCATCCTACACATCACGTAGTTGATTTTGACGTCATATGATGGATAGATAACTGGTAAGGTCCATTACAGAATAGCTTAGAAATAATTTAACACATTTCCGAACCAAAAACAAAAACAGTTTAGTTACTACAATTGTGTGCATTTGTAAGAAATGTTCTGCAGCGCGATGTTTTTCAAGCAAATTAATTCCAAAATATTCAAGCTTATATTTGTATTTTGATATTAGACACATGTTAGGTTATTTCATTATTTCATGTGCCTAAGCAATCTGGTCATTTACACTGTGAAACCCATCTTACTTCACAGCACTACCATATAATGAAGAAATACTTTGCGTTGACAGGACATTTCCTGATTTCATCCCCCAGGGCTAGTTTCACCGTCTTCTCAGAGAACCACGAACACAAACTAATTTTGCTGACTGCTGATAGAATGTATTTCTTCCTGTCTCGAGCTTGCGAGCTTGGTCAATGATGTTGGTACATAAAACGTCAATAAGGACTTTCCTGCCAGATCTGCTTAGATGTAAGTAGCCATAGGCAGCTTACCCGGATGAATCAGTAAAACGAAACGTTATGTACTCCAGTCAGAGCGTGTTATTTTCTCGTAATTCAACACAAAATATCGGTCTTGGGGAAATTAGTTCAAGAGCATTTCCGAACATTGTTGTCTACTATGCTGAGTAAATGATTATACGGTGTAAACATCGTAATCTGAGTGAATAGTCTACATGCTCCAAACGAGCAACAAACGAACTATAAGATGGTATGTGTTTTGTTGGCCTATATCGAGTCCCTAAATCACATTCAGCCCATACCGCGGCTGGTAGTATTTTCAGGCTCTAGGTGCATGTACCTTTCCATTCTATCCATCCGTCATATGACGTCATATGAGGCCATAATCAATTACGTACCGTGTAGTATGACGCCTTAATCATGACGTCATGGATGTCTCGATTTAGTCCGTCTTAACCCTTCTTAACCGTCTTAAACGCGTAATAGTCCGACACGTTTTACGAATTCTGTGCTTCTGCTATTTTATAAGCATGCTGTTGAATATTTTGAAACTAATTTCACTGTGAGCGGTTGCTGCCATAGGCAGAAACAGCACCCGTCAAATTAGGTTCAAAATATGCAAGAGCTTACCTGTATAGTCTAGGAAATTGATAGTCAGGGAGTTCATGGATCGATCGAGAGTGCTATGTGTGGAGCTTAGCTAAAGATGGGCGGGGCATAGCTAACGTGGGAAAGGTCCATTGTGGATAGCTGGTGTAGTTTGGATCGACCGGTCGGGTGCCGGCCATACCATTTAAGCTGAGAACGCGCCGCCCATCCTGGATTCGTTCCCTGAACACGCCCCCCTGGGTAGAGCTATCTGCGTATATGGGACTATGAGAGAGATCGCGTTGTAAAAACGACCAAGTTCGTTAAAGCACATAGCGCGCATGCGCGCGCTTAATACTATTCTGACAGAGCGCGTATTTCTTGACCAAGAGTGGATGCGCTTGTAGTGTACATTGTAATACTTTCTCATTACTTGTTCCTGACATCAATTAAGACCAGAATTCGACGGGCTTTCCGAATCTGTAAACCATTTCAAAATCGGTTAAGAAATGGATAAGTTATCCACGGAAAACCCCTTTTGATTATCTTCAAAATATTGCCGCGGCGTCCTACCCACGTGTAGGCAGAACCGCTAGAATGTTCTAGAACATTCGCCTGCGTTATTATTAGCTACGCGTTGATTGGCTATTGCTCGACCGATGATCGGTGGAAGCCTGCGCCTATCACGTCCCGAGTAGTATAAAAGGAGACGAAATCCAGAACTCGAGAGCATCCTCGGACAGGGGCCGAATGGGTTGGATCTGTATGCGGCTACTATCAGCAAGACAGGCATTAAGCAGATGACTTATGTCTCGAACTACAAGATGTTATGTGTTTTGTTGGCCTATATCGAGTCCCTAAATCACATTCAGCCCATACCGCGGCTGGTAGTATTTTCAGGCTCTAGGTGCATGTACCTTTCCATTCTATCCTTCCGTAGCCACTGCAGCAATCCAACGCACTGAACTAAAGCAATTTTGTATCTCCCGATTGTGCGGGAGCATTTTTTTAAGAACTTCTTGAATATTGTTCACGAATACATCAAGAACGAACTCGGAACACAACTCGCGGTGAGGCCTTTCCCGGTCTGAATATGTGATTCTACAGATGTAGAGGCAGCGATGTTATTTGGTGGATGACTCGCCGGATCTGCCTGCCACGCCAAAAAGTCGTTATCCTACCATCCCCGCACTGATGTCGTGCAGGTTTATTAAACGTTTTGACCACAGCAAGTACACTTTGCCCGGTACGTCTTAAGAGCTAACTGACGTACCCCACACTGTTAAGCTTAGTTATGTATCTTCATTCATATTCAACAACCCCTGTTTATGAACGGGTATTTTATTAACTTCCATCCGTACCATCGGTGTACGGGAACTTTCGTCTTAGCAGTAATGTTATTGTATCTCTTACTGACTACTCGTTAGACATTCTATATTGTGATTACAGTCCTGAGTTCGATCCGCTCCTGTCCTGGATTGCATGCGCAAATCCTGTTTGCGGGAAGCGGCATGCGTGAACTTTCCAGCTTCCAGAGAACACGCCAACATGCGTCAAACCAAGGATGACGTATCCATTTCAGTAACATGATAGCCCATGCTTAAGAATGGCTACCGATTATTCAAGTAACTATGCTTAACATTTTAATTATTCCGTTAATTACAGCTTTCATCATTATACTTTATCTGTATAAACGGTCCCGATGACTAAAAGTCACCGTAATGATCTTAGGACCGCCAGTTATAATTGCTGTATCTGTTTATAGTTATTCTTATTTTCTGTTTGTTGTTTTTACTAACGGCACCGTTTTAGGTTTCTCAACCTGTACTTTATATATTATTCTGATCATTTTACATTGTATTATTTATCCTGGTTAGTTTTATATATGACAAGTAGCCATCAGTTTATATGTTTTGTTTATTTATAGAAAAATATAGGACTGCAGTGCACGTAGGAAACACTATACAGCAACATTTATACATGCAGCACGTTCTCCCGCCACCAACAATTTTTCACTGAGGTCGCTGTCCGTGCTATTACTCTGTTTAGCCCGGCATGGTACCAACTAAAAGCCTTTCTATTCAGCTCGATAGGATAGGTTTAATATGATTAGAGACAATTTTTTTCGTTAGGAGACACATAGTGTACGCCTCTTCTCTGTTAGTTGCGATAATTTAGCCCCCACTCCGGCAAGGTTGTGTAAGATTGGCCAACATAACTAATGGGCCCCATATTTCTAACTTATTGTCTCATATTGCTAAGTTATTGTCTCTCCTCTGGTTCCACTAAGCCTTATGGCTTTTTAATTGTTTGGATGCCCCTATCCGCAACATGGACTGATCCGACCCTGGGAAACTATTGGGGTTTCTCTTAATACAGCATATTGAAAACTACATAAGATGGTGACGTGAGAATCTTTCAGGAATCGCTCGTCCCATCTTCACGTAAAACAGCACGCAACCTTATAGTCATAATTTCACTAGGTATGGTCTTTTCTTTACAGAATTTTGGTTGAATATTAGAATAAGCCCCTTTTCGGCCAATAGTCTTCTCCCCCTTTAAGCGACGGTGACATTTTTCTGTGAAGCAGGCCCACGCGAGGCACGTGCTTCTCGCAAGGTTTCAGTGATGATGGCCCACACGGGGATAATACTCCTCACCCAAACTAGCACTAGGCGTAGTACCCGCATGAGGCACATGGCTTTTCGACACTATAAAAGATAATTTTCTTTCCTTTCAGCTTAGAGGTATAATAGCTTATATTAAGTTAATTAGTTATCTCGTGTATGGGAGCCTCCCATGCGGGGATACCTCTGCGGGCCTACGAGTCTGTGTGGTACCTCTGGGAGCCCCACGATTAAAATTTCATAAGGCTGTCTCTATGTCTTGTATTTTCGTATGCTCATTATATTTATCTAGCGTACTTGACGGTCTGTTTTAGGTAAAATCATTGTATAGACTTATCTTAATTAGGTCACCAATCAAATCTTGTAAGTCCATAGATCATGAAATTGCTATGGACAGGCATACTGGTGACACAAACTCTTGGGATGAGACTGTAGTGTTTAATGTTCACGACGATGGTCGCATGGCCCCACCGGAATGATTGAGTTCCACCGGCCTCAGGAGCTGGTCTTTGTTACCCGTAGGGCAGTATCGCATGGGATCCATAACCCCGAGACTGGAAGCTAACCAGCATCATCATTCGCCATGCACATGCGACGCGGCGAGTCGACACCAGACACCGGAATGGGCCGACACTAACCCACGAGCTACAAGTGGCGCCCGATGTTGGGCTCGAAGAAAATCATTATTAGCACGCAGCGAACTCATGCCCACACCATATAGTGAGCTTAGTTCTATACTGTCTCCATTTACCGACGACTCCCTCGACCAAGAGGTAGCGTCATATGGTGAATACCGAGCTCACATGCTCACCGACTATGCCAGGAATTCGCAAGTGGAATCAACAACTCCGCAATACAACCTGTTTTCGCCTATCAGTGAGCGCACTTTCGTTTCGGGATGCCTCACAGGCGGGAACAGAGTTTAGAACCATATCGGACGTCCGCGACAGGCCAACTCCATCAGGGCCGAATCGTGGACGATCACGACAAAGACCTGATTATGAGCACACCTACAATCCTTCAGACTACTATCGTTCACCAGTGTCATCTACGGAAACTGTATGGCAGGGTGACAATCCATATCCTAGACAACCTCCCACGCCGCCCCCATCAAATACATCACTATATTCGAGGGGACCACCACAGCATCATCCGGACGAATTGGTACCACCATTTCACTGGTACATCAGTCATGCTACACACCATAACCGCCAGCCAACTGCACCACCGCCATTTGAGGAATATCAGTCCTCACCACGAGAAGAACGTCCGTGTAATCTTCTTGATATTCCGCCTCTCGTCCATAGACCCATGCCAGTTTATGGCTCCACAACGAGGCGGGCTTCACTAGATTGGAGTACACACCTTCGCGCTCCTCGGAATCGGCATCGACGGGAAACACCAACACCACCGCCACCACCACCTGCACAACGACCAGCATCAGAGTATTCATCAGTCTCCCAGATACCACCACTGCCCGGCTTTCAACCACTTCATTCTTCCCGTGGTCTTGGCTGATTCATTCTCCCTCCCGAATTTAGCGGGGAGAGTGGCTGGTCCAATTATAAAATTCAGTTCGAGATTGTACGTCGAACTAACCACTGGAACAATCAGCAGATGGGTGAATATCTCGTCGCAAAGCTTTCCGGAAACGCCTTTCAAGTTCTTGCAGATCTCGGGACTGATTATACACCCACTTACACCCAATTGGAATGAGCACTAACAGAACAATGTGGCGATATGGCTCTCAGAGAAACAAGCCACTTATAACTTAAAAATCTCCGACGATGCGTGGGAGAAACTCTACCCGAGCTTGCTAGTCGAATCAGGAGACTAGTCACTCGCGCATATCCTAGCACCAATTTAGAAGGCATAACGCATCTCCATGTGGACACTTTCATCGAGGCGTTAAGCAGTGAACCCACTCTGAAAGAAAAACTATTTCTTGCCGACCACTGGAGTTTGGACCAATTAACGGCCATCGCGGTCCACATAGAAAACTTTCTGGAGCGAGAGAAAAACAACTGATGCCAACTTCACCCTATCAATGAGGTAGAAGGTGCAGCTATCGCTGCGTCCACCAACACTCCCCCCAGATCATCAACACTTACCGCACCATCACCACCGCGAACGACTTCACAGAATTCCAATCAGAACCAAGCGCCTGGAGGAAGGGTGCATGGCCACAGAGGAGGCTACAACGGCGCCCCCGGCTGCGGGAACCAGCGCAACAATAACAATAATAGCAACATGAAGGAACGTATAGACGAGATCAATAAACAGATCTCAGCATTGACAAATTTAGTAACAAGCACGAACCTCGCCACCACTCACTTTAGAACAACGAACACCACCAACACCACACCGCCACCAAACACTTGTTTCGGATGCGGTCAGCCAGGCCATTGGAGGGAATGGTGTCCTAACTGACCTCCATCAACGACGCCTGCCCCTGACCGCAGCACACCACAACCGGAAAGGCCGTTAAACTCTTAAGGGCACAGATAAAAGAGCCACCTCGGTGCCCATATTCGCTTCCCGGCTCAACTGCGGCCCACGTACAACAACGTCCGATGGCCAACTATTACCAACCAAATTCAGCTTTTACACATACACCAAAACGCATGGCTTCACATATGCCGGTGCCTACGATGCCTCCCACATCCGCAGCATCGCCATCCCCTCTATCTCCGCACATAACAAGTCTTGTTTTCTTTTTAAAACGGCAGTAAAGCACCATGTCCCGCCACAAAAACACTGAATTCTCGGTGTCCCTTGATGGTATGCAAAACTCGGGAAAAACGGTTCACTCCGCCTCATGGATCCGTAAATGCCGACGTAGACAGGGAGACACACGTCCATGGCGGTGTTACTGTTTCTTCCGTGCTTCGCCAAAGTATCCAATGAAGCATTGCAAGAAATGGCTCGTGCAGGTAGAGCGTATCCGTCGTCCCGTATGCACCACTGTCTACACCAATACTGCATACCCAGAAACAGCAACATCTCTATCATCATTGCTACCCCCAGCTCCGTCTTCGCCGCAGCCCTCACAGCAGCGACGATAGTGGACTGGCCCCTTCCTCACTCATCCATCCACCACATTGAAAGAAGCCATTCGGAAACAGACTGATTATATACAGAATGGTTCTGCTCCGACACCATTGTCGTGGGCGGCATCATTGAAAACCCTTCCACAGGTACACCCCAAAGTGATATACATGTGTGCCTGTCTGTTTAGTGGTGTTTCCACCTGTGCCACCAGTGACACTGGTGCGTCAATCACAGTATTCTACAAGCGCTTATATGAGAGCATCTCACCTCGTAAAAGGCCTCCCCTTAAACCTACAAACATTTACCTGCAGACTGCAATTCATACAGCGAGTGGTCATCGCCTCTATTCATAACGATGCCCTCCTTGGCTCTGATTTTCTCAGTGCCAGCGAAGCCATCATACATTGCAAACAACAGGAACTCGACATACACAGCCGACGGATACCTCTTGGACCGGCACCGTCATTATATGACAGATGCGCTGTAATATTATCAACTATGGCCATAGTTTAGCCGGGACAAGAGCAAATCTTGTGGGCCACCACACCACAGTTAGGAAGCAACACACATATCGCCATGCTGGAACCCGACCCTGATTATATGATCGCCTCGCAATGCGCAAGTCCCCGCATGATCGTGGACACTACTAATAAGGAACATATATCTTTTAGAGTGTTCAATGGCACTGCAGACCCCATAACTCTTGAACCAGGGGTGAGCTGCAGCCATTTAGTGGACATTATCTCATTGGAATCACCTACACTTACCGACACACAATAGCATATGACTGATGATTTACCCGAACATTTACATGATTTATATCTACATGCCACAGTCGGATTACCGCAATCACAGAAACACGAAATTTGGAAACTACTGTACAAATATCGCGATAGTTTTTCCTCTGGAGACATGGATCTCAGAGAAACTCATCTTGTGCGACACTCCATCGACACAGGCAATAATCACCCTGTACGTCAACCAGTATGACATCTTCCCATTCATAAAGAAGCGGAAGTACATCAACAAGTTAACGATATGTTGTGGACCAGTATTATCGAACCCTCAGCATCTCCATGGGCCAGCCCAATAGCACTAGCAGGCAAAAAGGACTGAACCTTGTGGTTTGTCTTGACTACTGCTGGCTTAATGATCTTAGCATCAAGGACGCTTATCCGTTACCTCAGATAGATCAGGCCTTGGATTCCTTGTCCGGGGCCAAGTGGTTTTGTACCCTTGACTTAGCTAGCGGTTACTGGCAAGTGGCCATGGATGAAGCTGACATGGAAAAGACTGCATTCGATTGAAGGGATGGTCTTTTCCAGTTTCGCAAGATGCCCTACCGCTTGTGCAATGCTCCCGATTCCTTGGGAGGACGTACCCCCTCCTGGATCCATGCGTATATGTTTCGTGTCTGAACGTCTGTTGTTTGGGCATGTGCGATTTTCTCCAGATTCCACTCTGCACAACTACACACCTTTCGGCCTTTCCCGGCGAGGTCTGTCTTTGTCACGGGACGCCGCCAAGTGCCTCACGCAGGAACGCAGCCCAGGTTCGGTGCCTTTGTCGTATATGCGTATGAAACTAAGGACTATGCCTATAAGAAGTATAATCAAGGCATAGGACAGCTAGTCCTACATGAGACTCAGGTTCATAAAAACATGATCAAGGTACATAGCCCATGGGACACTAGTCTAACATGAGATCGAGAACCATGCCCAGGAAACATGATTGAGAGACATAGTCCGCGATCCTTCATGTGATGCCCCTCTCATGCATATACCCTCCCGCTTCCCAAAGAATCACTTTTCATGATCTCTGTTCACGGGAGGCATGGCTCGCAATACGAACGCTTACCATGGCCTGACTGTGCATTGAAACATCTTGACCAGACAGATGAACCGACATGATCAAGATGACCGGCCGGTGACCCTGTCGATAGCGATCACCATCTGAGCTCACGCTCAGGGGCAACCGACGGTCTGATCCGTATCTATCTGCCAACAGTATACAAACTTTGACCGTTTTCCACGGCCTGGCCTGCAGGGCCCCTCCAGCAGATCACAAGAACCGAAAATTAATCTGCAGAGTCTAGCCCTGGGTGTGAATTGTCATCCATGTACCACACATGTCCACTTACTGAGATGGGATGAACCAAAAATCTCGGTAGCCCGAACAATACGCCGACTAGATGGTACCACAGTAGGGTGTTAATTCATCATTCGTTAGATACGGAGGCCTTCAGTATCTCCTCTGCACCATACGAACTTTGTTTTACGTGTCCCCGGACCCTTGCGGGCCCACTACCGCCTGTTTGTGGCACCCATTCGAGGAGCCTATCCCTCTCTGGCACCGCAATTCGGGGAACTCCGGAGATGGCTGTGTTGCCTGGGTCATGGTGGTGGCCTCTTCGTGTTCAGCTTCCACACCAACTCTAATGAGGGCATCAGCATTACCATGCAATTTTCTGGGACGGTGAGCAACGTTGAAGTTATAGGCCGGCAGGGATTCCTGCCATCTAGCTACCTGGCCCTCTGGTTCTTTACCTTCCTGAGCCAGTGTAGTGAGGCATGGTCTGTACAGAGTGTAAAGGGGCACCCGTACAGAAAGTGCTTGTAGTACTTAACGAAATGTACCACCGCTAGTAGTTCTCGCTTGGTGGTTATGTATTTTCTCTCCATTTTATTCAGAGTATGTGAACCATAACCCAATACATGCTCTGTTCTGTCTTTCGTGACCTGAGATAGAACCTCGCCGATAGCGTAAGCCGATGTGTCAGTGTCTAAGATGAAATCGAGGTTTGGAATAGGATGAGCAAGAATTGGGGCAGTCATCAAGAGTTCCTTCAGCGCCCTGAATGAACCTTCACACTCACTCGTCCAGTCGAATGGTCGATCTTTTTCGGTGATCTTGTAGAGGGGTGAAGCAATCTCACTAAAATGATGGATATAACGGCGATAATACTGGCATAAGCCAACAAAACTCTGCGTCTCTGTGACTGAAGAAGGCATTGGCCACTCCGCTACTGCCTTTGTTTTCGACAGCTGAGTAGCCACTCCATCACCGAATATGACGTGTCCAGGAACTCAATGCTCTGTCTAAAGAGATGACATTTCTTGGGTTTTAGTTTCAAATTGGACGTGCTGAATTGATAAGGGTTTGCTCAAATGTGGGTCCGAAATACCCGATACTCCGATCAAGGAAGTCATTTTGAGAGCCGGCTCATATCAGAGCACTGCAAATTGTTTCATTTCGTCAAAACAAGGACGACTCCATACTATCCCAACAGTGATGGGGTGGTAGAGAGATTCAATCGAACTCTCGTGGAGATGCTTACCAAGGAAACACGCCTTGATTGTAGAGATTGGGATCTATGGCTCCCATGTGTACTAATGGCTTACCGCACTTCAGTAAATTCCAGCACGGGTTACACCCCTGTACGGTTAATGTTAGGCCGTGAATTAGCCTTACCCCTGGATCTGGCAATGCCCCGGATACCAGGAGAGAAAAATTCACCATCTCTCTATGTTGAACTCTTGCGGCAGAGGATAGAACAAGCCCATGAGTTAGTGAGAGAAACTGTATCCACTGCACACCAGCGGCTAAAGAAATGGCACAACCAGCGAGAGCATGGAGATCCATATGAAGCAGGAAGGATGGTCTGGGTACACGATTCACGAAGGTCTGCAAACGTGCCAAGTTAACTGAGCTACCAGTGGAAGTGCCCCTATGTGGTAGTAGGTAAGACGTCGGACGTCGGACGTGACCTAACGTATCCGTGCTTCGGATGGCCTGACATCAGTCATCCACTTCGATCGTCTTAAAACGTGTGGCAGTGACGACCCAGCACCAGAGCTCGGGCTGGGCATTTCTCGTGACACCGGTACCCAGACAGATATTTCTACGGAAAATAGTATTCTCCCGATGAGCACAGAGCACCACGGTGCCAGTTCAAACCAATTTCTACCAAGCCAGAATGCGGGTGAACAAGCAGCCATCGCTGAGGACGATGACGAGATACGTACTCGCCCTCTCCCTCCTCAGCATGGGTCTACTCGGTATGGGAAGCCGTATCTGAAGAACATTTTGTGTGCGGTGTCCAAGGGACCGGATGGTAAAGCTGTTCCCACGAGCTCTTCCCATTCCCACTCACTTCATGCTATGCCCCCCATCATGGAGTTACCACAAGCAGAAGCGTAGGCTGACCCAAGCCATGCTTCCCGTGGGGTGGAACATATGATGAATATCATGGAAGTGAAGAGGCTAGATGAAGCCTTGGCATGTCTAGAACCACAAAACCGTACAACGAGTTGTACCCGACCATGCCCCGACACTGCGGACCGAGAGGGATAGGCTCCTCAAATGTTTGCGGTAGCAGGCGGCAGGGGGCCCGCGAGGATCCGGGGACATGTAAAAAAGGAAGAAACAGGGCATATAGTGCAGAGGGGATACTGAAGGCCTCCGTGTATAATGAAGGATGAATTAACATGCTACTGTGGTTCCGTCTAGTCGGTGCATTGTTCAGGCTGCTGAGGCTTGGGTTTATCCTGTTTTAGTAAGTGGACATGCGTGGTACGTGGATGACAGTCCACACCCAGGACATCTCTAGCAGACTAGAAGTCTGCTGTGTTTGCTACGGATGCCCTGCAGGCAAGGCCGGGGAGAACTGTCAAAGTTCGTATTCTGTTGGCAGATAGGTATGGATCAGACCATCGGTTGCCCCTGAGCATGAGCTCAGATGGTGATATATATCGACTGGGTCGCCGGCCGGTCATCTTGATCATGTCAGTTCATCAACCTGTTTCTGGCTATGAGTGGTCAAGATGGCTCAATGTACAGTCAGGCCATGGCAAGCGTTCGTATTGCGAGGCATGCCTCCTGTGATCAGAGGTCATGAAAAGTGATTCTTTGGGAGGAGGAGGATGGGTATGTGCGTGAGACGGTGTAACCTGTCACTTGCCGGACTGGTGGAGCAGTCTGGGGCCCAGGTACCCGTGGGGTGGATGACCTGTCTAGTACAATCTGTGCAGGACCTCACAGCTAAAATGACGTCAAAGAATGATCTACACGGAGGCCTTAGCCGCGATGCATCTAGTGGGCATCACCTCCGTAGTACGGTCTATGCGGGGCTACGGCCCCTTGCCAATTGTCCTTGTCAGTCTGCACCTTGACTCTGTCCCGGATTATGTCCCCCTAACTTGGACAGGTCTTTATCTCACGCATGTATAGAAAGGCACCTAGCCTAGGCTGCATCCTGTGTTGGGAACTGGGCGTCCATCTGGCGTGGCGGGGGCAGGGAACCACACCGGGAAGGCCAACGGTTGCAATGCAAAACCACACCCCTCCCAAGGGATACCCTATCTCAAGTGCCCACCACCACCATCACTCCAATTCGCATCTCTCATCTATACACCAATTTCGGACATCACCGGCCCAGTCTATTTCACACTCCACTCGTCGTCTGTTGACTGTCAATCTTCAGATATGAGAGAGACTGCTGCTACAGAGGAGGTGGCATCCTGCACTGCACCGACCAATATCCCCCTGCCGTGGGCAGGGAAGCAGCCTGTTCAGCAGACTCTTGGTTCGAATTTTGCCGGTATCTAAAAACTACGACAGGACACCAACCATCGTGTAACGGGAGATGACCACGTCACCCTGTCCAAAGGCCACACCCATCCATTAGGCCTACCATACTCTGCCCCGTGAGCAGTCAGGGCATCACACCACAGACAGAACGTCATCACATACAGAATACACCTGCCCTCAAGGCTGGATACGTCAATTCATCATTGCGCGTACATCACATACATACTTGGTTATACTCAGCATAACAAAGACATTCAACACTGGCAACAACGCCATTTAGTAGCACCTATCAGTATTAATTAATTCCCGGTAGAGATGTAAAAACTCCCACAACAGTTCCACCTGCACCAGATGAGGGAGAAATACAATTTCCCGCAAACCCCCCCCCCCCCCCACCTCCCGCAATAACAACCGACTCGGCGTTCACCCGCGTGGAAAACTGGAATGCGCCCACGTCGCCTTAACATTAGCACCATACAGCAGCCTGGACGTCCCGACAACAACATTATCAATCAACAAACAACAGCCAACAAATCTCCCGCACACCCCTTCTTATCTAGTTACCGGAGAACTGATCATATGGATAGAAGGATTGTATGACAGCATCTATAGTACGCGTCACGGGAGAAACGTTTGTCCAACATCCCTTTCCTCTCCCACGACGTCGTACGAGAATAGTCAAAACTACATACATCATTTCCACGTAATAACAGTCGATATTATTAAAAGAGCAAGATGCCCGCATTGTCGTCAGTCACGAGTAGGATTTTGCTACCGAAAAGTTGAATTCGATAATGGGTTGATCAAAGTTACGACAGCATCCAACCAGTCATCTTCACTATAAAGTAACTCTGTCCCGCCCACGGGCTCGGCCATCACAGAGCGAAATACGCCATCTCCCCCCAATCCCGCACCTGGCGGCCATAAAAACCTCACCTTCACCACAGCGCAAGTATCATCCACAGATAACTAGCCACGCATATCAAACTCAAATAACCAACATGTCAGGAACATAGACGCTCAGGTTGACTCAGGTATTCACAATCTCCAAACGACGGCATTTAAATTGTAACACTGTGGACAGCCCCTTCCGAGTTGTACTGTAATTTAACCAGTATTGAGTGGTATTAATGTGTCCGGTCTAGGCAGGGACGGAGCTAGTTCTACCAATTGAGGAGAATGCTTGGCAGCCCTCTCACTCGGAAAACGCAGCTATCTTGTCGGGATCAGTAACTTTGATCTACCGCCTGAATAGATCTGTTTAAACCACACGTCAAATTACCTACAGCTTTACTGTTATATTTTTGATTAAGAACACAACTGCTCTACCATGCTACAAATCGTTAGGCATGGGCTGGTAAAGCGGCTTCTCTGCGTTCCAGTCCACAATCAACATGGGCTGAGAACTACCTTTACAGACAAGTATAAGACGCATGTATAAGAACCCGCACAAATAGGGACATTATTTTAAACGGAATCTTGATATAATATATATATTTCCATATCTCGCATCTGCAAGGACTACACCTCAGCAACAGTATTTCGGCTATCGCCATAAACAGCACATATGTTTCCGATCAACCACGTGTTTCCATGTGCCACGTGACTTTTACTGCTATTTCCAGTAAATTGGATAAAACGCTTTAAACAAAAGAGTCGCCCAAATATGCGACTACCACACCGTGATGGAGGAGTGGCGAGGGTGAGTTGGGGTACTTACCACTGACGTCACCAGGCTCTCACACACCCCATCGGGCGCTCCAGCCTAAAATTAAAACAGGCAAGTTTATAAGCATTCAATCTGTAAAACCACATCACGCTAATTAAAAGGTGATGATCAGCGGGAATAAGTAGTACCCTGTTTTTATGTTGATCGGAATTTTAAATGCGCTAAAGTAAGACTAAGATAGTGAGCCATTCCTCTTATAATTAAAAGTACTCCCCTTATATGGGAGGAATTAATCATGTGACGATCAGAATGGGAAAAAGAAAAACCTTCCATATAAGGCTGACCGAATCACCTGCCAAACTTCCATTTGTGGTCATCCGCCATCTATGACGTCACTAAATAGTATAAAAGGAGGAAGCGCGATCTGAAACTTCGTCTTCCCATCAAAACTCGACACCAGGGAAGAACAAATAGCATTAGGCTTCTTTTGTGTCGAAAACTAAATTCTGCTGTTTCTTTATTATTAATTCATTATTACAATACTTGGCCTGGAAAGTTAAAAATGAAGAGATAGGGTTTGAGGTTTTAATTAGGTTCCCGCAACCAATTACCATGCGGGAACGAGATGTCACTCCTCGAAGATTTAGTGTTGTCGGATTCATCTGAAGAAGAATCGGTACCAGTTTCTAAAAGATTCCCGTACAGCTCATTATTAGCTAGCGGTGAACCCTGTACCAGAACGTTCATGAGAAATTCCGACCCCACACTTCATATCAACAAGGATCATCTCCTCCAGACAGCCTTCTGTGTAACGTGTCAATATCTCTATACCGCTACCCGCTACGGAGTGACCCATGCGCTCCGTCATCATCACCGTGTGTTAGAAGTGACATTAATTCCTGGGGAAGAAAGCGAGGATCGTGCCGCTTTAGCCACATGTTTTGAATCTCGGTTACCAGCTAAAATTCTCCCGACCTAGAAGATGGCCCGCATGAAGAATACTACCCGCAGACATCCCGTTAGTCATCGTCCTCCCGTGGCTACCTTAGCTAATATACCTGCAGCCAGACGTGAAATACTACCCTCAGTCGCATCATGGAGTGCTATGCCACCTCCTTCCCCACATCCACACCGGTCCTGAAGCAGAGCAAGAAGCACAGATCCTCGGCAGAATCCAGTCTGTCAGCACCCGCATCTGTAACCAGCTACAAAACTATAACCACTACACCCGCACCTGTATTGTCCGGAGCAATCGCGTCCAGTCAGCCAATATCGGTAGTTATCAAGCCGCCTACGGAGATAGAGATTCCAAGCTACCCGCAGTCGCCATCTCCTCCTGACCTGCCCATAGACGATGAACCAGGACCATCGCAGCCTACATCTATTGGCATCACTCCAACTCGTGTCATCCAGCATCCGCATCCCAGTCTTTCTGATCCCATACACGGGAAAAAGACGTATCGCTCACACACAGGACATCCAGCCCGTGCCCAATGTCACCGCAAATCGCCTTTTGAAGTACGCTAAGTCTCGGAAGATGTCATCACATGCCGCATCCGCTCCCGCATCATTGCCTCGACTTACAATCCGACTCACTGCCATCACCACGATAACTACCACAGTCACTGTGACCATCACGAAGACCGCAGCATAAACTGCCTAAACACCAGCCAGCACTACCGCTGCCGTACGAACAAACATTCTAGCATCAGCAGTAATTGTGAGAGACATTGTAGATGCTCATATTCCCACAAAAATCACTTCAGACATTTCCGAAAGCGCCAGTGATAATGAACGCATCTCAGCATTAATAATTCTTCCACTGCGACCAACCACCATCAGTCGCGGGACCCAGACTCAGTGGGAAAATTGTTCAGCAGAGGTGTGATCGTTTGTGTTATAACAGAACATCAGTGATGCGATACATGGAAAATTACGATTTATTTATTTATTTAAATACTTTTCTTTTTATTATATATGTTAGATCAATTGAATCCCGTCCCTGGGATGACTGCGGTAATCCGACACAGCTGCACCACTTAGTTGCCCAGCTGTATCCCACACAAAATGAGCACTGCGGACTCCGGTGTTGTAAGAACGTCCTGTGCGATGTAAAATGTACAACACCCCGCAGTGCAATAATGTCATAATCCCGTCATGCAGTCTCAACTATGCTGAGGCTGCCTGATAAACTAACTTTAGAGTTATTATTATGTTCTATTTTGCTTATTATTTTTCTTCCTGTCTTAGATGTCAGGATGGCTATGGGGTCAATGAGAACTGCCCGTTTGCGGACCCGCTATAATGGGCCGCAAATATGTTTAATAAAGTGTTGGGTGCCCCTTTATTTACCCGGGGTGCGCAAGTAATTCGGTTGTAATATTTTAAATACCCCATAATGGTATGTTACGTGGAAATTATATACGTATATTCTATATATCTAATTATATATCTTAACTTATATTGTGGTACATTGGTGCTTGGGTATTCTCTGCGGAGATAATAATTATCCGCACCCGAAGAGAACACCCATGCGAGCTATTGTTTAGAAATCATTGGCTAAATAAAGTTAAAAGCACGCACCAAAATATTAAAACAAAAAAAAGAAAAGAAAAGACCTGGAAAAATAATTCCAGGTCAAATATTAAAACTAAATGTATGCCTCCACTCTCCTCTTTGGTACCCCTATGTGCTCTGTCTCTTAAATGCGTGTCTATTGTGTCACTACTCCTCTCCGGCCATGCGCCTATCCGGGAAGACTATAATTCCCGCCTAGCGTATGTCTGTGCATCGATCCGCAATGCGTGATCGTTTGCCATGGATGTCAAATTAGGAGGGGTTGGTGGAGTTCGGATCGACCGGTCGGGTGCCAGCCGTACCAGCTAAGCTGGGTACGTGCCGCCCGTCCTGGATTCGTTCCCTGAATACGCCCCCCCTGGGTAGAGCTATGGGCGTATGTGGGCCTATGAGAGAGATCACGTTGTAAAAATGACTAAGTTCGTTAAAGAGGATAGCGCGCATAGCGCGCATAGCGCGCATGCGCATGCTTAATACTATTCTGACAGCGCGCGTATTTCTTGACCAAGATTGCATGGCGATTGTAGTGTAGTGAGTAGGTACATTGAAATCCTTTTATCATTACCTGTTCTCGCGATGCTGGCATTAATCAAGAGTACAATTCGACTGGCTTTCCGAATCTGTAAACCATTTCAAAATCGGTTAAGAAATGGCTAAGTTATCCACGGAAACCCCCTTTTGATTATCTTCAAAATATTGTCGTGACGTCGTAGCCACGTGTACACAGAAGTTCTAGAATGTTCTAGAACATTCGACTGCATTATTATTAGCTACGCGTTGATTGGCTATAGCTCGACCGATGATTGGTAGAAGCCTGCGCCTAACACGTCACGAGTAGTATAAAAGGAGATGAAATCCAGAACTAGAGAGCATCCTCGGCCAGGGGCCGAATAGGTTGGATCTGTATGCGGCTACTATCAGCAAGCCAGGCATTAAGCAGATGACTTCTGTCTTCCGTAGCCACTGCAGCAATCCAAACCACCGCACTAAAGCAATTTTGTATCTCCCGATTGTGCGGGAGCATTCTTTTTGGAACTTTTTGAATATTGTTCACGAATACATCAAGAACCAACTCGGAACACAACTCGCGGTTAGTCCTTTCCCGGCCTGAATATGTGATTCTACAGATGTAGAGGCAGCGATGTTCTTTGGTGGATGACTCGCCGGATCTGCCGGCCACACCAAAAAGTGGTTATTCTACCATCCCCGCACTGATGTCGTGCAGGTTTATTTAAACTTTTTGACCACAGCAAGTAAACTTTGCCCGGTACGTCTTAAGAGCTAACTGACGTACCCCGCAACGTTAAGCTTAGTTATGTATCTCCATCCATATTCAACAACCCCCCTTTATGAACGGGTTGTTATTAACTTCCATCCATATCATCGGTGTACGGGAACTTTCGTCTTAGCAGTAATGTTATTGTATCTCTTACTGACTACTCGTTAGACATTCTATATTGTGATTACATTCCTTCGATCCGCTCCCGTCCTAGACTGCATGTGGAAATCCTGTTTGCGGGAACTGGCATGCGGGAACTTTCCAGCTTCCAGAGAACGCGTCAACTCACGTCAAACCAAGGATGACATATCAATTTCAGTAGCACGATTGCCCGTGCATAAGAATGGTTACCGATTGTTCAAGTAACTATACTTAACATTTTAATTATTCAGTTAATTACAGCTTTAATAATTATACTTTATCTGTATAAAAGGTCCCGATGACTAAAAGAGACCTTAACGGTCTCAGGAACGCTAGTTATAATTTCTGCATCTGTTTATAGTTATTCGTATTTTCTGTAAGATGTTTTTACTAACCGCACCATAGTAGGTTTCTCAACCTGTACTTTATATATTATTCTGATCATTTTACATTGTATTGTTTATTTTGGTTAGTTTTATATATGGCAAGTAGCCATCAGTTTATATGTTTTGTTTATTTACAGAACGATATAGGGCTGCAGTGCACGTAGGAAACACTATACAGCAACATTTATATATGCAGCACGTTCTCCCGCCACCAACAATTTTTCACTGAGGTCGCTATCCGTGCTATAACTCTGTTTAGCCCGGCATACTACCGACTAAAAGCCTTTCTATTCAGCACGATAGGATAGGTTTAATATGATTAGAGCCAATTTCTTCGTTAGGAGACGCATAGTGTACGCCTCTTCTCTGGTCTGGTAGTTTCGATAATTTAGCCCCGCGCTCAGGCAAGGTTGTGTAAGATTGGCCAACATACGTAATGGGCCTCATATGTCCAAGTTATTGTCTCTCCTCAGGTTCCACTAAGCCTTATGGCTTCTTAATTGTGTGGATGACCCTATCCACAGCATGTACTGATCCGACCCTGGGAAACTATTGGGGCTTCCGAGCAGTGATGGCCAGGGTGTGGTGTCACACACATTTCCCGCCTATCTTCGGATACTTGGTAGCTAGTTACCCTTGTCAAGGTAGGAAGCACTGCTAAAACCTATCTTAATTATTATGTTCTTTTATCTGCTGGACAATCCTCCCGCACCACAGTGCATAACTGGGCACCTTGCATTTAAACCTAACGTCAGGTTAAAAAGATAGCTCCGTAGGACCTGGTGATGGGCGAGATGTGCATCACCACCGAATTCCGTAAGTTGTATGTGGTTATGGAGCAAGATGTCCGGATTCTTACCCAGTTCGGAGATCTTGCGATGTAACATGTATGCACGCTGTCTTCAGTATTGGTGTCTTAGGGCATCCATTCTCAATGACAGCCGTATCTAAAAACTAGGTAGACGCCAGCCATTTGCGGCCTAAGATAGTTCTTGTCTCTGAAAACTAAATATTAGGTTAGGCATAGAAGAAGGCCTGCATAAATAAAAGAGGCAACTACTAATTCAGCATATTGAAAACTACATAAGACGGTGACGTGGGAATCCTTCGGGAATCGCTCATCCCGTCTTCACGTAAAACAGCACGCAAACTTATAGTCATAATTTCACTATGTATGGTCTTTTCTTTACAGCATTTTGGTTGAATATTAGAATAAGCCCCTTTTCAGCCAATACTCTACTCCCGCTTTAGGCGATGGAGACATTTTTTTGTGACGGAGGCCTGCACGAGGCACTTGTCTCACGCAAGGATTCAGTGATGACGGCCCATGCGAAAATAATACTCCTCACCCAAACTAGCACTAGGAGTAGTGCCCGCGTGAGGCACATGGCTTTACGACACTATAAAATATAATTTTCTTTCCTTTCAGATTAGAGGTACAATAGCTTATATTAGGTTAATTAGTTATCTCGTGTACGGGAGCCTCCCTTGCGGGGATACCTCTGCGGACGTACGAGTCTGTGTGGTACCTCCGGGAGCCCCACGATTAAAAGTTCATCAGGCTGTCTCTATGTCTTGTATTTTCGTATGCTCATTATATTTATCAAGCATACTTGACGGTCTGTTTTAGGTAAAATCATTGTATAGACTTATCTTAATCAGGTCACCAATCAAATCTTGTAAGTCCATAGATCACGAAATTGCTTTGGACAGGCATACTGGTGACACAAACTCTTGGGATAAGACTGTAGTGTTTAATGTTCGCGACGATGGTCGCACGGCCCTACCAGAACGATTGAGTTCCACCGGCCTCAGGAGCCGGTCTTTGTTACCCGTAGGACAGTATCGCACGGGATCCGTAACCCGAGACCCGAAGCTAACCAGCATCATCATTCACCATGCACATGCGCCGAGGCGAGTCGACACCAGACACCGGAATGGCCCGACACTACCCCACGAGCTACACTTCCCTATTTTCTACACTGGGACCAATTTATTCTCCGGGTCAGAATCATGCGAGGCATAAAAGAGATTTCCTATTATTCCACAGATAACAAGCTAGTCAGACACACACACATCCGGATCGCTTGCTAAGAATACCAGGATGTTAACAACCTGACCAACGTCTCCTCTGCTCACAGGGCTGCTGGTGTTATTGGTCTGATTGATCTATTTCGAGTCCAGAATTAAGAGATCCGTGCTGTCACTCGACTGCATGGCGGTATAATCAATTGCGTCCGACTAGTTCATGGCCAGTACAGTATCTACGAAAATCAACATTGATACTGTGGTTTCTGACTCCGGTAAGCTGGTTATATAAACCTAAACATTATAATAGTAACAATAATGCGTCTTGAGTTTTGCCATGCATCGTTACCGCCATTAACAGAAAAAACAGCAACCTGTGATTTATGTATATAGCGTTTCCAACAGCAGTTTATCTTACAGCCAGAAATCCTAATCTATAATTAAGCATTATTAAGTTATACATTATCATTTGTAACTACGTGCACGTTGGATTCATTATTCGGTAATGCCATAACGTTGTCAGTGTTAAGAGACAATTTGTGAACTAGTTTATCACCCACACGCCCGTCTAGATATTCTCCGGATACAGCACGTATTTGCTATGTGTTCCAGTAATTCAACCTCTCTGGGATAGATCTGGCTTGCCAAGAGACACGTTTTTCCTGGCGCCACTACTATAATTTGCCAAAATCGCTGATAAATATCTACTCTAGCCAAGTATTATGGCCAAAATAATCAATTTGCACACATTAATTAGCTGGTTCCGTGATGCCAGTTCAAATCACAAACAGACGTTCAGTTATATGAGCTGAACATCCCTGGAGTAGTGTGACCCCACTTAATCGACGTTTCCACTTTTAGCTATGCCCCGCACATCGCGAGCTAATCTTTACGCACACCTCGCTCATGTTGGGATCGACCGTTCCCTGAACTCTCTGGCAATCAATTTCCAGAAAACTACACAGGTAAGCTGTTAAATATTTTGAAACTAATTTGACTGGTGCTGTTACTGCCTATCGAATGTGTATTAAATGATAAAGATATACAATTCATACAACGTGTCGTACTATTAAGTGTTAAGGATGGACTAAATCGAACCATTCATGACGTAATGATTATGATATCATCCTACACGCCACTTAGTTGCTTATGACGTAATGTGGTTGACTGCGGCAATGGATTAATGAATTGGATCCAACCTACCTTGAAATAGAGTACTTCTTGTTAAAATTACGAAAACCACATAAGTAATTTGTTCCTATACGAGTGTTTCGGAGAAATTGGCACTAATAAGATTTTCTTAATTGACGACACGGCTCAGCAAGCACTGGCAATAATGCGCAGCAACAATTAGTGAAATGTGGATAAAAAACTATTTACCTTTTGAAAATCGTTGTAAATCTGACTGACACGACCATACCATACCCCATCCACACACACCCAACCTACTCCCACCCCACCCCACCCCACCCCCAGTTCCATAGGTATGAGATGTTAAAAGATTGTAAGAAAGAAGATAATAAAGATATCTTAAAAGATGAAGAAGTTTCTATATTATGAATATCATTATGTTTTGTTCACAATACGATAAGTTGCTTTTCACAAGATGTGCTGAATCCAACGATTCGTTAAACGATATAGTCGTTGGAGTCAAAGCATTGCCAACATGGAAATTGTTGAAGAAATGATGACAATTTAAATCAGGGTCAAAAGGTCATGGACTCGGAATTCAGCGTTTGAAAGGTGAATTTGGTGTATAGCTGTGATGGAGTCGGGACATGGCATAATATACCGAACAAGTCAAACAAGCAGGTTATAATGATGCCGAGTTAGTCACACAGACATTAAGACAGCGAATATTAAAATGGGTGTGTGTGGACGGTGTATTACTCTTAGTTATCGTATTATGTTGGAATAGACCGATCACTGCACTCCTTGAATCTCAACTTCCAGAAATCTATGTGTTGTTGCTACCCATAGCAGCAATAGTACCCAGTAAAATTAGTTTCAAGATATTCAACATACTCTTTATTAAATAATAAAGTCATACAATTCGTACAACTTGACGGACTATTAAGCGTCTGTGGCGGACTATGTCGCGTCATAGGTGACGTAATGGACCTTTCCGGTTTTAGATATGCCCCGCCCATCTCTAGCTAAGATCTACCCCACATGGCTCATGTTGGGATCGATCGATCCCTGAACACCCTGACTATCAATTTCCCCAAAATACTACACAGGTAAGCTGTTGAATATTTTGAAACTAATTTTATTGGGTAATGTTGCTGCCTAAGGCAGCAACAACGACCAGTCAAATTAGTTTCTAAATATTCAAAAGCGTGTTAATTAAATCGCAAAGAATTCCAAAGACATGCAATGTATACAACGTATCGAACTCTGAGATTTGTTGACGGTCTATATGGAACCATTTGTGACGCAATGATTGTGACGTCATCTTACACGCGCTGAGCTGTTTATGACGTCATACGAGGTCAGGTAACGGATGGATACTCTGGAAAGGTGAATTGATTATGATGTCAGCCTACATTGGCGTAGTTAATTATGCCGTCATATGAGTGGCTGAGAAACTAGATTCGACCTTTAGACAATACTTGTTGCAAAAAATACACTAACCATGGATTTCACTTTCACACAAGTTAGACAAAACAAACTCTTGCAAGCAGCCTATATTGCATTCAGAAACAGCGAATCAAGACTAGCTCTATACGGGCCTCCAGAAAGAAAATCACCCTTTAGCGCATTGTTTATTGAAAGTACACGAATTTTGTCTATATTTATAGAAAGGTAAATACATGTATGTCTATTCAATTTAGTGTTATTGGCATGTTAAATATGTATGCTTTTCAAGACGATGTTGCTTGATTGCATAGGTAATAGTATTGCCAAATTATTTCATTGTCAAATTATTTCGTATTGGGCAAATCATAAAATATGTCCGTCATATCGATGTACATATCAGTACCAAAAGGAACGCGTTGTATCTCTCTCACCATAGAAATCTCCCCCGGCGAAGAAGAGATGAGTGGCAGGATAGGCCTTAGAATGAATCATTCCATTTTATGAACCCATCATATGACATCATAATTAAATATGTTACGTGTAGGATGACGTCATAATAAATTACAGCATGAATGGCTTGATTTAGTCCATCTTAAATGCTTAGTAATTCGATACGTTGTACGAATTTCATGTCTTTATTATTTAATAAACATGTTGTTGAATATTTTGAAACTAATTTGACTTGGCGCTGTCGCTAGGCAGCAACAGCACCCAGTCAAATTTGTTTCAAAATATTCAACAGCTAACCTGTATAGTTTTCTGAAAATTGAAAGTCAGGTTATTGAAAGCTCGATTGATCCCAACACAAGCGAGGTGTGGGCGGTGATTCGCTAGAGATGGGCTGAGAATAGCTAAAACTTTAAAGGTCCATTAACCCCTAGAACTAGAATGTCAAACACAAAAAACATACAATTTATTATGTAGGACGTATTCTGTTGATTATTATGAAGCTAATTTGACTGGGAACTGTTTCAGCACAGACACTTTTCCTGCCGAATTAAGTGCAGGATAACCAGTAGCGTATCTGCACGTCTGAATCTGTATGGTACGATTTATTAATAGGATGCTTCTCGTCGAAGTTGTTCGCTATCTCTAACAAGATGGCTAGTTGTTTCTGCCAGATAAACTACTTGTCATTCCGGTTTACATGTCGCACAACTTGCATATTATATGAATCATTGTATTGTCACGAGGCCCTCTCGACAACCATTTAATATGCAAACTATATTCGATTACGGAAATTTCCGGAATGCGTTGCAGGTGTATGTACAAGATGATGCTTGTATACATATCATGCATCGTATCTGTACTCGGAATCAAGATAGAATATATACCTCCGAACCACGGATAAACTGATATATATATATTTATATATACTTGTTTTATGATATAAATATGAACCAGATAACAGTATGATAGTTGCCCTGTAGGTGGGGCTTAGAATACACCTTCCGTATCCTCTGCGTGTCGTAAGAGGCGACTAAAGGAGGTAAGGGTGACCCTCACAGAAACCTCGACTGCTGAAGACCGAGGTTCCAGGCCGCACGGCGCACTCTAATAAACCATGGATCCACGCGCTTAACGCTTATGATCATGTCGATAGTCACTTACAGGACTGGCGGTATGATCAGCGAACGAAAAGAAGAAGACAGTATGATAGCATCGTATTTACAAACATTATAAAACAAGTATTGTGTGAGATTCTGCGCGTTGGTGTAGAAATGCCTTATAACATAGACAGAATATGCATATACTATTTTACAACATGATATAATCACTTTCATATATTACGCTGTCCAAGATATGGTTGGATATTACTGACCATATCGTGTACACCATGAATAGCATTAGTTTTAATCCATATCAAAAATATCATTGCTGAGAGCAGCATTAATATGGATGCATGCGACGGTACAAAGACATATGGTATGTGTGTGTACTATATGGGCATTATGTGTAATTTGCTAGCCTGATATATGTTATTGTTATTGTGGCTTCCATGATGATATAACGATAGGGTATTGTTTTCAATGGTCCTTCCTCCAGTTTTAGCTATGCCCTCCCCATGTCTAGCTAAGCTCCACCCACACCTCGTTCGTGTTGGGATCAATCGATCTCTGAATGCCCTGACTATTAATTTCCAGAAAACTATACAGGTAAGCTGTTGAATATTTTGAAAATAATTTGACTGGATACTGTTGCTACCTATGCATGTTTATTAACTAGCAAAGACATACAAGTCTTACAACGTGCCGCACTATCAGGCATTTAAGATGGACTGCATC
The DNA here is from genome assembly GCA_034401795.1 of Chaetoderma sp. LZ-2023a. NCBI lineage: Eukaryota > Metazoa > Mollusca > Caudofoveata > Chaetodermatida > Chaetodermatidae > Chaetoderma > Chaetoderma sp. LZ-2023a. The sequence goes on along the minus strand of CM067369.1, from coordinate 102,113,488 downwards.
AAGTCATTCATGCTGTAATTGATCATTACGTCACCTTAAACGTCACGTAGTTGATTATGACGTCATATGATGGATGGATAACGTAGTACGGTCCATTCCTTGCATAAGTCCCAATCTAAACATCACGCATTAATATGTTGTTGACCATTAGTAAGTGTTTGGAAATATAATCAATGGCGATTCCTGGTAAATCAATGTCCATTATTGGCTTTAATGCCTCAAGATATCGCGGTTGTCTTACTAGGGCGTGTAGGGGAATACAGAGATTTCATTTAGTTGAATGGCCTCCTTGGGGATCACTACGACACTGGTGACGAGAGCAAACAGGCAGACTGACCCGGACTCGTTCGATTTACGTGGCCATTGCTGTGATGATCTGTACATGTGCATGCGTATCGTGTGGGGTTACGGTTACCTTATGCAGTCTGTGTGTTCTTTGTTTCTTGTTTATCCGAAAGTTGGAATTTCTAATCCTCAAGCAAATGCTAATGGAGCTAATTTAACTGATTACAACAAGACTGCACAGACCCCTAGGCAGCGTAAGAAAAAAATATATCCAAACCAAAATCAGCGTCAGAGTTAACAATATAAGGAGGAGGCAATGCATCATGAAATTGTGTGTCGTTATCTTCAAGACAAACAAGTTACGTGGTTGACATTATGCTCGATATTAACTTTTCATCTGAAATCTTGTAGGCACATGGATGTTTGCTAATAGAACATCTTACTTTAGACGTATGGCATATTTGCAGCCATCTAACACAAAGCTGAAAGGACTATCAATATTACGTATACAATCGATTCACACATGGACAGCATTAGTGCCGTTATGGTATTTTTAAATAGATTTGAGCTTTTAGTTAATTTTGAGTTGCTCGGCTATGGCAGAGATATCTGTTATTAGTTTGGTTCAACGCTGGTGATTATTTGATATGATCTTCTGTAAGTCACGATTGATATAACACTTCAAACGCAGTAGAAGCAAATTACATCATTAGAGGTATAGACAGATTAAATGATGTAATTATCTACCTGGTATCTGGTATCAGGATTCAGCGGAGAGAAAGTACCATGGGTAAATCGTTCCAATAGAGGAATTCACTTTCTTGCCAAGGACAACGTAAAACTGCTGAAGCCCAAAGATCAGATACAAATGAGACGTTGTGACTCACATATTCTCACCGACATCAAGGGCTTTTCTTCGATAAGCAAACATAACCAGTTGCACAGGATACAACAAAGAGATAACATTTGGATAACCATTGGCGACATCAACATCCAAAAAGGATAGGGTTGAGAGATGGATCGTTAAGCAACCAGTTGCTCTTGCTCAAACATCCAAGGTGTTGAGTCCGACTCAAGGGTATCACGGAAGCCACGTATCAACATCAGCCGTAGTCAGAGTCATATAATGGCCGGGGCTGCTTGTTGTGACAACTCCAGGATCTTGGCAACAACGTCACGACCCATGGAAAACATGATAAAACACCAAACAGTAAGCCTCCGAAATCCAGAAGAAGCATACAGATCGTGATGCAGCATGAACGGACAAAACATCTCAAGGGGACGCCCACATCTTATACACTAACCAAGTACCTCTATTGAAGATGCCATAGAGCCAAACAACATTCCGCATCAGATTTTGGTACCAAAATGATGGATACCGGCAGGGGTCACCAAGTAATAATAATAATAATAATAATAATAATAATAATAATAATAATAATAATAATAATAATAATAGATAACCAGATCACCTCTTTATTATTTACTAAATACCAGCTCTACAGAAACAGTACAGCGGAAGCAACATCTATCCCAGATTGACCGCATCACCTCAGTCTAGCGAAGCGGAAATTCACGAATTTTTTATACTGACAGACACAATATCCACTCTACAGAAGGTCGGTGCAGCACCACCTCTATGCATGACTGTATTCAGAAAAGCTCACATAACTTCACAGAACTGCAAAAGCATCCTACAATGGATTCCAGCTCGCAGTGTGATCCCGAGCAATGAAATCGAGTAACCTCTGATCAAAACCCCAACAACAATGCCATATTATATTCTTCATTGAATCTAAAACACGTTCGAGGCAGAAATATGTGAACAACTGGCGATGCACCTAATAGAGACAACATCACACCACGGACTATACTCTGCTGCTTTATTCGACGACTGACTAAAACCATCTATTGCCTCAGAACTGGCCACCGTGGACATTGTGCCTACCTCAAGAGAGTGGATACAATCGGCACCGCACTATTGGGCACAACAAGAACTGACTCCAGTGCATATCATTTATGACTCCCACTACCAGGGTAAATGTAGATATCTATTTTATTGATATTCTTACCATCAATTGAGGTATCGACTTTTGGCGACGTGATACCCATGTCTAGCTATGCTGTGCCGAATCTGTCCGGGTGAAGATGGCCACTTCCTCGTCATATTCCAAGTTATATAGAGATCTTGTGTTCTGTGAGATTCAAGACAGTTCTGACCATGTGATTCAAAACGTGTCTCTCTGGCGTTATCGTTCCTTTACCATTATACCAGTATGCATCTTGCTACATGCCGACCAGGAAGATACATAGTTATATTAATACCCATCCTCACTTCAGCCTGGAAGAAATGAGTCAAGTTGTATTAAAGCTGTCTGGATAATATACCACACCCACTATTCCAGATTCCTCTCTAGAGTTTGTGAGCCATGGATGTAAATCGAATGGCAGGACAGTCTGGTGTACTTGCTTTAAAGACAACATTAAATGCTGCGATCCAGGTTGCCAATAGACTCATCCACATATTGTATATATTTTTCAGAAACTATTTTCTTGCATACTGTACTAGCTGCACAGTGATAGCATAATTACAAATTAACCTACCGTGTTTCGGAAAAAGTTACTTTTGTTACATTATTCCATACACGTTTGTGTAATTTGTAATGCATACCTGTCAATCACAGTTGCTCAATCCATTAAATGGTATTTAATAAATTTGTATCTCTATATATTTTGTAATTGCGCTATAAACCATGAGAAATCGGGCAATAGTCATTATGACATTATTTTGACCGTTGCAAATGGCTACCCACATATTTTTCGCAGTCATATGAGCGAGCGATCTAGCATCGATGCCATGCATTAACAAAAGATTCCTCTAAAAAGTGAAAGATCGCGAATTGACTGGTGCACTATTCAGTGGATATGGTATATTTCCTGAAGAAAGGCAGAGGGGCAATGGAATGAGACACTATCAAATAGCAGGTGGATGTTCAGCAACACGTGTCTGATAGCTAATTTTATTGTTATCACAGCAACCAGTTACTAATCTCCAGATGGTTCCAATAAAATTGATTTACTCACCGATTATCGCACGTACATGATGTTGATGGCCAGCGAAGCTATATGTATCAGTCCACTGGCTAGATCTGAAACTAAATATATACGCAATAGAGTAGTCAAATCTGCCAGTCAAATATATGACGACATAATGAATCTCGTCACATATAGGTTAACGTTACAATCAATGACCTAATGAATGACGTAAAAAACGTATAATACTCTGTTGCTGCCAGTCAAATTTGTTTGAGAATATTCAACAGCTTACCCGCATAGTTTTCTGGAAGTTGAGATTCAGAGAGTGCATGGATCGATTGATTGCCACTCGGGAAAAATGTGGGTGGATCTTAGCTAGCCATGGGAGATGCATAGCTAAAACTGGATTTCACCATCGAGGGTACAGTACAGCCAACATATAGATTAACACGTGTCCACAACAGAAAACGGAAACATGTTAGTTATTACTATTTTGAATACGTGACGTGTAGGATGACGTCATAATCAATTACGGCATGAATGGCACAGATAAGTTCGTCACGAATACTTAATTGATGATGGAGTAAGCGGTTTTTTGCGAATTGTACGTCTTTACAATTTAATTAACATGCTGTTAAATATTTTGAAAATAATTTGACTGGCTGCTGTTGCTGCAATATCCTACATGCATAGTTTTTTTGGAAACTGGTAGTCGTGGAGCTTAGGGATCGGTCGATCCCAACACGGTCGCTGTGTGTATTGAGCTTAGTTAAACATGGGCGTGGCATAGCTAAAACTGGATTCCTCCGCCAACAAGAGCAACGCAGTTATTGGTTTGCGTCTATCCAGTCCTTGATTCCTGATCCCATTCATGCCATTTCTAGGCTGGTTTTATTTCAGTCTATTATTGGTAACTTTCCCAGTGTCTCTCAAGGTACACTGGTAGCCATTTATATTCCTGGGTGGAGAGAGGCAACGGGTGAAGGAGATTGCCTATGTTTTCAACAACTGCTTGTCAGTCAGCCACCTGATCACCGCTGACAATCGAGCATGATTTGAACCCCGACTGATTACCAGTCGGTTATGCTAACACCACGGTAAATAGTCTCCTTGCCAACAAGTTGCGAATTTCATACCAGAAATGTGAAAAATGTGACGGCCCATCAACTCCACAAATCGACAGGCAGACCGACAGACAAATTTATACTAGATGCGAGTCGCAAAAAAAGAGGAGCATTATTAGAATCGGTGTGGAAATTAACATCAATAGATGCAATAATATGATTTTACCCTGCTTACTATTACAGTACAAGTCAGAAATAAGATAAATTGTTTCCAAAACAAGTAATGTTGAATATTTTGAACAGAATATTGGAATGAAAACGTTGCTGCCTCAGGACAGATTCCAATCCAATTATGTTCAACCTATTCAACAACAGATTTCGGACATCTTGTTCAAAATTGTACTAACAAATATATTTCTGTTTCAATTTTTGAAAATGTATAACTTATTTATTAGCTGTGGTATAGGTATTTGCTAATGGGTTAACGTCTCTGCAGAGTGATAGTTTCATGTTAATTAAGTGGAAAAGCTTCAAGTCATATCTTGAATCTCTGTAACATTGCATGCTCACTATAGCATATAGATGGCAACCCCTTGGTGATAGGAATTAATATATTACTGATTCAATAATATACAGGACTGGTCAGAAATAGCCTGACAACTTTTCAAAGCAAGATACAACGTGCTGTTGAATATTTTGAAGAGAATTGGATTGGGAGACATTGCTGCCTTAAAATATGTAATGTAACATTTCTTGCATCGTGTTCAAAATTGGACTAAATAATATATTTCTGTTTTTGCTTTGGAAAATCGTTAAATTATGTATTTGCTATACAGTATTATTATTACTATAATTATTATTATTATTTTTATTATTATTATTGTTATTATTATTATTATTATTATTATTATTATTATTACGTTTGTGGATTCTAAACCAATTGCACTCCGCCTCAACTTTACAACCTGGTTTCCATCACAAATACCCACGGGTATGGATGGACAAGCGAGCCAACTGGCGTTATTATGAATCACGAACGGGGGTTATTTCTGTTATTTGGTGTCATACTTGAGGTGCTGTTCTGCATCGCAGTCGGACGTGCTGCCAAGGAGTTAATTTTATCAAGGTTGGATGATCATCGCATCCAAATATGTCACAGAGATTATTCATGCAGTGTATATCGCTGGCTAGAGTGTCAATATTCGACAAACTCTCAATAATGCAGTCGCATTGCCTGGAGAAACGAGGGAGGGTGTGTGCGGATGAATACAGTTTTAGCCATGGCCTGGTCAAATCTAGCTAAGCTCCACTCACGCTTCACCCATTATCGGATCGATCGAACCCTGAAATCCGCGACTATTAATTTCCAGATGACTACATAGGTAAACTATTGAATAATTTGAAACTTTGTTGACTGTGTGATGCTACGTCAAGTCAAATTGATTTCAAAATGTTCAACATATTGTTTATTAAATATGAAATATCCATTTCAATATATTCTACATAATTTTTATTAAATATTACGTATTCATTTCTATAGTACATCCCACATCATCCACGTGGTGGAATCGATTTGAAAATGTGAAACCCGAACTCAGTATTTAAATTTCTACTCAAATGTACAAGTCGGCGGCAACAGCACCCAGTCATATCAGTTTCAAAATATTCAACAGAATGTTTGCTAAATTGTAAATTCATCAAAGATGATGGATTTCTCGATTTCCACAATTGGACTACATTTTGATTGTAACATCATTTAACCTAGTAAATTTTTTATGATGGCATCATATGCTTGAGTGACAGGATTGTGCGTATTATAAAGTTTTCTTTACACTACTGCTCTAGCCAAGAATTGTGTATGAATCGTGTGCCTAAGCATATTGACTAGATCAGAAGAACTTTCCCATTAGCAATTTATTCGCATGTTAATACATGTGAAGGAAATGTATTCACTCATCCAACGCATAAACACCGTGTGTTCAGGGGTGTTTTCTGAGTAAATGCATCTGATAGCGGGTAAGCCTCATCGGAATGAATAAAAACATGTTTCTAATAGCCATACTAAAACGCCAATCAGTACCGGTTGGCTTGGAAATTATCCACTTATTATTAAGTTATTGATGCCGCCTCTAGTCCTTGATCATTTCATGTCATTGTGTGTTAAGTTACTATTACGGTGGTCTTCGTGCGTGTGTACGTACATACGTGCCTGCCTGTCTGTGTGCGTGCGTCTGTAGTGTGGAGGGTTGTGTGTGTATATGTGTATGTGGTGAGGTGTGTGTTTGGGTGTGCGGGTGTGGGGTGGGTGTGGTTGAGAGCGCGCATGTGTCGGTGTGTGGGGAGGGCATGGGTTGTTGGGAGTTGTTGTAACGACGTACGGTGGCAATAACAACTGGGGCAACTTGATCAGTGAGGTCTGTGATCGACTCTGCTGTTCGGTATCTCTGCTATAGTATGCGCGGCCGGTTAACAACTCAGACAATGGCGGATGTTATTCCATATGTTCTATTGATCATCGCATTGTATATATATGGCGAAATTGTATACAACTGATTTCATGATAGACTAATGTCGCCATGGTCTATGATCTCTGGCTTTGTCTCTCCGGGTCCGTCTGGCAGCCAGCTATTTTATCTAGCTTCTATTGTAAAGATATAACGCGCAGCTTGATCTTATTGACTAGATTTCCAGCATGGCATTTGTCGCCAGTACATGCTGAACCCTGACAATGTTTGGCACTCATTAACCCCTCTGACATTAGGATGAAGAGTGGAATAGCATTCAGAACTCTGAAGGACACTTTATCGGGTCTGACCAGGGCAAGGCTAAAGCCAATTGGGGAATGATTCAAGGAACAGTTCACTGACCACGATGATGAGCCATTGCACCCGTTTTCAGGAGACCTCCAGCAAATTAATACTTCCATTTAAAACAGTGGAAGTAAAGTAGGTACCCAAAGCCCTTAAAAGGGCATGCATCTGGACCTGATGGCATGAGTAATGAACTATTCAAATAAGCACGTGACATTATCTCAAAACTAATCATGCGGTGAATCAATTCAGCTTTTATGTATCACATTCCCATCGATGTTGTCGACCAAGGCACCTTATCGCGCTACCAGAGCCCAAGAAGCCACCTTCGCCCCAGCCACTCTGAGGCTCATTGTCCTCCTCAAAACCATAAGGAAAATCCTATCCAATGTTTCCCTATGCCGCATCCGAAACAAGATCAGTGACTTCACCGAACCATGCTAAAGTGGCTTTAAACGTGTGCACAGCTGTGGATACATTGTATGGTCTCAAGTCATGCGTGTGTCTGTAGTTATGTCCAAACACTGGGATCTTCACGAAATGGACATTGACATGTCACAAGCAATAGACACAGTTAAACGCTCAAGATCTTAAATATACTACGTCATGCCAGTTGGAATGAAGATGAGCTACAACTAGTGAGATTACTTGCAAACACCAAGCTGAGAGTACGATCCAGTTAGTGAAATATGTAGCGTTTGAGATCTCAATGGTCCACCCCATGTGCTTTCCACAGGTTACCTTGCTGTTGCATTGCAATCTGTACAGGAAAATTCCAAACACCCTTTGTCCATAACGGATATGCCTCTAGAGATGGAATATACGGGCGAGGTGAACTTCGCAGATGAGGAAAGAATCACCTTGACGAACGTCTCCCAATAGCTGTAAGCAAACGAAAAATTGAGAATCTCTTTATGAATAAATCCAAAACATATTTCACCCAAATATATAATAGGCCTATCTACAAAGCGTGAAACTAAAGAAGATGACGGTCCATTTCGGGGCGCCGAACCATGGAGGAAGAGTAAAATCCTTGGCTCACATCTTTGTAGTACTGCTGAGGTAGTTGCACGATGCGTCACGGGGAGCATAGCTTTCCCGTCATTCTGGAAGCTATGGGTTCGTCGATCAAAGAGGGCATTGACAAGACGACTACTCTTGTTGCTGAAAGCTGTTGCAGTCAGTTACAGTAACCTTTCCTAAATGTAATTCCAACTCAAACTTAATGACATCCCTACTAATTAATTTGGGACTCTGAGTTAAGAAGCATCAATGTCTTGGGCATTCTGGATGGCAGTACTGTATGCTTTTATTCCTAAACTCCAAACATTGCGTAACGTTCTCATAAATCAAGAAAATCCATATTTCATAAGACCACTAACTATCCTAACGCATTTAAAAAAAAAGAAAACATGTTCCCCATATATCATTGTACAAATGATATGTGTGTAATAAAACCGTGCCGTATCATATCATATCGTATCGAAATCGTGGGGATTTGTGATGGTGTGTCATCAATTGCGCATTCTCGTAACAAAATACATTTACCTACGTAATCTAATAAGCACATCGACTTTAGATTTCATGAAGCGTGGGATATGTATTCAAAATGTGTTTAGATACCTTTAGACATAACTTAGCGCAGTGTTGACTTATAATACTGAGTCAAGGGCAACATCCGCCTTGACACGGTAGGTACATGCCGACTCTTATAAACCTTTCAGATTTCTTTATTTCTCTCAGGCCGTAATTAAACGGCATACGAGGATACGGACTTTTTACATGCGGCCGTAGAGATCTTTATTATACAAATTATTATTACTACCGTTATTCTCACCATTATTATTATTAGTAGTAGTAGTAGTAGTAGTAGTAGTAGTAGTAGTAGTAGTAGTAGTAGTAGTAGTAGTAGTAGTAGTAGTAGTAGTAGTAGTAGTAGTAGTAGTAGTAGTAGTAGTATTAAGAAGCAATAGTAGTTTGTAACTAGTAGTAGTAGTTGTGCTTAGTTTTTAATGCACTGGCAACGGGATGACTTCAATTTCCGAGCTAACCCCACCTACGGAGTGCACCCGTTAGTTTACTATGTTGATCATCATTTTCACGGTCGGGTATCGAACCGCCATCCTGCAATTCCGCATAGCATCAGCATCCAGACATCTTGCCACAGGACCACAGCGCCAAGACAGGAATTTTAGTTTAGCGGACCAGCTTTCAAATGTCGGATATACTGATACACTGGTGAATTCATATGGGACTATCTTTTGAATGCACACCGTATGGTGTGTATGCGATGCCCTCACCCGGTTTCCATCGCGGCACTGGCAGTAGTAGTTTTGCTATGCCCGCCTACGGAATGCACCCGTTAGTTTACTTTGTTGATCATCATTTACCTGGTCTGGCAGAGCCGGATTTAGCCTACTTGGGGAGCAAGGCCCAATTGTTCAGGCACCCCCACATATTACAGGGGCGGATCTCGGATTGTGTTAAGAAGGGGTCCAGGGATTCTACCCCAGATGGAATTCATTGACAAAAGACTCCTCCCAAATTGCTTTTGTTCTGTTCTTGCATCGACACCGCCGTTTCAATGATGAGTTATTTAGGCATTTCCAAATATTTAGTCAGAAAACCAAATCTATCACACACACCTTCCTATGCACGTATGCGGGCGGGTTAAGGAGTCATCCTCAAAAAGGCAAGGCTAGGGGCAGTTATTCGTTTGTCACTTTGCACTTTGCCAGTCGGGATTCGGAAGTCCAATAGGACAGAAAATAATAGAAAGCCAGGAAAAATGTTTACAACCCTCAAATTTCTGACTGGTGCATATAATTCTGAACAAGTGGGACATTGGTATATTTCATATATATACTACTACTACTACTACTACCACTACTGCTGCTACTACTACTACTACTACTACTACTACTACTACTACTACTACTACTACTACTACTACTACTACTACTACTACTACTACTTTTTTTTTTGAAAATCCGACGCTGACGCTGACGCAGTCGGATACACTTCCCGGAGGAACTCCTTTAAAAAGGCTTGCAAACCCCCGTCAAAAATCGGTTGAAATAGCAGGCTTTATTAATAGAATAACAATACAAACCTAACATGTCAAAACAGTGCAAGCTAAAATAGTCTATTATCATATATCACAACCGTGGCATAACTACATAGAAAACATAATTATTAAAGAGCTGATAACATAACATAATTCAACAAAGACATTGCTATTTGCACACCCAGGCCCAAATGGCGAGCATAGCTAACCAATAAGTGGTAAAGCCACTCATCAATAATTAGCAGTAAGCTACTGCTAATCAGTGATGCCATTGAGCCGATTCATGACCGGCAGGCTAAGTAGATCGTATATAGTTTAACGTAGCACACCGTATAGTAGTAGGGCCAAATGGCGAGTGCAGTTCGCCAACAAGTGGCGAGGCGACTCGTCAATAAGTAACAAAAAGTCACTCATTGACGCCAGTTAGCCGATTATTAAATACCCAACGGACGTAGTATATTTATATAATATAATGCACAAAGCAAACGTATACAAACTATGACTACTTAGATGGCGCTCTGGGTTCACATTCTAAATTTACTTCATTGTAAGTTTTTGTAAATTACCCTGGATCAAATACACCTACAGTAAATATTTACAACAGGAAGCTAATTGTTAACTTGAAAATCGGATCACCTATTGACATTATATTGACATAATGCTCATTTGATATTTAAATATTCTGATCCCAAGGTTAGGATATTCGTCAAGATTAGAGTCTCCTAAGGCATTACAATTTTAAAATAAAGGCAATGAAATTAAATTAAAATAGCATTTATCAATATACAGCAAGCAGTGATTGTGCTAGCTTATACAAGTTCCGCTTCTGATATTTTTAGATATCCGTATTCAATTGATACTAGGCCAGTTTTGCACCATACGTCTTTAAATCTACTTTCTCTCCCATGTTCTACCAGCCTGTAAAATTCACAATGAATGCAGTTTATCAACAATGATCGAAATATAGCTTGTATGGCTCTCTGATGGTTGTTGCCGGTTTTATCTCTGGCCTCTGAACACCGATGCTTCCAGATGGCCCACACTCCTACAGATAACAGGGTTATTAACAATTCTTTCTCCTTGCTATTAATGATTCGTCCGATAGTTGAGCAATCTTTGAACAAAATTGTTTCAGCCACTAAATTCACATATATGGTTCCAAATTTAGCAAGGAGCATATTGATATATACCCAAAAGCCTGTAGTTATACGACACTGAGTAAATAGATGGTCTATCGTTTCCTCCTCAGTATTACATAATAAGCACCGTCTGTACTTGATATTTTACACATATAAGTAAGATGACCGACCCATAGCCTTCAATGGAGTAATCGCCATGTCAGGTCCCGTGCATTTCTTGCTAGACAAGGTAGATGTATTGCTTTCCAGGCATTTTTCCAGTTCTTTGGCGTGCATCCTAAATTGTTCCAATGCCTAACCACAATAGGAGTCTGTCTCCGACTTTGCATTGCAATTCTATACCAGTCTCTAGATGCCATGTTGTATTTTCTATGTTCTGACATAAATACTAATGTTGGTTGCAACATATCAATGTTGGCACGTGCTTTCGGCAATTTGAACCATACAGCAGGTATTGCATTCTTTATTCTAACAAATAAGCGCTGAGCATCAATATGTCTCATTGATGTTATTCTTCCTACATCTTGCATCGCAATCCATTTACGAGATTTCGGATTTACCAAGTCATGTAATTATTGAATACCATTTTTGGCCATAGAGGGCAAATATAATACATCATCATTATCACGAATCAACTCGTTGCCCCAAAGACGTTGCTCGAAGGCATCTTCCCAACAATTGGGTTGTGGCATTGATCGTGTAAATATTGTTAAGGCTTCGAGCTGTTCTTTATATACATTTGGAATCTTTTGATGATTAGGTGGCAATTTATTGCACATAAATAAACATTCTACTGGAAATGGGTCAACGTACCTTTGGAGAAGTGCCCTTGAAACACTTGACCAAGATGAGTTTGAAGTAAGTAACTTATTCAAGAATTTCAATTTTAAAGAAGCACACTTTGCCGAAACATTAACCAAATCCAGGCCTCCGGCATGCTTTTCATTGGTGAGGATTGACTGTGATACTAAATGGGATTTGTCCTCCCATAAGAAGGACAAAAGTAACGTGTTGATCTTTGACTCTACTGATTTGGGCATATGAACTACAGAAGCGGTATACCACAGTCCAGATAAAATTAAATTATTAAGGACAAATGTCCTGCCAATGACAATTAGGCGACGTCGTTTCCAATTTAGTAATGCACACTTTAGCTTGGATATCCTTTCTTCCCAGTTTAGTAATACATTTCGTTCTCTACTAAAGTAAATACCCAAAATTTTGATGACATCATTTGAGCAGTTAATATCCATCACATTATCAGTTCTGCCCTTCCAATCGCCCAAAAACAATCCCTTAGATTTATCTTTATTGACTTTAAGTCCTGATGCCTTTTGAAAATCTGTTAATACTCCTTTTAAAATTCTAAAATCCGTATATTTACCCGCAAACACAGTCGTATCATCTGCATATTGAGAAACCTTTAGTGGCCTTTCTACGCCACGTATACATATTCCTTGAAAGTCATTGCGTTGCCTCAATGTGGCCACCAACGATTCCATAGCTATGACGAATAGAAGCGGGGACAGTGAGCAACCCTGTCTGACACCTCGTTCCAACACTACAGGTTTGGATAGCTGAGTGTTAACTAAATAGCAACTTGTTATATCAGTATATAAAATATTGACCCATTTAATAAATCTTGAACCAAAGCCAATATGGTCTAAAGACTTAAACAAGAAATCCCATTCTAGTCTGTCAAACGCCTTCTCGTTATCAAGTGCTATTATTGCTGCTGGGATACAATCCTTTTCATCTAATTGAATAAGGTCCCGTATAAGCAAAGTGTTGTTTAATATTGATCTTCCTGGCACAGAGCAGGTTTGAGCATCATGAATGACTTCGCCTAGGACTGCGCCAAGTTTTAATGTTAGTGCCCGAGTAATAATCTTATAATCTACACAGAGTAGAGAGATTGGTCTATAATTCTGTATTTTATTTCTGTCACCCCTCTTGTATATAAGCCGAACATATGCTTGGGCCATCGATGTAGGGAGATGCCCTTGCTTAAAAAGGCTGGTTGCTATTTCTTCTAATACTGGCCCAAATATGTGCCAGAATGTTTGATAAAATTGAACGGGAAGTCCTTCACATCCAGGAGACCTTTCTAACTTCATACCTTTGAGGGATTTTGTCAAATCATCAATTGTTATTGATTTGTCACAGCTTTCGCGACATGAATCTGGAAGTCTTTTCGTTATATTAGCTAAAACATCCCTAGTTGCAGTTTCCTCGCTTCCCTCAGATTTATACAATGATTTATAAAATTCGGATACTGTTTCAATCATTTCTGCATTTGAGCACACTGATACTCCATCATTAGTCTTCAGTGAGCGCATTAATTTCTCTATACCTCTTGCTTTTTCCAAGTTACAAAAGTAACGTGTAGGCTTTTCGCTCTCGGTGTGCATTTGTGCTCTTGACCTTATTTTGGCGCCATCAAACTGATATTTCTCTATTTCATTTAGTCTACCTTTTAATTTAACTAATAGTTCGTAATAATTATATTCCCCATCATTAATGTTCTTATTAATTTTACACAACGACCTCTGAAGCGCCTTTTTACGCTTTCGTATTTCACGTGCTTTCCTAATGGAATACTGCCTTGAAATATATTTCAGGTCTGATTTAGCATCTTCCCACCAGTCTGTTATACATTCATACGAACCTCTTCTTTCATCCCAATGCCTCCAAAAACTTTCCACACATTTGCGGTAGCAACTATCTCGTAGCAATTCTACATTAAGTTTCCAAAATCCATCTCCTCGTTTGACCCAGTCAGCATTGTCTAATGTGGTGGAAAACATATTGTGATCAGAGAAAGTTACTGGTTTTATGTTAGTTTTACACATGTAACCTTTCAATGAACGTTCTACATAGATCCTGTCTAACCTTGAAGCTAACCTTCCATCGGTTGAAAACCAAGTAAATTCCTGGCCTTCTGGATTTTCAATCCGATAAGTGTCTAACAAGCTTTTATTTTCACAAATGTGTTTCAAAATAGTATGCGATGTGTCATTAAAATTAGACCTAGAGTTTCTGTCTTTAGCCTCGTCTAATATTCAATTAAAGTCACCGCCCATAATTAGGTTTTCAGGCGTTCTGTCTTGAATTATTGTGGAAACATCATTTAGAAATTCACGGCGCAATTGATGGAGGTAGGTGCATAAAGACCCATCAAATTTAAACTTGTGTTTAGTACATCAATTGATACACAAATCCATCGTCCATTTGGATCTGATGACGACGATATAACGTCAACATAGTTGAGACAGCGGGGCAGGATAAGAATGGCCACTCCCGCACTATTATCTTGTGATAAAGAAAAAAAAATCTGCCCTTTTGAAATATCTTTGAGAGATTCATACACTTCAGCTTATTGAATTTTGGTCTCTTGTAGAACAGCAATATCAACTCTCTCATTTGTTAATTCTTCAAGCAAGTGGCGCTGCTTGAATTCGGTTTTTAATCCTCTACAATTGATGGTGCAGATAATCATAATTTGTGAAATGATGTTTGCAGCCGCCATCATTAGATTAACTAGATTTGGGTTTTTTAGCTCGTTTCTTAGACCATTTACTTTATTTTCCTGCGAATTCAATATTTCCTAGTTCTACCACAGCCAAATATTCATATTTGGAAATATCAGAATCATGGCGCAGTAGACGATATTTCACGCCTCTCGCCGTTACATATGGCACTAACACTTCACCCCCTTCTGATCGGTACATTACCATTTCATCTTTCATCTGTGAACTCTGTGTTTGAATGGACACATCTGATTCTGCAACTGACATTGTCCATATCATTTACTTCAATCTCAGATTCTGAGCTATTGTCTTCTTTATGACGCTTATTGCTATTTAAGTAACATTTGGCAGGAGCATCATTTACCATATCTTCAAGCTGACTTAAATCAAGTGGGCTTAGCGGAAAATCGACTGAACGTTCTGTCTTCTGAGTCCTAAACTTATCCTGTCCTAATTTTAATTCATCTTCTAAGGAATTGTTAACTGGCTCTTCTGTAAGATCATCATTTTCCTGCGTGCCTTTTACAGAAACGTTTGGCTCCACTGCATTTTGAGTATTTTCTTGACTTAAGGTTATACCCTCCTCTAATACATGAATTTCATCAACTGTAGTTACTTTAACAGGATTTGATGATTTGTTTGTGTCATTTACAGTGGCATTAACCAAAACAACAACTTCCGTAGGGGTTGCTTCAGAAGCATTTGACTCAGTTGCATCCTTTAATGGGCGATTATCTCCTGATACTGAGGGCTTGTTTTGATTTTTTGGACAGCGCCATTTGAAATGGTCAACTGAACCACAGAGCAAACATTCGTTTCGATTCGGACAATCTGTTGCCTAATGGTCAGTACTTAGGTAGATCCGGCATTCTTTAATTTGCCCTCTATACCATAAGGGCAGGACAAAGCTGCCATCAAGCGTCAATCTGCTTGGTAAAGGGCTATCCACTTTATCAAACCAAATACGTCTTATACCGTTTTCTAGCGTTCTGTCAAAGGGATACGTTTCCCGTTCCATCTTTTGCACTTTGCCATACTTCTTGAGTTCACTCATGATTCTGTCATCTGGAATTTCTAGTGGAACTTTCATCTTCACTAGCAACCTATCTGACTCGATTTCCTCTACGTTACAAACTTCACCTTTTACAATAAGAACATCTTCCAGAAGCTTTTCCTTGACCCCCCTCATTTGACACTGTTACATTCCATACAGTTTTAGTAACATTGACAAGCCCCTGCAAAGTAGCAGGTCCCACGCCAACGACGTCTTTTAACCCATGCTACACGTCGATAGCCGTGACACCCCACCCCTTAGTTGTTATTTTAAGGCTTAGGATACGCTTATAGGTTGCCATGGTGGTTTACCAACAAATATACGAATAGAGAGTACAGTCATATATTTGTTAGTTTGAACCACTTTCTATGTGGTTCACTAAAACCTAGCCGATTAAAGTATACTAACAAATATATGAATAGATAGTACAGTCATATATTTGTTAGTCTGTTCGAGTTGATCGGGGACAGCCAACTGACTATAAGGATTTATATAGTTAAAGAACTAGGCGTGTGCTTACAAATGACAAAGGAATTAAATCCACTCACTCAAGCGATCTTGCCAAATATAATGCGCTAGCCTACGAACTATAGAAATAGCAGACTGGCGCGGGCAGAAATGTATTGCATTGACCACAGTAAGAGGAGCCCTATTAAATGGCGGAAACCACCAGCTAAGAGGAATGCCTTTAGAAAATGGAGACACAAAATGCGCTCTAACCAAGACAAGAATTTACAAATTAAACATAAAGTTTGAAAGGAAATACTAATACGAAATATATGTATACAATTTATCTACAAAATCGCGCTAGAAACTAGCAAATTCGGGCAGCAATTGCAGAGCTAAATACACCCGTGCGTTCACTTCGACTACTACTACTACTACTACTACTACTACTACTACTACTACTACTACTACTACTACTACTACTACTACTACTACTACTACTACTACTACTACTACTACTAACTACTACTACTACTACTACTACTATTATTAGTAGTAGTACTACTACTACTACTACTACTACTACTACTACTACTACTACTACTACTACTACTACTACTACTACTACTACTACTACTACTACTACTACTACTTCCTTTAAAGCTACATATTGTCATTATAAAATGAGTAAAATGGTCGAAATCTTTTTTATTGCAACTTTTAGAGGGCCCCCCATACAGTCCGGGCTGCGGAGCTTCAGCCCCGCAAGCCCTTGCATTAACCCGGCTCTGTGGTCGGTGATCGAACCGCCATCCTACAATTCCGCACAGCATCAGCAACCAGACATCTTTCCACTGGATCACCGCGCCATGGCAGGAATGTTGTAACGAGGATAAGTTTTATGGATGTGGTTGTTGCTGATCTTGTTATTGTTTAGGGGTGGGGTGGGGGGTATTATTCTTGTTGTTGGTATTTTTTTTTTAGATTCTTTTTTCGATTTTGTTTCTTGTTGTTGTTGGTGGTGCTGGTGCCTGGTAGTCGGGGTGCTGGTGTTGACAATCATGTTGTTTTGCTGTTGTTGTCGTTGTCGTTGTCGTTGTGAGATTGCTTTTCCCTTTGACAGTCTTAAATATGTACACAACCTGTTTGTATTGGCTTGTTAAATATTGCAAATATGCCATTAGGGTTTTTTCAGTTGTATTTTCTCTTTTATAGTAGTGGGGTATGTGTCGTTGCCTTTCATTTACGTATTTTTCGCAATAGAAGAGAAAATGAGTTTCATCGTCTATGACGGTGCATATACTACAAAGACGCTCATTACGCGCGATTCTCAGCCACCCTTTAGTCTTGATAGCAAGTTGGTGATTTAAAGTTCTAAACTGACAGTGTTGGGTTTTATTTTATTTCGGTCTGTTATTGGCAACTTCCCGAGATTGTACACAAGTGACCATTTATACTCCTGGGTGGAGAGAGGAAAGGAGCGCAGGATATTGTTACTGTTTCTAATGACGGCAGATAACGCAAATCTCGAAATGGGTCCTCCAGTTAAGTAGTCTTGGGTGCTATCCACTATACCAATCCGCCTACCAAGCTAGGAGGCTATGTTCGTATTTTTATTAGAGACTCTTCGGCCAGGATAGATAACAGGTTGGAACAGTATGGCGATAGCAAACTAAATTTAGCCCTTTCATGACAATGCCGGCCAAAACCGGCCTCTACAGTGGTCTTGAGGAATGCCCATGTGCAGGATAAGAGAAGAATATTTTAAAATTTTTGCCACTAAAATGACTGACTGGGTAACCGCCATCCCAGTGGTACAGTTTCAAAAAGTCTACTCTTGCCCGCAAATTGACATTCAATAAGGAAACATTTTGATATTCTTAATCAAATTTATGCATTAAATAGTTAAAAAGGCATCCCCGCTTCTTGTTAATTAAAGTCCCGATAAACTAACAAATTGTCCACAATTTGTTTAATGTACATGATTTTACTCAGTATATGAGAACTGTAATGCAATAGTGTCTTACCACCTAACATTCCACCAAGAAGGCTGAAATGTGTAATTTTTATTTAATGTGTATAACGTAGCACATCACCTCATTTGAACGAGACTTACCTAAGTTCCCCTTGGGTCCATTACACAATTGACCTTTCCAGTTTTAGATATGTCCCGCCCATCTCTAGTTAAGCTCCGCCCACGTCGTGTTGTGGGCAATCGATCCCCGAAACCCTGCCTATCAACTTCCAGAAAACTATAGAGGTAACAACAGTGTCCACTCAAATTAGTTTGGAAATATTCAACAATTCGTACAACGTGTCAGACTATTAAGCGTTTAAGACGGACTAAATCGAGTCATTCATGCTTTAATTTATCATAACATCATACTACACGTTAAGTGGCTGATTATGCCGTCATATGACATATGGATAAACTGGAACGGTCCATTACAGAATTTCTCAGAAATAATTTAACACATTTCCGAACCAAAACAGGAACAGGTTATAGTTACTACGCTTTGTATATTTGTAAGAAATGGTCTGCTGCGCAATGTTTTCAAGGGAAGTATGCCCAAAATATTCGAGCGTATATTGTATTTTGATATTGGAACCGTGTTAGATTATTTCATTATTGTATGTGGCATGGCAATCTGGTCATTTACCCTGTGGAACAGGTCGTACAGCATCGACGTACAATATAATGAAGAAATACGTTATGTTGACGGGAAAATTCCTGATTTGTTCGCTCAAGGCTAGTTTCCCGTCTTCTCATAGAACCACGAACACAAAGTAATTTCACTGGCTGCTGATAGATTAGATTTTTTCCTGTCTTGAATTTGCGAGCGTGATCAATGCCCTTGCTGCATACAACGGCAATACGGACTTACCTGCCTGGTCTGCTTAGAGGTAAGTGACCATAGGCAGCTTACACGGAATTATAGTCAGTAAAACGAAACACTCTGTATTTTGGTCTGAGCGCATTATTTCTCGTAATACATAACATCGGGCTTCGGAAGATTAGTTCAAGAGCATTTCCGAACATTGTTGTCTACTATGCCGAGTGTATTATCATATGGGGCAGACATCATAAGATGAATGGATGTTCTACATGTTCCAGGTATTCAAACGAGCAACAAATTACAAGATGCTATCAGTTATGAGTTTTATTGGCCTATATCGAGTACCTAAATCACATTCAGCCCATACCGCGGCTGGTATTATTTTAAGGCTCTTAGCCCATGGAACTTTTCAGTTATTCCATCCATCATATGGCATCATATGGCGTCATAATAAACTACGTGATGGGTAGGATGACGTCATAATCGTGACGTCATGAATATGTCGATTTATCCTGTCTTAAACACTTAATAGTCAGACACGTTTCACGAATTGTGTGTCTTTACTATTTAATACATATGCTGTTGAATATTTTGAAACTAATAGGCAATATCAGCACCCCATCAAAGTAGTTTCAAAATATTCAACGGCTTACCTGTGTAGTTTTCTGAAATTTGATCTTCATGGAGTTCAGGGATCGATCGATCCCAGCACGAGAGAGGTATGGGTGGAACTTAGCTAGGGATGGGCGGGGATAGCTAAAATGTGAAAGGTCCATTGTGGCTAGCTTCCATAGTTTCTACACTGGGACTCATTTATTATCTGTGTCAGCAACGGGCAGCGAGACGTAAAAGAGATTTCGTATTATTCCATAGATAACAAGCTAGTTACAGACACACATATCCGTATTACTTGGTAAGAACACCAGGATGCTAACAACTGGATCACCGTCGCATCTGCCCACAGAGCTGCTAGATGCTTTTGGTCTGATTGACCTATATCGAGTCCAGATTGAAGTGCTCTGGGCTGCCACTCAAGGCCATGACTTCATAATCAATTGCATCCGTCCATACCAGTCCCATAAAATATGCGGTTCATGGCCAGTACACCATCTACGAAAATCAGCTTTGATACTGTGATTTCTGACCCCTGTAAGCTGGATATATAAACCTAAACATTATAATAATAGCAATAATGCGTCGTGAGTTGTGCCATGTATCTTTGCGACCATCAATAGAAAAAACAACAACCTGTGAGTAATGTATATAGCGTTTTCAATAGCAGTTTATCTTACAGCCAGAAATCCTAATCTATAAGTAAGCAATGTTAAGTTGTACATTATCATTTGTAACTACGTACACTTTGGATTCATTATTCAACAATGTCATAGCGTTGTCAGACTTAACAGACAATTTGTAAGCAAGTTAATCACCCCCACCCCAACCTACACACTCCAACCCCCACACCATCTAGAATTTCGTGGGATACAGCACGTAGTTGCTATGTGTTCCAGTATATCAACCTCTCCGGGATAAGTCTGGCTTGCCAAGAGACGTGTTCTCCTGATACCATTGCTATGATTTGCCAACATCGCTGACAAATATCTACTCTCGTCAAGTATTTTTGCCAAAATAATTAAAGGAGATGCGCACGGAACTAACCGATGCTGTTGAATGACAACTTTTAAAATCCACATATAGCCCCACTCCCCCACACCCCCACCCATCTCCAAATACATAAATAAATCAGGATAATTAGAAGAAAGCAGCTAAGTACCATTTATGTCACTCTGGCGGGAACCAATTAGTGATGCAGTTGAACCTGTACGTTCTGATGTACGCCGAGCGAATAAATAATACCCGCTATAGCCAGCCATATAAGCCCCGTTTCATTCAGGTAAAATACTGTCTATTATTAAAGCAATTTGACTAAAAGCTGTTGTTTCCTTAGACATAGATGCATTCAATCACATGCATTTCAAAATATTCAATAGGCATCTTATTGCGAGATTGGAAACCAGCAGAGTATTTTGAAACCAATTTGACCGAAACTTGTTGCTTCAACCAGAAAAAGTGACTTTCAAATACAAAGTGTTCAAAAGCATCAATAGTGAATTAGCAGTAGTGAGTTAATCGCTCCATTCGGCGCCAATAGAGAATACTATTCATACCGCTTATACAACTATATATATATATGCTTTCGTTATATTCAGGTAGACCTATGCGGTACACCTGCAGACACAGTTGACACACAGCATAGTACGAAGGACCAGCGACATCACTAATCGGCTCAAAGTTAGGGGCTCCTAGATTTAGTAAATGCTTTTTCTCAAATAATCCCAATTTACTTCCATTTTTCCCTATGGTAGTTGATTTAATATTGTATGAAATTACCAATAAACATCATTTGTTATTTGCCATTTCCCTTCCTTTAGTTTGCACATATTAATTAGCTGTGCCAGTGATGACAATCACAAACATACGTTCAGTTAAATGGGCTGAATATCCCTGGAGTAGCGTGACCCCAATTAATGTACATTTCCAGTCATAGCTATGCCCTACCCATCGCAAGCTTAGCTCCACCCACGCCTGGCCCGTATTAGTATAGATCGATCCCTGAATTTCATGACTATCAATTTCCGGAAAACTATACAGGTAAGCTGTTGAATATTTTAAAACTAACATGACTGGGCTGCCAATGGAATGTTTACTAAATGGTAAAGACATACAATTCATCGTGTCAGACTATTAAGCTCTAAAGACGTACTAAATCGAATCATTCATGACACAATGATTATGACGGCATCTTACACGACACTTAGTTTATTATAATGGCATATGATTGACTGAGGAAATGGAGTAATGGATTGGATCCAACCTACGTTGAAAAGGAGTACTTCTTTTACACATTACTAGAATAACCTGAGTAATTTGTTCGTATACAAGTGTCTCGGAGAAATTGGCACTAATAAGGGTTTTTTAATTGACGACACAGCTCAGCAAGCACCGGCAATAATGCGCAGCAACAATTTGTGAAGTCTAGAGAAAATATTATTTACCTTTTTGAAATCATTGTAAATGTGACCGACATGACCTTACCATACTCCCAATCCCATATGTATGAGAGGTTAAATGACTTTAAAAAAAGAAGATAATAAAGCTATCTTAAGAGAGCAGGATAAGAATTTGGTTGATGAAAAAGTATCTATGTTATGAATGTCATTACGTTTTGTTCGCAATACATTTGTTTAACCGAACAAGTCAGATAAGCAGGTTATGATAACATAGAGTTAGTCACACAGACATCAAGACTGCGAATATCAAAACCGTGATGTGGCTGGTGAATTCCTCTAATTTATCGTATTATGATAATGAAGGAATCCAGTTTTAGCTATGCTCCACCATCTCTAAGCTAATCTACACTAACGTGTTGCCCATGTTGGGTTCGATCGATCCCTGCTCTTACTGAATCTCAATATCCAGAAAGGTTTAGAGGAAAGCTGGTGTATATTTTGAAACTAATTTGACTTGGTGCTGTTCTCTATGGCAGCATAAGCGTCAAGTCAAATTAGTTTCAAAATAGTCAACAAAATCCGAATTTCCAGAAACCTATCAAGGTAGGTAGGCTGTTGCATATTTTGAAACTAATTTGACCTGGCGCCCGGTCAAATTAGTTTCAAAATATTCAACAGAATGTTTATGAAATTGTAAAGATATACAATTCCTATAACTTGTCGAACTATTAGGCGTTTGTGATGGACTACATCGTGTCATTCATGACGTATTTGACTCTGGCGTCAGTCTACATGCGGCGCAGTTGATTATGGCGTTATATGATTGCCTGAGAAACTGGATTCCTCAAATGGACAATACTTGTCACAATAAATACACTAACCAGGGATATCACGTTCACACAGGCTAGAGAAAACAAACTCTTGCAAGCAACTTATATTACATCCTGAAACAGCAAATCAAGATTAGCTATATACTGGCCTCCAGAAAAGAAAACCACCCTCCAGCTCATTGTTTATTGAAATTACACGAACGTTGCTTATATTTATCGAAAAGTATGTGTCAATTTAATTTAGTGTCATTGGCATGTTATCTATGTATGAGTTTCAAAGTGATGTACCGTTATTGCATAGGTAATAGTATTGTCCAATTATTTCGTATTGAACACACTATAAAATATGGCCGTCATATCGATGTACTGATGCATATTTGTGCCCAAGGAAGGCCTTGTATCTCTCTCACCATAAAAATGTACACGGTGAAGAAGAGTTGAGTGGCATGATACCATTCAGAATGGAGTTTTCCAGTTTAATCATTCATGATATGACGTCATAATTAACTACGTGACGTGTAGGATGAAATCATAATCAATTACATGATGAATGACTCGATTTAGTTCATCTTAAACCCTTAATAGTCCGACACGGTGTACGAATCGTATGGCTTTTCTTTTTAAGAAACATGTTGTTGAATATTTTGAAACTATTTTGACTGGGCGCTGCTGCTCTCATAAGGCAGCAAAAGCGCCCATTCAAATTAGTTTCAAAATATTCAACAGGATGTTCAGTTCGTCTCATCTATTAATTTAATTAATTATTTAGTAAAAGATAAGTATTATTGATCGCATAGTCCACGCATTGTAAGCTGTGTGTATCGTCATATCATAGTGTGACTTATGCAAGGATGGTGAGTGGAGGTATATAAAGAGGGAATCCTAACCTTAATTATTTTGATAAATTTCAATCGCAATTAAAAATATCATAAAGCCATAGATCACCATTGGCTAGCCATATTTTCATATTCAATATCAGTTATAGCCTTGCCCATCCATCTCTAGCTAAGTTCAGCCACACCTCGCTTGTGTTGCGATAAACCGATCCCTGAACTCCCTGACAGTATATTTCCAGAGAACTATACAGGTAAGCTAAAAATTTAGAATCTCTTTATGAATGAATCAAAAACAGAGTTCACCCACATATACCTAAAGCATGAAACTAAATAAAATGAAGATCCATTCCGTGGCGGCGAACCATGGAGGAAAAGTAAAATCCTGGGCTCACCGCTTTGGCGTACTACTGACATTGCTGCACGCTGCGTCATGGGGAACATAGCTTTTCGGTCCCTCTGGAAGTTATGGATTCGTAGATCAAAAATACCCTTGATAAAATGACTACCTTTATACAATGCAACCTACGTATCCTTGATGATGTATGACTGTGAAAGCTGGGTAGCTCCAAAGGCAGCTCTAGACAAACTCGACGCCTGCCACCGCAAACGCCTACGCACCATCACTGGACACCGATGGCTAGACAGCATAATTTCCAACGATGCACTATACAAGATGTGTAATACGTCACCGCTGTCTGCAAAAGTCGCCCAGCAAAGGTGGTCCATGTTTGGCCATGCACTAAGGATGCCAGAAGACACACCAGCGCAGAGAGCCTTGGAATTCGCCCTACTCGGAGCCAACAAATACAGAGCCAGGAGAGGACGCCATTGCATAAATCTGCTACGCGTGCTACGAGGTGACGTCAAGAAAGCAGGACTCGGTACACTCAAGTCAAGAATGGACCTGATCAAGCTAAGGAGTGTTGCTGAGGACAAGACACAGTGGGCAAAACGCGAAGAAGGTCTGATTGCAGCTGCAGAACGTTTCTCCTACCACAGCCGCAGAATACAGTAATCATACATACAGGTAAGCTGTTGAATATTCTGAAACAATTTTGACTAGGCGTTGAATTGGCAGTAGCATCACCCAGTCAAATTAGTTTCAAAATAACTCAACAGCATCTTTCTAAATAGTAAAGAGAATTGGTATAATGTGTCGGACTATTAAGCATTTAAGACCGAGTAAATAGTCAGTCATGCTGTAATAGAATATTGCGTCATCCTACACGTCACGTAGTTGATTATGACGTCATTTGCTGGATAAATAAACTGGTACGGTCCATTAAAGTATAGCTCAGAAATAATTTAAAGAAGAAGTACAATGGCATTGAAAGTGGCTTTCATATACAACATTGGGCACTAAAGAATCAAATAGAATGTGTTATTAGAAGATATTATTAGGGTTTTAAATTCGTCAATCCTGCGCCGACTCGCCAAAAAACGAAATGAGAACGGCCTTGGCGTGTGACGTCATTTCAGGGGATCGGCTGAGCTTGCCGAAACAGCTGAACGAAATAACATTGATGCAGTATCATGTGTGAAGCTCAGAGGCGAGTTGTTCTAACAGGCACGCAATTTTCGCGAAATCAAAGATTATTATAATACAATCATAGACCATCAACTACATTCGTAATAATATATATATATATATATATATATATATATATATATATATATATATATATATATATATATATATATATATACTGAGCCAAAAAAGTTGAGCAACACTGAGAATATTACTATTAACAAAAACAATAAATTGATTTAAATATATTATTGAATTGATAGGTCATTTTCAAATTTGAACAACAGTCTCTTGTTACTGTAATGCTAGCATCGCGCCTTTAACACGGCATCATTCAACGGAAGGGCCCAATTTAAATAATGACACTGAGCTGTCAATACCGGTTGTGACCTCCGCGCGCATTAACCACCGCCGTATATCGCTTTCTCATGCTTCGAATTAAGCACCTGATGTCATGAAGAGGAATTACATCCCATTCCTGGAGCAGTGCACCATACGGCCAAGAATCTCCCACACGCGTTCGATAGGAGACAGGTCCGGTGATCGCTCTGGCCAGTCCAACACCGGAACGTTGTTAGCCTCAAGGAAATCACTGGTGACCCTAGCTGAATGAGGACGGGCGTTGTCTTGCTGGAACATAAAGTCTGCATGATGCTGCATAAAAGGGATGACAACACGGGCGACAACTTCTTCACAGTAACGTTGAGCCGTTACATATCCGCGATCTGTTTTGCCATTTTCATGGATTCCAGCCCACCCCATGACACTGCCGCCACCGAATCTGTCGTGCTGAATGGTGTTGGCTGCATCATACCGTTCTCATAAACGTCGCCAAACCCGTTGCCTACCATCCGCCACATCCACACAAAACCTCGACTCATCACTGAACAAAACGTGGCTCCATTGTTGAGCACGCCATCGCTGATGAGTTCTTGCCCATGCAAACCGATTCTCGATGTGACGCTCTGTAAGCGGAACAGCAACAAGTGGACGACGGGCATGCAGTCCAGCATCATGGAGTCTGTTTCGCACAGTTTGGGGATGCACTGTAGTGCCGGTAGCGGTGTGCAAATTACGGGACAGCCGCGGCGCAGTCTCAAACCTGTGACGTCATAATGACGTCACTAAGTAGCGGTCTTGTCGCGGTGTTGTTGCTCTCGGTCTGCAAGATCGTGGTCGGTCCTTAACACGTCCAGTTTCCTGCTGACGTTGGCGGAGACGGGAAATTGTTGAGGCGTGAACATTAAAATGTTGAGCAACAGCGCGAATGCTCTGCCCAGCAGCGAGTCTTCCCATTGCTTCATGGCGCTGATTTTCGGGTAGCCCTGAGCGGCGACCCATGTTCGGTAGGGTAAACTTTTAAGCGTTTTCTGTTAACGTTCGTTATCTGCTTTTGCAATATGGTGAATTGTTGCCTTCGCTACCCGCCAATGTGGGCCAGTGCATGTAAAATGCATTTTCACATGCATTAAGCGTGCGTGCGGCCGAGAAATGCAAGAAATGATTTGCATTTCTTCACGCTCAGCGAGACATTACATTGACGAAACATGCCTGCAAATTTGGTTATAAATGGACGCATAGTTTTAATACAACAAACCAAACTTCACTGTTGCTAAACCTTTGGCTCAGTATATATATATATATATATATATATATCCTACACACCCACCGAACACAACCGAACACAACCTAATGTGTGGGAAAGAACAAAATGTATCATTGTGTTCCCTGTATTTGCGCATCCCCTCTCTTTGCGCATATGTATTCAGCCTCATGTGAGCGTTACTCACGATCGGCACGCACACATATTGGTTTACATGTCAATCTACAGCTATTCATTTTGCTCATGAAAGATTTTCTTCGTTTGAAATTGTGAAGCTACTTGTCAATATACCTTTAAAGCAGTGCTGTTGATTTCTGACACTGTCATATTATTTCACAATTTTCATTTAACAAAAAAATTCCCAGAAGCATAAAAGATTAAGATTTGTATTTATATTTGATAATTGAATAGATTCAGATAACAGTTTTCACTTTAAAAATAATACAGACGTTTTTACGCATTCATGGTCACCATTTGTCAAACTGACCTTTCAAATATGAAACATATGTTATCATTGGTTTTAGCTGCAGTAACAATGAGCTTATGTGCAACATATTTTAAAGGTGTGGTAGCATACATGTATGTTGCAAAACATATACTTTTTGCCAGTGCGCAAAAATCGGGTACGCCATTGGATTCGGTAGCTGCCAGTTTTGGGCTGTATTTTAGTTAGACAGATACTTAAAATGTCAAGGTTCATACAGGTGAATAAAAACCCATACTAGTTTCTTATATTTATCCAACAATTGACATTTTTTGCTCAGACTATTTATTAGAAGCCGGCAATTCAAACATGCGCAATATGTGGTTACCATAGGATACATCGTCAAATTACGTCGTAAATATCAATCCTCTGGCATTCAACAAAGATCTCGGCAAACTAGGTCAACTGTCTGTTGGAACTTAACCTTTGAAATTCCAGTGTCTCGATTATAAGAAAACTACACAAGAAAGTTCTTGAATATGTTTTAAACTAATCTGACTGGATTATGCTGCTGTTGTTATAGACAGCACCAACTAATCAAGCTAATTCCACACATATTCAACAGCAGGGAATGTGTACCTGTGTGGGTGAGCGGCGGGCGGGGTGCCCTGCACAATTTCCTGTGGTTACTACTACTACTACTACTACTACTACTACTACTACTACTACTACTACTACTACTACTACTACTACTACTACTACTACTATTACTACTACTATGTAAAGATGGCTTGCGTATATGACATGACACACCCAACAGCCACCTCACCCCACGCACCCACCCCACCCTCACCCTACCCCAGGTTTTTAGCCAAATCTAAACGCCCTTTTGCACTCCACAATCAGCCATTTCCCATATGTATATATATTATAATTTTTGAAATTTTTGCCTGACCCTCAGGTGGGGAATGTGGGTTACAATAATTAAGTTTTTCCAAAGGTTGTCATGTGGCATATCAGGACAAGGAACTATTTTGATCTTGGGTCAAACTGATGTTAGGTAGCGGGGTCAAAAGGTCAAAATTGGCCAGTAATTATCGATTGCAATGCAACTCCTCCTAGACCATTTCAGATAGAAACTTGAAACCTTGGGTATGATTACACATATGGCCAGGGATGTGCATGACACTTTTGAAATGTGTTATGAGCACCAGGGGTGGGGCTCAGGGGGTGGGGATTGTGAGTCAAAAATTAAATTTATCCAAAGGTGGTCATGTCGCATTTCATTTTGAAACCCATTACCCATTGAAACTACATTTCAAGGAATTTATTGTGTTTTGCATCAAAGTGACGGTAAAGCTCGAAGTGGTGAGCACGTGAGGATTTGTGATGGCATGCCATCGACTGCGCATTCTAGTTCTTAACGTAAACATTGTCTTGTAACCGGCAATCAAGTGGGTAATTAACATACCAAATTTGGTGGAATTCCACCCAAATTTGACTTTCTGCACCCCCCCCCCCCTCCACCCAGTCCCACCATGTGATTGGAGCCTAATGTAAACGTCATCTCAATAGTATGGGTAACTCACATAACAAATTGATTGCATTCCCCCAATAGGTTTCAGATGAGATATCCAGATGGATGGACGGACAGACTGACTGACGGATGCAATATATCCCATCCTATTTTTTTTTAACACGTGAGGACGAGATACAGTTGTAACTTTGGCATCATTGTCAGGAAGTTAAAAAAATTGACAGACAGAGACAGGCAGACTTATACTAATCGCGAGTCCAGATTGTTTCACATTTATACACATTTCTGGATGTTTTTCGTATTACACATCAGGTTGTGGAATCCTGATGTATGGTCACACCCTTTCATGTGTTAAAATTGTAGCCAAATCTGGCCAGCAGTTTCCCATTCGCGATATCCACAGATTCAGAATTTGATCCCATCCGAATCCAGGTTCTTTTATACGGACCATGGACAATACTGGAAATCCTCTTTGACGGCAAGTTTCTTCATGATCCCCTGATATTACGTCATAAGCATTGTCTTCGGGTGTTCGAGTTTCGTTTTCTGAAGGTACGAAAATTAGCACTTTTGATATGAAATTGTGTAAAAATAGTAATATCGCAGTACCATATAATGAAAACGTACTTTGCGTTGACAGGAAAGTTCTTGATTTATCCGCTCAGGGCTAGTTTCGCCGTCTTCTCATAGAACCAAAAATACAAACTAATTTTACTGATTGCTGAGAGAATTGATTTCTTCCTGTTTTGAATTTTCAGCGTGAGCAATGACCTTGCAATAAGGACTGGCCTGCGTGGTCTGGTTAGAAGTAAGTAGTCATAGCCATCTTACAACGAATTATAGTCAGTAAGATGAAGCTCTATGCACGCTGGTCTGGGCGTGTTATTCTGTCGTAATTCGTCACAAAATATCGGTCTTGGGGAGATTGATTCAAGAGCATTTCCAAACATTGTTGTCTACTATGCCGAGTAAATGATTATACGGTGTAGACATCATAAGCTGAACGAACGTCCTACATGCCCCATGGATTCAAACGAGCAACATAAGAAATGCAAGTGGGTATGTATTTTGTTGGCATGTATCGAGTCCCTAAATCACATTCAGCCTATACCGCGGCTGCTATTATTTTCAGGCTATTAGCCCAATGGACCTTTCCATATTATGCACCCATCATATGACGTCATATAACGCCATAATCTGATACGTGATTGGTAGGATGAGGGCATAATCATGACGTCGTGAATGCATCGATTTAGTCCGTCCTAAACGCGTAATAGTCTGACACGTTTTACGAATTGCGTGTCTTTGCTTTTTAATAAATATGCTGTTGAATAATTTGAAACTAATTTCACTGGGCGTTATTACTGCCTTTTATACTCTGGGTCAGAGACTGGCAGTGAGATGCAAAAGAGAGTTCCTATTATTCCACAGATAAGAAGCTAGTTACAGATACACGAATCCATGTGACTTGCTAAGAAACCCAGGATGCTAACAACGGGACCACTGTCTCGTCTGCCCACAGGGCAGCTCGATGTTATTGGGCTGATTGACCTATATCGAGTCCCGAATGAAGGGATCCGTGCTGTCACTCGAGTGCAGGTCAGTGATGCCAATCACAAACAAACGTCCAGGTATATGAGGTGAACATTTGTGGAGTAGTGTGGCCCAAATTAGTGGAGCGTTCCCGTTTTAGCTATGCCCTGCCCATCTATAGCTAAGCTCCACACTCACCTCTCTCGTGTTGCGATTGAGCGATCGTTGAAGCCCCTGACGATCAATTTCAAGAACGCTGTACACAAAAGCTGTTGAATGTTTTGAAACTAATTTGACTGGACGCCCAGTCAAATTAGTTTCAAAATATTGAACACGGTGTTTATTAAATGGTAAACACATACAATTCGTTCAACGTGTCGGACTATTAAGGGTTTAAGACGGACTAAGTCCAGTCATTCATGACGCCATGATTCTGACATTATCCTAGATGTCACGTACTTGATTATGACGTCATATTACTTTCAATGATGAAAAGATAGAATGGAAAGGTCCATTAGCTGGGGCAGTGATGCCAATCACAAACAGACGACCACTTAAATGACTAGATTTGCCCCCTAATAATTGGGTCCAAACTACGTTGAAATACTAAAATTTAAAATTACTAAAACCTCCAGAGTAATTTGTTGGTATGCAATTGTCTTGGAGAAATTGGCACTAATATGATTTATTTAATTAACAGCACGGCTCAGCAAGCGCTAGCAATACTGTGCAGAAACAATTAGTGAAATCACTTGTGGAAAGAGATCAACAACAATAGAAAAAATGGAGAAGACAGCAGGCATCCCCTCACTTAGCAAAGGAAGGGAATGCAAAGTACTGACCCAAGCTGCAAAGTTCAAATCGTTCAACAACCACCCGATGAAGATCAGGCAAGCACAGCTGTCATCAGGAAGACTTAAAAGATCAAGTTTTGTGAAAGAGACAAAAGCACTTCAAAGGAAACACCAAGAAATGTTGCCACCACAAATAGAAGACCCAAACCACACCCTTGATCCTCCACCCTGGGAAAACAAACTAGAGAGCATACCTATTCGCACCACAGTGCCTCATCTCACAACCAAAGATGAACACAGTGATGTGAGCAAGAAGGCCCTGACCCTAGCCATGCTGGAAGAAATATACCCTCAGGAGACATGGATAAGGATCTACACAGATGGATCAGCCAAGAATGCAATTAGGAGCGGAGGTGGCGGACTGCACATATAGTATCCAAACGGACAACATGAGTCAGCTGCAATACCAACAGGCAAACACTGCACAAACTACAGAGCTGAAGTCGACGCCCTGTTTCATGCAGATAATACCAGCAGCAGAACAGCAGAACAGCGGACCCTATGGCACAGATTGTCTTTTTATCTGATGCCCGCTCCGTCCTTGAGGCTATCACCAAAGGTAAGCTGCCACAACTTGAAGAAGCACTACAAACCATCAAATGCTTTCGGATAGCACTGCAGTGGATCCCCTCACAATGTGGAGTCCAAGGAAACGAGGAAGCAGGCAAGATGGCAAAGGTGGGTGCAGACAGAAAACATGGTTACCCTTACAGAGATGAAGACTATCATCAAGTCACTCTATTGAACACCTCAATCAGAAGATGCCTACCATCATCTCTCGAGGCCAGAGCAAGTGACTATTTTTCGTCTCAGAACTGGACCCAACAGACTAAACCAACACATGTACAGGCGGTTCCACCTTACGACATCGCCTGCGTGTCCCTGTGGAGAAGCAGAACAGACCACAGAGCACATACTTCAATGTTGCAGTACGTATCAGCTGCTGAGAGAAGAGATCTGGCGTTTGTCAACCTCTTTTCTTGAAAAGCTGTATGGGCCTGTAGAAGAACTGCAGAAAACCACATATTTCATCTTGAGAACGGCTCTCCAAGTGTGATACCAGCGATCGAAAAGAAGAAGATTAGTGAAATCTGGATAACAAACTATTTGCCTTTTAAAACTCGTTGTAAAACTGATTGACACGGCCATAGGTATAGGATTTTAAATAATTTTAAGAAAGAAGAGAATAAAACTGTCTTAGACGATTCAGGTAAGAATTTGGTTGATGAAGAACTTTCTATATTATGAATGTTATTACGTTTTGTTCAGAATAAGATAAGTTGCTTATCACAGGAGTCCAAGATGTGCTGAATGCAATGCTCAACAAGGTATTCTAGGCATTGGCGTCAAAGCGTTGCCGAAATTGAAATTGGTGAGGAAATGATGGCAATTTAAATTGAAGGTCAAAAGGTCATGGACTCTGAAATCACTGTCTAAAAAGTGGACAAGGCTTATTGCTGTGATAACAATTTATGAATCCCGGCTTAGAATTTCCAAATTAATGATGGTGGAATCCGGAAGTTAATCTAGATTCTCCCTCATAATAATGGAAGGGTTTAACAGTTTAGGCATATAGTAATATCTACACTAAAGGTTGCCTATTCATGTACGCATGTTCACCTACTATCATATGACGTAGCGGCAAGGCCCATGTAGCTAACATTCCGCGGGTTTGCTAAGCTGATGAACCGGCCTGCCAGGTAGCAATGATTTCCCAGACAATATGCCAAACATATGTTGATGTAGGTCATGTGGACATTGGATAGGCTATACAGTCGACGGACAGAGCATAATGACACCGAAGAAGTCAGATGAGCAGGTTATGATGACAACAGGTTAGTCACACAGACATCAAGACAGCAAATATCAAAAGGCTGATGCGGCTGGTGAATTACTCTTAGTTATCGTATTGTGGGAATAAAGGAGTCCAGCTATAGCCATACACCGACCTACTCTAGCTAAGCTCCATCAACCCTTTGCTCGCATTGGAATCTATCAGTCCATTCACTCCCTGAATCTCAATTTCCAGAAAACTATACAGGTAAGCTGTTGAATATTTTGAAACTTATTTGACTGGTTGCTGTTGCTGCCTATGGCAGCAACAGCGTCCAGTCAAATTAGCTTCAACATAGTCAACAGCATATTTTTTAAATAGTTACAACATACAATGTGTGCAACGTGTCAGACTAGCACGCGTTTAAGATGGACTAAATCTAATCGTGCGTGCGGTAATTGAGTATCACGTCACCATAAACGCCACGTAGTTGATTTTGACGTCATATGATGGATGGTTAACTGTAAAGGCCCATTACAGAATAACTTAGAAACAATTTAACACATTTCCGAACATAAACAAAAAGATGTTAGTTATTAAAATTGTGTATGTTTGTAAGAAATATTCAGTTGCCCAATGTTTTTCAAGGAAATTATGTCCAAAATTATTCAAGCGTATATTGTATTTTGATATTGGAAACGTGTTAGGTTATTTCATTTATGCATTATTCGTCAGTTACACTGTTAAACGGTGCGTACCTCATCGTACCTCATCGCAGTGCCATATAATGAAGACATATTTTGCATTGACATGAAATTTCCAGATTTATTCTCTTTCGGCTAGTTTCACCGTCTTCTCATGGAACCACGAACACAATCTAATTTCAGTGACTGCTTATAGAAGTGATTTCTTCCTGTCTTGAATTTGCGAGCGTGATCAATGGCCTTGCTAGATAAAACGATAATAAGAACTGGCCTGTCTGGTCTGCTTAGAAGTAAGTAGCCATAGGCAACTTACAACGAATTATAGTCAATAAAATGAAACTCTATGTACTCCAGTCTGAGCGCGTTATTTTCTCATAATTCATAACATCGGGATTCGGAAGATTAGTTCAAGAGCAATTCCGGACAGTGTTGTCTACTATGCCGAGTATATAATCATACGGTGCAGACATTATAAGCTGAATGAATATTCTACATGTTCCAGGGATTCAAACGAGCAACAAATTACAAGATGTTAATCAGTTATGTGTTTTGTTGGGCTATATCGAGTCCCTAAATCACATTCAGCCCATACCGCGGCTGGATTATTTGCAGGCTCTTAGCCCATGGGCCTTTCCAGTTAATCCATCCATCATATGATGTCATATGACATCATACTCAACTACGAGATAGGTAGGATGACGTCATAATCATGACGTCCTGAATGTCTCATTTTAGTCCGCATTAGACGCTTAATAGTCAGACAAGTTTGAAAGCAACATCACCCCATCAAAGTAGTTTCGAAATATTCAATGGCTTACATGTGTAATTTTCTGAAAATTGATCGACAGGGCATTCAGGGATAGATCGATGCCAACATAAAAGTGGTATGGGTGGAGCTTAGAAAGAGATGGGCGGGGCATAGCTAAAATGGGAAAGGTCCAGTTTGGCTAGCTTCCCTATTTTCTACACTGGGACCAATTTATTCCCCGGGTCAGAGACGGGCAGCGAGGCGTAAAAGAGATTTCCTATTATTCCATAGATAACAAGATAGTTACAGACACACACATCCAGATTACTTGGTAGGAACACCAGGATTCTAACAACTTGACCACCGTCTCATCTGCCCACAGAGCTGCTAGGTGTTTTTGGTCTGATTGACCTATATCGAGTCTAGAATGAAGGGATCTGGGCTGTCACTCGAGTACATGACGTGACACTCAATTACGTCCATCCATACCAGACCCATAATGTATGCCGCTCATGGCCAGTACACTATCTACGAAAATCAACATTGATACTGTGGTTTCTGACCCCCGTAAGCTGGATATATAAACCTAAACATTACAATAATAGCAATAATGCGTCTTGAGTTGTGCCATGTATCTTTGCGACCATTAATAGAAAAAACAACAACCTGTGAGTAATGTATATAGCGTTTTCAATAGCAGTTTATCTGACAGCCACAAAACCTAATATATAAGTAAGCGTTGTTAAGGTTTAGATTATTCTTTGTAATTACCTACACGTTAGCATCATTGTTGCGTAATGCCAGAGCGTTGTCAGTATTAACAGACGATTTTTATGCGAGTTAATTACCCCCAGCCTCGGCATTCCCCGGATATAGGGCCTAGCACGTATTTTCTATGCGTACCAGTATATCAATCTCTCTGGGATAAGGCTGGCTTGCCGAGAGACTGACACCGCTGCTATAATTTGCAAACATCGCTGACAAATATCTACTCTCGCCAAGTATTATGGCCAACATAATTAATTTGCACATATTAATTAGCTAGGTCAGTGATGCCAATCAAAAACAGACGTCTAGTTAAAGAGCTAACATCCGTGGAATAGTGTGGTCCCAATTAATTGACCTTTCCTGTTTTAGCTATACCCGCCCATCTCTAGCAGCTACGCTCCACCAACACCTCTCTAGTACTCGGATCGATCGATCCCTGGATCGATCCCTGAACTCCTGAAAATCAATTTCCAGAAAACTATACAGGTAAGCCGTCAAATATTGTGAAACTAATTTGACTAGGTGCTGTTGCTGCATGTGGCAGCACAGTCAATTTAGTTTCAAAATATTCAACAGAATGTTTATTAAATGGTAAATACATACGATTCATACAAGTTGTTGGACTATTAAGTGTTAAAGACGGACTAAATCAAACCATTTATGATGTAATGATCATGACATCATCCTACACGTCACATTCCCAACAATGGGAGGGCAACTTTGCCATACGAGTTATCCTCCTCTAGTTCATGCTTTCGTAGTCTCACTGAGAGAGCTAAGTGGCACTATCATTTTCCACATAGCTGGCCATTTTAACGTGAACAACACAGACATATGAATCTTAACACTTTCAGCAGTACCATTTGTGTCTCGCCATATGGTCTACACTGCCCGATATTTGGTGTCTATCGGTTCTTCTCATTCAAATAGCGCACATTGCTACCACAACTACCTACTTGTATTGCTACCTTAGTGCATTAAAACGCTGTGTTGTCAGCTCTATCGATTTGACATTTTCTTTAATATATAGTAACTACATATCGTCTTTTCCGAAAACAGGTAGGGCGGAGCATAGCCTACTCTGAAATCTAAATTTTAAAATAAAAACTGGACAACTGTTGAGCATTTTAAACCTAATTTATCGGGAATTTGCCAGAAAACTGTTGATGACTGAGGCATCAACAGCTTCCCGTCAAACTAGTTTTAAATATTCAGCATAATATTTCTTACATCATATAGGCCTAAATGTACATTAAATTATGTAAAACATACTAGATTAAGAACAGTTTATCTACATTTTTGTGGGGGGTTTTAGGGGTGGGGTATAGCGGTATAGGTTTTAAAGAATGTTGTACACTTTTATACCATGTAAGAAATAATATGTTGATTATTTTGAAATTAATTTGACTGGAAGCTGTTGTAGCCTTCGAGTGTTGAGCATTTTGACAGAGAATTGACTGAAAGACAACAGATGCTTAAGAAAATAACGACTTTCGGTCAAATGTATATATCGATATACATTTTATTTATTTTTATATATAACGACCCAATCACTGGCATTTAGAATGAAATAGTTTGATCAACTTGGAAGGTTTGTAAATACAATTAAAATATTCATTCTAATTAACCCTTAAAGATGGGCCGATAAGTGTAGTCCTAGTTAGATATAATATTGTAGACCGTGTAGGGTAAATCTCCTACACTACTCCCCTGATGTTGACCTAAATATTGTAAACTATAATGTGCTAACACACGAGTGCTGCGTGCACTTGCAGGTAGTGTATTTGCATTACACGCACATGTTATGTTACAACATTAGGCCGACATGATGCTGGTGGTGATGCTGCATTCCCAGGAATGAACTATACCAGCTCTACCCAGTGTACCGTAACAAAATACACATCATTTTCACACCTTTCCAATTTGGGGAGTTTTCTTTTGTCAACCTTCGAACCAGCCAGACGATAACAAATCTTTGCTTTGCCAGTCATAGCTATATGCAGTGACACACATGTATTAGTATTAGGCTTACTAGGAATACTATCAGGTGAAGGACGACACACGCCTAACTATTTACAACCTTTGCATTCTAGTATCTCATATTGGGATAACAAATTAAATGTTTTAAATTCAATTCTGATATGTGTCCTTGCTACCAATGGAATCAACACATTTAAGTCAAATTATATTCAAAATATTCAGCAAATAAATGTTTAAGTTAAATATTTTAAATTAAATTCTACTATGTGTTCTTGCTCTTAACGGAATCAACACCTTTAAGTCAAATTTAATTCAAAATTTTCAACAAATAAATTCTTATGCTATAAATAATGTAAAGTAGGATATCTGTCTGGTTAAAGGGGTTAGTTCCTTTCTTTTCGTTTCCATTCAACATGCCTACTAAGAATCATCCATTTTCTGACCTGGGAAGACATGTTCTATATTACCTAACTTATATTACGAGATCATTGGTCAGGTCATATGTGAAGCCACTAAACGGTACTCTATTCACACCCTCCCCACCTCTTAATGAGAGCAGATAGCAGGCGCTCGAAATGGTATGGTCGAGACTCTTTATAATGGATCCAATTTGGAGGGGCACACGGTGGTAGCTCTTTAAGATAGGTGGTCATAAAAACATGTATCTTAAGAAATGCGCGATCGTGTGGCCACCAAAACATTCACTGTGAAAAGTAATTTTTTAAGCCGCAGGCTTTCTTTAATGAACGCTCTTTGATGTTCTATAATGTACCCGTTATAGACAGGCAAAGGTATGCATTGATATTCACCAGGTCCAAACTCATTGATGCATGGTTTTGTTTTTCATCAAGTTTCCATAGCCCGCCTCTAAGCTAGCATATTACGCCAACCTGACTTACCCTCTGTCAAACCATGTGTCTGCCCATCTTCTTTCCCTTCCAACCGTTCATTCATTCATTCATTCATTCATTCATTCATTCATTCATCCATCCATCCATCCATCCATCCATCCATTCATCCATCCATCCATCCATCCATCCATCCATCCATTCATTCATTCATTCATTCATTCATGTATTCATTCATTCATCCGTTCATGCATTCATTCGTCCATCCATCCATCCATCCATCCATCCATCCATCCATCCATCCATCCATCCATCCATCCATCCATCCATCCATCCATCCATCCATCCATCCATCCATCCATCCATCCATCCATCAATCCATCCATCCATCCACCCACCCACACACCTACCCACCCGTCAATCCATCAATCCATCCATCCAACCCCAACCTATTCAATCAATTATTTCCACCGCTACACCAACTGCGTTCATCGACATCCAATGCACACACTGATGGGTTGGAGTGCCGTACTGCCAGTGAATCTGTAGCGGCTTTAATTGTTGGTGTCGTTAAAGAAATGAGCACAGCGTGATTACTTTCACACATGCCTATCACATTCATTCATAGCGAATTAAGATTCTTCGGATGTAAATGTACATCTCCACCTGAACTGGTGTGGGAGGATATACCAGTTTAAACATATAGTAATATCTACTCTAAGCATAGCCTGTTTTTGTACCCATGTTTGTGTACATATGTGCACCAAGGCCCATGAGCCAACATCCCGCGGATTTGCTATAGGCTGATGAATTGGCCGGCCTGGTATTAATGATTTATCAGACGATATGCCACACATATGTTGATACAGGTCATGTGGGCATTTGGCAAGCTACTCAGCCGGGGCGACAGGGCATAATGACAGTGAACAAGTAAGACAAGCACGTTCTGATGACATCAAGTTAGTCACACCGACATTAAGACAGAGAATATCAAAAGAGTGATGTGGATGGTGAATTACTCTGAGTTATCCTTTTATGACAATGAAGGAATCCAGGTTTAGCTATGCTCCCCCATCTCTAAGCTTAGCTTCACCCACGCTTTGCTCGTGTTGGGTTCGATCAAGCCATGCACTCCCTGGATCTGAATATCCAGAAAAGTATAGAGGAAAGCTGCTGCAAATTTTGAAACTAATATGACTGGTTGTTGTTGCTGCCTATGGCAGCAACATCACCCAGTAAACTTAGTTTTAAGATATTCAACAAAATGTTAAGTAAATAGTAAAGACATACAATTCGTATAACGGACTAGTAAGTCGTTATCACAGACTGTATCGCATCATTCTTGGCGGAATTGATTATGACATCAGTCTACATTTGACGCAGTTCATTATGATGCCATGTGATTGACTGAGAAACTGGATTCATTAATTGGACAATGCTTGTCGCAAAAATACAATCACTTTCAAGCAGGTTAGATGAACCAAAATCTTGCAAGCAACCTATATTGTATCCTGAAACAGCGAATCAAGATATGCTCTATACACTGGTCTCTGGAAATAAAACCACACTCGATTTCATTGTTTATTTAAAGTAATGTCATATGATAGATGGTAAACAGTTTTCTGGAAAGGTCAATTACAGAATAGCTCCGAACTAATTTAACACATTTCCGTACCAAAAACATAATCATGTTAGCTACTACAATTCTGTACATGTGTAAGAAATATTCTGCTGCGTAATGTTTTTTCAAGCAAATTCTGTACAAAATATTCAAACGTATGTTAGATTTTGTATATTGGAAACTTGTTATGTTATTTAATTATTTCACGTGGCTAAGCAATCTGGTCATTTACGCTGTGAAACAGTGCGTACCTCAGCTCAGTACCATGCAATGAAGACATACTTTGCATTGACAGGAAAATTCCTGATTTATTCTCACAGGGCTTCCTTCACAGTCTTCATCTAGAACCACCAACACGAATTAAATGCACTGGCTGATGGTAGAATTGATTTCTTCCCGTTTTGAATCTGCGACCGTGATCAATGATTTCGCTACATGAAACCGCCATAAGAACTGGTGTGCCTGGTCTGCTTAGAAGTAGGTAGCCATAGGCAGCTTACCCAGACTAGTCAGTAAAATGTAACGCTATGTACGCCAGTCTGGCGCATTATTTTCTCGTAATTCATCACAATATATTGGTCTTGGGGAGATTAGTTCAAGAGCATTTCCGAATAGTATTGTCTACTATGCCGAATATATTATCATACGGTGCAGACATCATAAGCTGAATGAGTGTCTACATGTTCCAAGGATTCAAACGAGGAACAAAAGAACTACAAGATGCTATGCGCTTTGTTGGCATATACCGAGTCACTAAGTCACTCAGGCCATACCGTAGCTGGTATTATTTGCAGTCTCTTAGCCCATGGACGTTTCCAGTTTATCCATCCATAATATGACGTCATATGACGTCATAATCAACTACGTGATGGTTAGTATGACGTCATAATCATGACGTCATGAATGTCTCGCTTTAGTCTGTCTTAAACGCTTAATAGTCCGACGCGCTTTACAAATTGTGTGTCTTTGCTTTTTAATAAATATGCTGTTGAATATTTTGTAACCAATTTCACTGAGCGCGGTTGCTGTTATAGGCAGAAACAGCACCACGTGAAATCATTTTCAAAAAATGCAGCAGCGTACCTATATATTTTTCTGGAAATTGATAGGCTGGGCGTTAAAG
Organism: Chaetoderma sp. LZ-2023a; assembly: GCA_034401795.1. Classification (NCBI taxonomy): domain Eukaryota; kingdom Metazoa; phylum Mollusca; class Caudofoveata; order Chaetodermatida; family Chaetodermatidae; genus Chaetoderma; species Chaetoderma sp. LZ-2023a. The sequence continues at coordinate 102,072,497 of CM067369.1, read as the reverse complement.
GATCGATCGATACAAACACCAGAGCGGTATGTGTGGCGGTTAGATAGAAATGGGCGGGGCATACCTAAAATGGGAAATGTCCATTGCGGATGGCCTCCCTAGTTCCTCCACTGGGAGCCATTTATACTCCGAGTCAGAGACGAGCAGCGAACAGCGAGGCGTAACAGAGATTTCCTATTAATCCACAGATGACAAGCTCGGTATAGACACACACACGCACGCACGCACGCACGCACGCACGCACGCAGGCACGCACGCACGCATGCACGCATACACGCACGCACGCACGCACATCCAGATCACTTGGTAAGAACATCTGGATGCTAACAAATGGGCCACCGTCTTATCTGCCCACAGAGCTTCTAGATGTGTTTTGGTCTGATTGACCTATATCGAGCCCAGAATGAAGGGATCTGTGCTAGCACTCGAGTGCACGACGTTATAATCAATTGCGTCCGACCAGACCAGGCCCATAATGTATAGAGGTCATGGCCAGTACAGAATCTAATCCAATCAACGTTCATACTACGATTTCCGACCTCGGTAAGCTGGATATATACGCCTAAACATTATAGTTGTGTGACTTGTGTCGTGTATCTTTACGACCATCAACAGAAAAAACAACAACCTGTGATTTATGTATTGCCAGACAATTTGTATGTAAGTTAATTACACCCATCTAGACATTCCCCGGATACAGCAAATATTTGATGTGTGTTCTAGTATATCAACCTCTCTGGGATATGTCTGGCTTGCCAAGGGGCATGTTTCCCCTAACGCAACAGCTATAATTTGCCTAAATCGCTGACAAATATCTACTCTCGTGAGGGATTATGGCCAAAATAATCAAAAGAAAGGATCCGGGAACTGACGTATGCTCTTGAATGGCAGCTTTATATAAGAATCAACCTATAGCTCCCAGGAAAATACAGAAATAAATGGGAAAAATCAGAAGAAAACAGCTAGAGCCATGTATTGCTCTAGCTGGCTGGATCCAATTAGTGACGCAGCTGGATATGTCTGCTCTGGTGTAAGCAGAGCGAATAAATAATACCCACTACAACCGGTTATATAAGCTCAGTTATATTCGCGTTAAGCCGATTAGCCACGATTCCTTCAGGTAAAATACTGTCTAGTTTTAAAATAATTTGACTGAAAGCCATTGTATCAATAGACGGGCTCTACATTCTGTCACACGAATTTCACAATAGTCAGTAGGTACCATATTGCGACGTTGGAAACTAGCAGTATAATTTTAAATCATTTTGACCGAAACTTGTTGCTTCCACCAGAAAAAGTGATCAATAGTGATTTAGCAGTTAATCGCACTACATCGGCGCCTATTGAGAATACTATTCATGCGGCTTACAAAACTATATTCAGGTGTGATTTCGTTATACTCAGGTAGGCCTATGCAGTATACCTGCACACACAGTTGGCACACGGCGGAGGGCGAAGCACCAGCGATGCCACTAATTATCTCCAAGTTAAGCGCTCCTAGGTTTAGTAAATGCTTTTTCTTAAATAATCCCGACTCATTTCCATATTTTACCGAGGATACTTTATTTAATATTGTATGGAATTACCAATAAACATCATTTGTTATGTCCATTTCCCTTCCTTTAATTTGAACATGTTAATTAGCTAGATCAGTGATGCCAATCACAAACAGACGTTCAGTTAAATGAGCTGAACATCCCTGGAGTAATGTGACCCCCCCCCCCAATTAATTTACCTTCCCAATTTTAGCTATGGCCCGTCCATCTCTAGCTAAACTCTACCCACATCTCACTCCTGTTGGGATCGACCGATCCCTGATTTCCCTGACTATCAATTTGCAGAAAACTATACAGGTGAGCCTTTGAATATTTTGAAACTGATTTGACTGGCTGCTGTTGCTGCCCATGGAGTGTTTATTAAATGGTAAAGGCATACAATTCGTAGAACGTGTCGGACTATTAAGAGTTAAAGATGGACTAAATCGAGCAATTCAAGATGCAATTATTATGACGTCATCCTAATCGTCACTTGGTTGATTATGACGGCATAGGATTGACTGAGGAAATGGATTTATGAATTGGATCCTACCTACGTTGAAACAGAGTTTGTTTGTACGCACGTGTCTCGGAGAAATTAGCACTAAAAAGAGGTCTCTTAAATGGACAACACAGCTCAGCATGCGCTGGCAATAAAGCGTAGCAACACTTTCTAAAATGGGGATAAAATTTACTATTTACCTTCTAGAAATCATTATAAATCTGAATTGGCACGACCATACCATACTCCCAGTCCCATAGGTATGAGATGTTAAAAGATTTTTAAAAAGAAGAGAATAAAGCTATCTTAAATGAGCAGGATAAGAATGTGTTTGATGAAGAAGTATCATGTCATTACATTTTGTTCACAAAACAATAAGTTACTTATCACAAGAGTCCAAGATGTCCTGAATCTAATTATTCGCTGAACAATATACGCGAGGCGATGGAGTCAAAACATTGCCGACATGGAAATTGTTGAAGAAATGATGACAATTTAAATCAAGGTAAAAAAAGGTCATGGACTCGGAATTCAGCGTTTGAAAAGTGAATTTGCCATATAGCTGTGATGGCAATTCACGAAGCCCAGCTTGGAATTTCAGAATTAATGATGTGGAATTCTGAAGCGAATCTAGATTCGATGAATGTAAATGTACATCTCGACGTGCACGGGCGTGGACGAGATTAACAGCTGGAGCATATAGTAATATCGACACTAAACGTGGCCTATTTCATTATTTCATGTGGCTGAGTAATCTGTTCATCAGGGTCGCCGGAAGCGTTTACCCATTTCTATGCAAAAAATGTAACGTTAATTTAAAACTTCAAAAAATTATTTTTAGAATATTCATAGCAGACTGAGCAGTTGTATTAAAGTTCGGTTGTACCGTGTTTTGGGAGTCGGCCCATAATGTAATATGGGAGTGCTTTTAGGCTGGAGACTGTACCCAGGTGTTCACTCTCTACTCATAAGTTTAATGGTGACGCTCTGTAAGCCCTGGTTTCCATTTTCAGTTCACCACGCTATAGGTCGCTATTTATGTAGTAGTAGTAGTAGTAGTAGTAGTAGTAGTAGTAGTAGTAGTAGTAGTAGTAGTAGTAGTAGTAGTAGTGGTAGTGGTAGTGGTAGTAGTGGTAGTAGTAGTAGTAGTAGTAGTAGTAGTAGTAGTAGTAGTAGTAGTAGTAGTAGTAGTAGTAGCAGTAGCAGTAACAGTAACAGCAGCAGCAGCAGTAGCAGCAGCAGTAGCAGTAGCAGCAGCAGTAGCAGCAGCAGTAGTTAGATGTGACATATTCACTAATTTATTATTGATGCGTTTTGTATATTATCATTCTTATGAATCTAAACACGTTCCACGCATTTTGCGAGTAAAGGTAAAATAGGAATTTGACATAAAAGTGTCCCACTCTCAGTTAATGGCTTAGTGGGTAAAATAGAACATATGTGCGTTGATGGGCTGATGGGCGCAGCCATGTGCATGGTAGCACCAAAACAAGGGATATTCCTCACAGCTCTTAAAATCACATTTTGAATTGACGCGTGATACATATACTGTATGCAAAGGTAGAAAGAATGTGTATACACATCGCCCTAGTGCGGGATAGATGTCGGTTGGCGCAGTTGAGAGATGGGTCTAATATGTTGTTGTCTCCCTTCATCGAGAATGATAGGAGGGTGTGGTCTTGTGCCGGTGGTGGTGGTGGTGATGGGCGCGGGGGGGGGGGGGGGAGGTGTGGTGGTTGTTTGGGGGGGGAGCGTCTCCCTCGGAAGAATGTGAACATTAGGTGCACCTAGAAGCCATCTCTGAGTAATAAATAGTATCCTCTTGGAGTTTTGAATACTGTAATCTTTTACTATGAGCACCCCACCCCACCCCACCACCCTTACCAATTCGTCTGTTCATGATACACATGTTTAGATACGTCAAGCTTTATTAGTTCTAGCCATAAGCGATGATGCCATCGCCCACATCAAAATAAAATCTGACATTTGAAGGCCCCATTTGATTCGTCAGAGCCTGGGCCACATGCCCCTCCGAAACACCACGGCAATATGGCTGTGTAAGCCGCTGCGAAATTATAATTTAAATCACTTATTCAATACACGTTATAGCTATTGAATATATTGTTAATTTGGCTTGGCGGCATTACTACCTCAGGCAACAACACGTCCCAATGATATTGGTTTTCAAAGGTTCCCCAGAATAGTTAACACACCCAAAAGAATGTATTATACTTAGTAATTAGCTTATCTTATGTCGTCCGTCCGTAATTTATCTATCCATCCAGCATATGTAGACCTTTTTTCTTTAAGCGAGTCCTCAAGAACAACTGGGAAAGAAGGATCCATAGGGTCGAATCTACCATTGATCCAGGGAAACTATTTTTAAAATGAGAGGGTGAAAACACCATTTAAGATCTGTGTGCCCTTTTTGTGGAACCTGCCCCGCCCCTCATATTAGCTTCCGGCGCCCCTGCTGGTCATTTAGCCTGTGAAACAGATCGTACATCATCGCAGTACCATATAATGAAGACATACTTTGCGTTGACGGGAAAATTCCTGATTTATTCGCTCCGAGCTAGTTTCACCGTCTTCTCATAAAACCACGAACACAAACTAATGTCACTTAAATATTGCTAAGGCTTACATTATCATATGTAATTACGTATGCGTTGGACTCATTATTCGGTAATGCCAAAGCGTTGTCAGTTTTAACAGACAATTTGTATGCAAGTTAATCACCCTGGTCTCGACATTCCCCGAGATATAGCACGTATTAATGTGTATCAGTAAATCAGTCTCTCTGGGGCAAGTCATGCTTCTCCTGATACCACTGCAATAATTTACCAAAATCACTGAATATCTAATTTCGCCAAGTATTATGGCCAACATAATTAATTTGCATATATTAATTAGCAGGGCCAGTGATGCCAATCACAAACAGATGCCCAGGTAAATAAGCCGAACATCCGCGATGTAGTGTGGCCCTAATTAATGAAGCTTTCCAGTGTTAGCTATGCCCCGCCCATCTATAGCTATGCTCCACCTACACCTCGCTCGTGTTGTGGTCGAGCGATCCCTGATGTCCATGACTATCAATGTCAAGAACACTATACAAGTAAGCTGTTGAATATTTTGAAACTAATAGCTTTGTGGAAATTGATTGTTCAGGGATCGACCAATCGCAATGCGGGCGAACTTTGGTGGAGCTTAGATGAAGATGGACGGGCATAGCTGTAACTGGATTCCTCCATTATATACATATTTGCTGGACCACAACTAAGTGACCTAGATCCACATAGACCTCTGTCACACCGCGGCCATCTTGAATTGAAAACGGGGCTGATCAAGCAAATGCCAAATCAGCTAATATAAAATGTGTGTACCGTTACCACTAGATTATCAATAGATCTCAGTAATTTAGCATTGCGTGAACTACCATACAGTAATAAGATGCAAGATAAGTATATAATTAAAATTTAGAGAGACGTCGGGATACATTTTTCTGTACGGGATACATTTTTCTGTACGCGTGTAATGTAAAACGTCGCTTAAGCCTGCTATTACATTTTCGTGGTATATTGTAACCGAACATCAGATTCACATACACTATGCTTTGTTGTAATATGTATTGCGCCACATACTCTGCCACATATCTAGTGTCTTTTATACACTCGATCTAAAGTTTGGGAGTGCCAAAATGGCATAGACCTGATATTTAATGCATGGCCAATCATGGTAGTTGAAGGTGTGACTGGTACATCTATTTACACACGGTTCCAATTAGATACATTCTCTCTAGTCACATTGAGTAGTGTCATGGAATCGACTACCGGCCCAACTATTTGATGATACCTAGCATACCTTATTCAATAGTCCAAATATGTACTGAGATGTCACTGCATTGATCGCAATGAGAGGAATGGAATGGCATATCAGTACATATTTCGACTACTTGTTCAGTACTGTAAGGTAGCCACTAGCCGGGAAGTAAAACAAAATTAATAGTTGTGTGACGAATCTGGCGCTCGATCACGAGACTGCCCAGCCTGCCCGCGCATGCCATTTGCATTCGCCGTGGAACACTATATACTTCAATTTAGTAATGTAGACGATACTTCTTCAAATCTTCCTGAACTCGCCTCTGGTTTCGACACCCATCTCTAAAGAAGTAGTGTATATTATGAGGAAATAGTGGTATGGCAGTCTATGGCAATACTGCTACATGTACAATGTAAATTACAATAAATTATATGAATCTAAAATTCGATCATATAATACCACAAAAATATAATACCAGCCTCAACTGACTTTATATTGAATGCATGTACAGGAATACATGCTCAAACAGCTCTGATTTGTAATTGACCCACTTCATGTGTACTATTAGTCCACATCTGCATGACTAAACCAGCTCTATGACATATATTTCGACAAACTGACGAGTCTTCTCATCCGTCTGTCCAAATATCTGTCATAGGGCAGACAACAGACTCGGACTAGTGTACTGGGTCTAATATTACAACCTTCATATCTACGTCTCAATTACCAACAGCTTTCCACTTTCATGCTGAAGTGATGAGTTCTCCCAAGCCCTAGTGCGACCTCTCCCCTTTTAATAATGTGTATCCCAAACATAAAACCTACTTTTTAAATAAAATAAAATAGTAGCTAAAGCCAGGTATATTATCTTATTTGGTACAAGCAACTTGTATGTTAGCCTATGCTCAGATGAATTATGGACCCCAACTGCATATTCGTGACGTATGTATTTAGTGAATTAAGCATGAAATAAATAACTTTGAATCCTGAGAAGCTATTCCATGCATTCCTTGTCATTAAAAGGCAAATATTTATAAATCAATTATACTACACGTAGTCATACAAACTACCCCAAACAAAAACATAAAATATTAGGCCAATATCGGTGGTGGTTGTGGTGGTGGTTTGGGGGGGGGGGGCAGTGTAGGGGCGCTCATTTAGTATCATGGTTGGCATGCTTTAAACCTTAATCTCCATCGCTGGTCCTATTTCTATTTTAAATTAATTTTCTTCAATAATCATTATCTAACCGGTCACAGTTCTGGCTATGCACCATGTCTACCAAGATGCCTAAGATATCTCTGCACATGGACTGATGCACCTGCTAACTCCTTTAATCCCCACTGTTAACACGGTTCATACAACTTCTGCAGAATGAAATCCCATACTTTTTCTGTACCTAATTTATCACTTTCCCGACCGATTGTATGATGTCTCATATTAGTGTTCAGGTAAAAACCGACACTTTTTCAAAAATACCTTGGAATGTGTAGCTGATATCGTCAATATTTGTAATGCTATCTATGTCATGTTGTAAATGCTAATCACACTGACAATATTTTGACTTTCCATACCTTTTACAAACCTTTAGCAGAAAATGTTGAATTGTCCGCTTTCCAAGGCCTCCATTTTCCAAGGCCTGGAAATGGGGTTCCCACGATTCAATACTTTTCCCCTCTAAGGAAAATTTAAATTTCATCTTAGAAAATGTCCATTTGTAGTAAGAGATCATTTTGAAAACGTACCACTGGAATGCCGGGCTCTGTTGTCAAGACAGCCATCACTGTTGTAAATTTTCAAAAAATAGTTTTCTTGTTGTCTGCAGATTGATATCTCAAAGCCACTGCTGATGCCGTTTTGGGCCAGATTCAGGGATAAATGAGGGTACCTTACACTTCAGTTTCATGTTTTGAGGAAACACAATTCATCATTTAAATTGAGATAAATAAGCCAAGAATAGTTTCTAGTGGTCTTAAAACTCAATTGGCATGCATGAGAAGCGAGACAATTTCTCAAAGTTTTAATTATTCAAGCAAGATAACTCACCATCACCAAACTATATTAAATGTGACAAGTGTGACTTCCCTTTATTTGTATGCAATTTTCAAATTATTGATTGTACACCATCGATAGAACCCTTTAGCTGTAAGTGCTACCTACATCTTTCCTCTATGTAGCATGGTTATTTCATAATGCACCACAAAAACATTATTATCTCTGTTTATTATAATAAGTGTAATTAGTACCAAAGCATACCATAGTAATCTTATTGGTAAGGTTGGTGCAGCTAAAGCCATCAGTGAATTCACATGAGCCTCACTAAATTTAGTTTTATTGCTACATTCTATTCGCCCATTAATGGTCATGCCATGCCGGCCACAAACAGCCTCGGCATTGGTCTTGAAGAATGTGTAAGTCAGGAAAACTATTTTTGAAAATGTCCCACTGTAATACCTCCAGTCATTCCTGGTCCAGTGATAAATATTCAAAGTAGACTTTTCTTGGCCTGCATATGAGCATTCTATAAGCAGATAGTTTGATTTTCTTGACCAATCTTGACCAGTAAGGGGTTAATATTCCCAATGATCAGGGTGGGGGCGGTTGGTTTGGAGTGTCCCAAACTAATTTTGAACAGACTTTGTCCAAAACCTGTCCTAAACTGTCCAAAACTGTCCATAAAGGTCCAAAACCTATTTCATTTAATAATAGGATTCTTGGATGAGAGAGTTAAATAGAACCACCTTCTCTCTACAAGCCCTCTCAATGACATAGACAAACTATAATACTTACTTTACAAGCAAGAAATATTCCATAGAATATTTTGAAAATAATTTGACTGGAAAGTATTGCTGCCAAAGTCATCAAAATCTTAGTCAAATTATTTTCAAAAGCTTTAACCGATTTTATAGCTCAGTCCATTTAGTATAGAAGAATTCACAGGGTTGAAAGGGTTAGCTGGATTAGTTTTGGCTATACTAGCACCTAATTATAGGCTCATTCATCTGTGCGTGTTATAACATAACGTCTTCAGAAGTGCCTTCTGGTTATCTGAACTTAGATCACAACGAACCCATTATTAGTCAACCCAGCTAAGGTCTTGCTGTCCCCAGTCAAGTAACATAAGTTACAATTGAGCTGCAGCCTTAGTTAACACTTTCAATGATAATGTCGAGAAATGGCAATATTCCTTACAATTTAACTGGTGTCCAGCAAATTTTCTGTGAAATATTTTGAAATTAATTGGCCTGGAGTTAAATTGTGTTCAAACTAATCTATGTATGTTAACACTTTCACCAATCATGCGTTCCATACGTCTCATTTTCAAAGGAAATAGCCTGGACTAGAATTTTAGGGTTTGGTCAGTTTTGGACATTTTAACGTGTCCAAAACGTATTTTGGGCAGGTGGTTTAAACCTGGTTTAAACCATGGTTTAAACCACTAGTGTCCAAAACTTGCCAACCATGCAAATCATGTAGAATGCTGCCTTATTAACTATTTGAACCCTGAATTTTTAGAATCTCAATTTCAAGGTAGCTATGCAGGTAAGATGTTGACGATTTTGAAACTATTTAGACATGGGAATTTGGCAAATTAGCTTCAAAATAATCAACAGAATAGTTCTTGTATTGTAAATGATTTTTCGTACATACCATATATATGCATACAGGTTGGGTAGGGTGGGTGTTCTATAAACAGCATGTATGTAGTCGATAAGTTAAAGCATAAACATAGGGTACTCAGGGTCATATTTGTCATACATTGAGCTGCTGGCATTACCGAAGCACATAGTATGACTTTTCAGAGGCTGCAAATGTATGCACAGGGAATTTGGTTATCTCAGAATATATTGTGCTTAGGAGAATCAGTCCTCCCAACATGTTGAATTCTTCACAGGCATATTGCATCTTATGGTAACACATACACATAGCTGTAATATTGATCACAACGGCTCCTGCAATAGAAAGGATGCTTGAGACTATTTACTGTACATAAGCATAAACGTATCTTAATTATCCATTTCATTCTGCATGTCATGCCTAAACTAGGATTTGAAACAAGAACTCTGTTCTACATTTAACATTGGGATTTTAATAACTTAATTACAAATAATCTGGCTGTACATAGATTGATATTTTAGCATAGCACATATATGTACATGCATGCCAAAGCTACAGACATAGTTTACGGTTAAACCCGGTAATAAACGTCTTATACCCAGCCTATGAAATGATGTATTACCAGGTTTAGGCTAAACCGAGGTTTAAACCGCCTTATTATATCAAATTTCAATTACATTTTCACAATTTATCTAATTTTGCAATCCGAAGTTCCCCAAACTTTATTTTATACTACATCATCACCATAACATAATTATTGCAACCAGAATAAAGATCTTATTTGCAGGATTCATAGTCATACATGTTCTGCTAACTTTTTCATAGGAAAGGTTGCGACAATGAAAACGGAGACAGAACAACTTACCCTTATTTGTGTGCATCTTCGGTCTTATATGATCTGTAAAATGTGGCTGTACCTTCAAGCTAGTATGATTAAATCATCTTAAAACTGCTTTCACTGAAAAGCAAATAATACAATCTTTGTAATATTTTTGATTTCTATGTTTACATTTCTAAAAATGTACAATTTAGGTAATTCAGCTTGACGCCAAGGTGGTCTTTCTAGACAGGGCAAGCTGGTTCAGGTGGGATGTGTCAGGCTCCTTCTGCCTGGGACGGTTGGTATTGGACAACCAGATGGATGAAGGAAGGGCTACCAGAGCTGGATGAACAGTTGGATGAAAAGCAAGCCATTTGTATTAACTGCTTAATGTCCGAGCTGGAAGAAATAGAACTGCCTTTGCAGAGGTTTTGAGAAATATTAATTTGTAGTACAAGAGACTATATTTAAGTTTTACAACATTTTCATATATAAATTATATAATATATATATATATATATATATATATATATATATATATATATATATATATATATATATATATATATATATATATATATATATATATATATATATATATATATATATATATATATATATATATATATATATATATATATATATATATATATATATATATATATATATATATATATATAATAACGCTGTATTAAGAGAACCATTATCAGCCACAGGTATTAATTTATGCAAAAATATTTCTTCTCTTTATGAAAACATTTTTTTTACATTCTTGACCCCTCCGTAGACAAACCTCGGGACTACCACACCTTTATTACGAGCACCCATGAATTTTTTATGTTAGTATTATAGCCTATAAATTAATATGCAGGTCTACATAAAGGGTGCTCCTAATACAGGGTTGTTGTCCAGGTTCTGTCCACCTGCGTCAAGAATGTAGGAAAAAAAAGTAAAACAATTGTTTTGTCAATTTTTTATTAATTTTTATATTAGCACATACTAATTTTTTTATGTAAGTATTATAGCCAATAAATTAAAATGTGGGTCTATATAAAAGGTGCTCCTAACACAGGGGTGTTGTGCATGTTCTGCCCACCTGTTTCAAGAATGTATAAACAAATTTAAGAACATTTTTTGTAAATTTTTAATTAATTTTTTTATTACATTCTTGACCAGTGCGGATATGGTATTCATGGTCAAGACGCGCCATGCATGCATATCACCACACGGATGCAAAAACAAGGAGAATCCACTGAGCCAAGATGTACCTTCAGATGAGGGCTGGGTGTTTTGAAAGTTCGAGCTTGACAGTGAAGTCTAGGGTGGGCTGTTGTGAAGTAACTATTATGTGACCCAATATGCAGGTGGTCTATCAAGCGCGTAGTCTATGTAGTTGCTTTTTTAAATGCCTAATGGCGGTGGCACTGCACATCGATCTGTTATATAATATAGCATCCGTCATGTTCAATTCGGTTATTCTCTCTGTGTAACGACAACAGATTTCCAGGATATCTCTGGCAATGTTACTCTTGTGATCGCCATTGCGGAGACTGATTGCCACTCTCCGCCATGAAATGCCATATTCCGAATATTAATAACTAATTAATGGGTTCCTAGTCTTGATATGAAACGTGTTCTATCCAATTTCGGGCAACACTCGATTAGTTTTGAATATACATTTCCAGCGCTGACGTCATTACGACGGAATCCCTCTCCAATTGATGAATCCAGTTTCTCAGTCACTCATATGACTTCATAATAGACTACGTAACATGCAGGCTGGCGTCATAATCAAATACGTCATGAATGGCGCAAAGTAGTCCGTCATCTTTAGCTAAGCTGGATTCAAGCTTGACCCATGTTGGTACCAATCGATACCTGAACACCTGACTATTAATTTCCAGAAAACAATGCAGGTAAACCGTTGAATATTGTGAAACTAATTTAACTGGGTGCCCTTGCTGCCTGTATTCTATGCAGGTAAACCGTTGAATATTGTGAAACTAATTTAACTCGGTGCCGTTGCTGCCTGTATTGATGGATGGATAGATGGATGGGTGGATGGATGGATGGATGGATTGATAGTTATATAGATAGATACAGACCGACAGACAGGCAGACAGGCGGATGGACGGGCGGGATGGCGGGCGGACGGGCGGGCGTGAGGGCAGGCGGACGGGCGGACGGGCGGACGGACGCATGGATGGATGGACGGATAGATAGATAGATAGATAGATAGATAGATAGATAGATAGATAGATAGATAGATAGATAGATAGATAGATAGATAGATAGATAGATAGATAGATAGATAGATAGATAGATAGATAGATAGATAGATAGATAGATAGATAGATAGATAGATAGATAGATAGATAGATAGATAGATAGATAGATAGATAGATAGATAGATAGATAGATAGATAGATAGATAGATAGATAGATAGATAGATAGATAGATAGATAGATAGATAGATAGATAGATAGATAGATAGATAGATAGATAGATAGATAGATAGATAGATAGATAGATAGATAGATAGATAGATAGATAGATAGATAGATAGATAGATAGATAGATAGATAGATAGATAGATAGATAGATAGATAGATAGATAGATAGATAGATAGATAGATAGATAGATAGATAGATAGATAGATAGATAGATAGATAGATAGATAGATAGATAGATAGATAGATAGATAGATAGATAGATAGATAGATAGATAGATAGATAGATAGATAGATAGATAGATAGATAGATAGATAGATAGATAGATAGATAGATAGATAGATAGATAGATAGATAGATAGATAGATAGATAGATAGATAGATAGATAGATAGATAGATAGATAGATAGATAGATAGATAGATAGATAGATAGATAGATAGATAGATAGATAGATAGATAGATAGATAGATAGATAGATAGATAGATAGATAGATAGATAGATAGATAGATAGATAGATAGATAGATAGATAGATAGATAGATAGATAGATAGATAGATAGATAGATAGATAGATAGATAGATAGATAGATAGATAGATAGATAGATAGATAGATAGATAGATAGATAGATAGATAGATAGATAGATAGATAGATAGATAGATAGATAGATAGATAGATAGATAGATAGATAGATAGATAGATAGATAGATAGATAGATAGATAGATAGATAGATAGATAGATAGATAGATAGATAGATAGATAGATAGATAGATAGATAGATAGATAGATAGATAGATAGATAGATAGATAGATAGATAGATAGATAGATAGATAGATAGATAGATAGATAGATAGATAGATAGATAGATAGATAGATAGATAGATAGATAGATAGATAGATAGATAGATAGATAGATAGATAGATAGATAGATAGATAGATAGATAGATAGATAGATAGATAGATAGATAGATAGATAGATAGATAGATAGATAGATAGATAGATAGATAGATAGATAGATAGATAGATAGATAGATAGATAGATAGATAGATAGATAGATAGATAGATAGATAGATAGATAGATAGATAGATAGATAGATAGATAGATAGATAGATAGATAGATAGATAGATAGATAGATAGATAGATAGATAGATAGATAGATAGATAGATAGATAGATAGATAGATAGATAGATAGATAGATAGATAGATAGATAGATAGATAGATAGATAGATAGATAGATAGATAGATAGATAGATAGATAGATAGATAGATAGATAGATAGATAGATAGATAGATAGATAGATAGATAGATAGATAGATAGATAGATAGATAGATAGATAGATAGATAGATAGATAGATAGATAGATAGATAGATAGATAGATAGATAGATAGATAGATAGATAGATAGATAGATAGATAGATAGATAGATAGATTATATTTCTCATCTGATTGTCGGTAAATTTAAATATGCATAATAGCTTATGATTCAAATCTTTTACAGCTTCTCTAGCACTCAGAATACATTTAACCAGACTGGTGAGTGCAATCACATCCTGGATATACAGTGTTTTCCGCACATGTGCTCACTGGCACATTTAATTAAGTTCGGATGATTGATAAACATTGCTTCCTTCGTTCAATAGCCACCCAGCTATATCGTATCATGCCAAGTAATGGAGTAAGGAATGCTACATAGCGCACAGCTTTCTTTACGTGCATACCAGTCACAACTGAATTGCTTTATCCACACAGTCCCGATTGATGCTAAGAATAATGCAAGTGGGCGCGCATAGATAAGATATGTGACGTGCCTTTGCAAAGTGAGAAGATAAGATTAGTGGCGGCATCTGTTCTATCACTCAATTACATGACGTAATTCTCAAATATGTTACGCGTTACCGTGAAACATAATGAGGTAGCATAGCTCCATCATTAAACTTGAGCAGTAAAAACTGTATGTCTTTGATGACTATACAAGTAAAAGAGCATATGCAGCAACAGCACCAAGTTAAATTACTTTTACAATATTAAACAACTTCCATTTATTGTTATCTTGAAATTGTGGTTCTGTGAATTCAGTATTCAAAGTACATACTTCGATTCGGATGAAGATCACACGGTTGATGCATAGAAATAAATTCACTTAGACACGTATAAACTAGTCTTACGCCGTGTTCGCGTTTGGAGATCGAAACAATTAATCTGACGTAACACTGAGAGGTTCATGCTCCTAAGTAAAGATTTTGCCCCAATATTAGTACAATTTTATTCGAGTAAACATCGGTATCGTAAAGAAACTATCCAATAGAGGATGCTGTGGCTGATCATATGAGTTTCTCCTTACGGAGATCCTGTATGATCGTAGATATGACATGCATTTAGTTCACATTACAGATTTAGGCCTACGTCAGAAGAATTACTTCGAATCATCTAATCCACCCTTTTCTCGAATTAACGAATCCTGCAGATGTACACAGTAACTCTGTAACGCTTATTGCCAGACATCAGAGGACAGCTGTTGCACTTTCGCAGGAAATTGTCTAGTCCTCACACTATGCTTTTGCAGGTGAGTGTGTTGTAGAACGAAGTAGGATGATGTCGTTGTGGGTGAACATGTAGCTGGCGTGGGTGTGGGACTATAGATTGCTGACCTTATTGTATTTGAGTAGTGGATGTTATTAACTACATGCGGTGGATTCCGAATTTATGGAAGTCAATCGTTTAGATGCAGCGGGCGTATAGAAGTAAGCAGATAAGTCTGCGGGATGGGTATATTTGAACAAGAAACACTTCTACACGATGCAAGTGTGTCCTGTTGCCACCATGTCGTATTTTTAGATATTGGAACCGCATTTAGATATAGGAAACTTATTTTATATACCGAATTGTTAAAGATCACAACGAAAATGGAAATTGGGAGAATGGGAAATAAAGAAGGAATTAAGGAGATTTGAAGTATGTTTGAAGGTAAGGAGCTTAGTAGCTTCTGTCACGCTTGGAGTGGATCCATGCACCCAGGACAAGTTTAACATATACGTTCCGTTGTAGATTCACGGAATTAAATAATCTGGACAAGTCGAGATCCTCTTTCCATTCATATAACTGTACTGTATGTAAAGCTGTACCAAATAGGGTTCAATCACCAGATAATATCAGACTATAGTTCGATTGTCTGAAAAACATTCCCCTTTTTCCCCCAGGCAATGTTTTGAGAGAGTAGCACGTCACCCTATGATATGCGCACTGTTGAAAGCAGAACAACTCATGGATGACTGCTTATGCATCTAATCGCCTTCTGATCAAATACTCCAGTTTCCAGATTGATACATAGGAAGCTAGAATAATAGTGTGGTAGCTGCCAGCTATCTATTCCACAAACTGATGAGCGTATGCAGAGGTGCCAGACCCCCACGGCATAAATACTGCGTGCGGATGAAGCTGATTATAATGATTATTATCAGGTCTAATGATGACTACGATTACATGAATATCCACTGACATATCCTTACATGAATCAACATTGTAATATAAAACTCATAACATTTTGACAGTGATCATCATTGGCAGGCATACCCCAACATTGCCAGTAATTAACAGAACCATCCCATGCTAAATTTTACCAAAAGATTATATACATAGGATTTAAGCTCATTCCATATTAACAATAGCAATATGGACCAGTTTACTAATAGAGTATTTTCAGTGATTGTTAGCGCGGAAAAGTAATTTTGTTTGGACCAAACAGAATACGGTCGCGCATTGCACAGTCATTACTCTGTCGATGTCCAGCCCTAGTGACGCCCGACATACCGTAAGAATTCCACAATTTTCTAAGTACCGTAGTATTATTTATGCAAATAAATACGCTTTGATTAGCACAAAATGTTCTCATAGTTCAATTTACAAGTACTATAATTTTCGGCATAACACGTACAATGTGTTAGTTGTCGTACCTTGATTAGCCGCTCTTGACGATCGTATACTAATGGAAGATCTAAACTGGTATTTAAGGGATCGACGTTATTGGAAAATATGTTAAAATATTAGTCTATGTGATAAATATAATCTCAAACTCTGTCCCATTTAATATAATAATTATTACCCTTGTCGAAAATTATCATTTTGCACTGTTCGTACACAGTGATAATGTTCAACTCGGTTGGTGAAACTGATATTAAGTGGAAACTCGTTCGAGATAGCACTGTATCATATATCTGATCATCGAACTGACCTTTGAACCCACTCTCTGATTCTGATATCCATGGCAACATTTGAATCCGCTCGTCGGCATGTTTATTAGGTAGCTAGCATACAACAGTCATTAAAGTGGACCTTTCCCGGGTAATGACGTCATATGACATCATAAACAGCTAAGCGGCGTGTAGCATGGCGTCATAATCATTACGTCATAAATGATTCTCTACGGCCGGCCTTTAACTCTTAATAGTCCGACACGTAGGAACTACATGTTTTTGAATATTTTGAAACTAATTTGACTGAACGCTGTTGCTGCCATAGGCAACAGTTCACGTGTATAGTTTGCTGGAAATTGATAGTCAGGAGGTTCAGAGAGCGATTGATCCCAACACGAGCGAGGTGTAGGTGGAGCGTAGCTAGAGATGGGCGGGGCATAGTCAAAAATGGAAAGGTCCATTGGTCCAATGGTCTCGTTGGTTATAGTTAAGCATTTACGTAGGTTTACTCAAGTTATATGTTCCCGCCTCTATTATAATATTAGCCATATCCTCCGGTTACAGGTTACCGTTGGTGCTGCGCTGACGCCACCAGAAATATCAAAATTATACGTTCAATTTCATCATAAATTTTATAATCATTCAGATGAAGTAAACTGTTTACCACCTCGGAATAAAGGGATCCATTTCCGCCCATGTCTAGCTAAGCTCCGCCCACTTTTTTAACTCCTGTTGGAATCTATTAAAAATTTTAAAACCTGAACTGACAGAATCATAATTTTAACGTAACAAGACCGGTAAGATGCTAAATAGTTTGCTCCTAGTAGTACTATTAGCTTCAAAATATCCAACGGAATGTTAATTAATTTGCAAAGCCATATGAGTTATTCACACATCATGAGGCTCGTTCATTTCCCGATCGGTTTTCCATTTTTTTTATCATCGTGGTTGGGGTGGGTGGGTGGGGTGGGGGAGGGGTTGGGTGGAGGTGTGTGTGTGGTTTGCGGGTGGGGAGACCTGGGGGGGTGGGGGGCTGAAGGATTCGAACACACAATACGTTTACGAATCGACACTTCTTTAGCAGAGTATCACGGGTGTCGCGTGGTGTGCAAGTGGCTGATAAACTGTAACTAGACTACTTCCGAACCAATGTTGATTAAGCGTACAGGATGTGCCAAAGCATTGTTTATCCTGGACGCTATCACACAGAGACCACACGTTTATCCAGCCAAGTTACCAATTGATTATAGGTAATGGATGAATCCATTTTAGCTATGCCCCGCCCAACTCCAACTAATCTCCACCCACCTTGTGCCCGTGTTGGGGTCGATCGATCCCTTCACTCCCTGAATCTGAATATCCTGAAAACTATACAGGTAAACTGTTGAATATTTAGAAATTAATTTGACTGGGTGTTCATGCTCTCCATGGCAGCAACAGCACCCAGTCAAAATAGTTTCAAAATATTCGACATAATGTTTATTAAAAAGTAAAGACATTCAAGTCGTAACAACTTGACGGACGATTACGCGTTTTTGACGGACTTAGATATACCTCTCCTGTCGTAATTGATTGTGGCGTAAGCCTATAGGTGACATAGTTGATTATGACTTCATATCATTGACTAAATAACTGGATTCATCCATTGGTATGGCTTGATAAGCATGTGATCACTGAGTGATGTAATTTAGGCTAAAGATCAACTGGTTCGGCAATTGTTAATGCAATGACGTCCTCTCCTGGCTCTGTATTTGCTGGCTTCGTGCATCGTTGGAAATTACGCTGTCTGGCCATCCGTGTCCAGTGATGGTGCGTAGGTATTTGTGGTGGCAGGCGTCGAGTTTGTCTTGAGCTGCCTTTGGAGCTGCCCAGCTGTTTCAGTTATACATCATCAAGGATACGCAGGTTGTATTGTATAAACGTAGTCTTTCTATCAAGGGAATCTTTGATATACGAATCCATAGCTTCAAGAAGGACTGGAAAACTATGTTCCACATGATGCAGCGTGCTACAATGTCAGCAGTACTGCACAGCAGCGAGCCCATGATTGTACTTTTCCTCCACGGTTCGCCGCCACGGAGTGGATCGTCATTTTCTGTAGTTTCATGCTTTGTAGCTAGGTATATGTTGGTGAACTCTGTTTTGGATTCATTCATACAGAGATTCTCAAGTTTAGTTTGCTTGCAGCTATTTGGAGAAGTTCGTCTATAAAGTCCACATGTCGGCAAATTCCATCTCTAGCGACATGCCCAGTATTGACACCGGGGGTGGGAGTTGGTCCTGCGGAATTCTCCCGCACGGATTTCAATGCAGCAGCAAGGTAACAGCTGAAAAAGCCAGGGGCTAGACCATCTCTCTGTGGGGAGCCGATTGGTGTCTCAAACTCTACATACTTCACTGACTTGACTCGCACTCTCAGCTTGATGTCTGCAAGCAGTAGTCTCACTAGTCGTAGCTCATCTTCATTGCAACTGGCCTGGCGTAGTATATCTAGGTAGGATCTGTGAGCGTGTAATTGTGTCGGAGGCTCGTGGCATGTCAATGCCCATTTTGTGGAAATCCCAGTGTTTGGACATGACTACCAACACACGCATGCGTTGAGCCCATACAATGTCTACGCAGCTGCGTCCACATTTGAAGCCACTTTGGCATGATCCGGTGAAGTCATTGATCTTGTCTCTTATGCAGCATAGAGTAACATTGGATAGGATTTTCTGTATGCTGTTAAGGAGCACAATGGGCCGCGAATTGGCTGGGGTGGGCCTGATGGGCAGGTGGCGTATTGGGCTTTGGTAGCGCGATAAGAGTGCATTGGCATACATCGTCGATGGGAACGTGGTGCATACAAGCTGAATTGATTGGGTGCGTAATCGGTTTTGAGATACTGGCACTTGCATATTTGAATAGTTCTTTGCTCATGCCATTTTTTCAGGGCTTTAAGTGCCTTCTCAAATTTTGCTGTATTAATTGGTGTTAGTAATGGCCTGAGGTCTCCTGAGAATGGGTGGAATGGTTCATTAGCGTGGTCAGTGAACTGTTCCTTGAACCATTCTCGAATTTCCTCGGCTTTGTCCTGGTCAGTCCCGATAAAGTGACCTTCAGAGTTGTGAACAGTGCGTGGTTGTGTGTAGTCATTAACTCCCAGTGGTCCGGCTGCCCGAAACATGTTGTGGCAGTCATCCGTGATAGTGAGTTCATCTGCTAAGTAGTCTACTTGTTCGATAGCAAGATCCTTTAAGCGTTCGCTAATGTGGGGCAGCATGTTAGTGCGTTCATGGCGTGGTTTGGTGCGATCCTCACTTTGGCCACTTTGATAGATGCGCAGTCTGTTCTGCTGGCAGTTTTACTACGAGAGGGTCGTCAGTATACCTAGTTATGTTGTTTCTTAGAACACCTATGGTGCTAGTAGCTGATGATTCCATAGATTACAGTATTTTGGTTAGGGCTTCTTTTGGATTGGAGCTGACGTCGATGTTAGGTATCGGCTCCCCGAGGGCCTTTTTATGACATTTGAGTGTCAGTGTCGATGATGAGCTTGGGTAAGTTGTAGGTGACTCTACCCTCTTGCCGGGTATGCCATTTATACATTAGGTATAGCTAGTTCACATGGAGGCGTGTAATGACTGGCTTATGGTCAGAATTGAGGCCTGTGCTTCCATAGAAACGAGCATCCCGGAGCAGGGGTCTTGCTGCTGTCTTGCATAGTATGAAATCCATTTGGTTGAAGACAGCTGTTGTCAACATAGAACCTTTCGGGGGCTTTGCGATCAGCAATGTGTCCAGCCCATATTGTCTGGTGACGGCATGGCTGTTTGAAAGCCTTATTTGTAGCAAATATGTCATTGAAACTAAGGAATGCCACCAGTGCATCTCCATTGCTGTTTCGTGTGCCCTCTCCATACGATCCCATGCATACACCAAGTCCTGAACTTTTGTCCACAATGCCGACTTTACCCAGCTTGGAGTGGAAATATCCACGCATGAGCAGATGCCATTTAGCTGGAATAGTAATGGCGGAGCTCAGTTCTGCATAGAGGGAATCTAATATTGCTGGATTCTCTGTGGCTCTTTCGGTAGTTGGCCCATATGTGTTGACTATGCGACACTTAGTGGTGGTGCGCTTTCGCGTTGGTATAGCCAGGGCGATAAATGCAATGCGATCACTGCCATATCCAAGACTAATGACATGGTCCAATACCCTTGGTCTGATTACAAAGCCTAATACCCGGTAAGTGGCCTGTTTTTGCTCCATGAGTACTAGCCTATGACCTGTCTGAAGTTGCTGCTCTGAGTGTTTAGCTACTTTTGTCTCTTGAATGCATGTGATATCGATTTTATAGTGTTCACAGTCTGCACCTAGGGTTTGCCTATTTGATGTTGCAGTCAGACCACGTACATTCCACGTAGCTATGGTAAGCTCCTGGGAAGATTGCTTTGTCCGAGGATGTCGAGCACAGTTTCTTGTTAGAAGGTTAGATATAGTCAGAGTTGCCTCTGTATGCGGATGTCAGCCCGGAATCATTGATGACTTAGTTTCCCAACAAAGTTGGTACTTATGGAGGCGACCGGCGTGGAGGTGTTATCTTTCTCCACACCTACACACGCGAGAGAGAGAGAGAGAGAGAGAGAGAGAGAGAGAGAGCGCGAGAGAGAGAGGGGGGAGGGGAGGGAGAGAACTAAGAGGAAGAGAACGAGGCGGAGGGAGGGAGAGAGAGAGAAAGAGAGAGAGGGGGACGAAGGGAGGGAGAGCGAGAGAGAGAGAGAGAGGTGTGGGGTGGGAGAGAAAAAGAGAGAAAGAGCAAGCTCAAATTTACTACCCCAGTTAATAATGTTATTAATACTCATCACAAGCATGCCAGCGCGATATATCGCTAAACCTGTCTACAGCGATCACAACCCCTGCGGGCGTATGACGAAAAGGATAATTTCCACTTAAGATAAAATGCATTAGGTAAGCATATATTTTAGTGAACTCATCTTGGTGGTCCATGTGGTGGTCGCTATCGGCAGGTGTGACCGTGCAAATAAATCAACAATGATCACCATACATACACAAATGCACAATTTTAACATTTGACCGCGTTACAGATAGAGTATACAAATAACTTTCAATAATGTTAAAAGCCTATTTGTTTTTCTTGTAAAATTATGTACGTTTCCCAGTAAATCTTCATTTATTTCAGTAGAACATTTATTACTTCCCTGCAAGAAAATGTACAGAGAAATATCTGGGGTAATTTCATAAAGGAAATCAAATAAATCGCGTCTTTCATTTGCCCATCTTGGACATTAAAAAAAGTAATGATAAGAGGTTTCTGGGCGTTGACAGTAGGAGCAGTTGGGGTGTTCACGGAGGTGATATCTGGATAGATCATTATTTAGTTGGCTGCAATTATTTCTTAATTTTCATGTTATGATATTTTCGTGTCTTTTACCAAATGAAAGTAATTGGTTTTGCATGTCTTGATAAATTTTTGTAAAATGTGTTTTTATACCGAAACTGGGGTAGCTGATTTTAATGTTATATCCAGGTTGGTTATTCCACAATTGGATAACACTGGGTATGAAAGACTTTTTTAATATTTCAAGATGGTGGTTCGGTGGGATACAATCTTAATTTCTAGGTTTATGGTCTATAACATCACCTACTCGTCTAGGAATAATATCTGTTATATAATCGGGGCAATCTCCTTGTAAGATTTTATAGAAAAATATACGTTTCGTTTGCTTACAGCGCTCTTTTAAGGGAATTATGTCAGTCTCTTCATAAAGGAGTTCTAAAGGTGTTTACTTTGGCAATTTATTCTTCTTACGGTTTCATTTTGAAGCACTTCAAGTCTTTCAGAATCCCGCCGCCAGCAACCATCCCAAACCTCACTGCTATATTCGAGCACTGGGCGTAAATATCCAGTGTAGATTTTGGATAAACTATGCCCGCTTAAAGTATAGGCCTACTTCATTTGCCTCATGCTAGTTGCGATCTGTGCAGCTTTCTTTGATATTTGCTCTATATGAGCAGTCCATTTTAACTCGTTTGAAATGGTTAGGCCAATATACTTACTGGATTGTACTGGTGATAATAATGTATAATTTAAAAAGATATCTGGTGATATGAAAGTGTGTGAATTTGTTATAGGTAGATTCACGGTTTTTGTAGCATTGAACAAGACTAACCATTGTTTGGATCATGCAGCAATTACGTTCAAATCACTGTTGAGTTTTCCCTCTATTTCGATGGCCGATGCACTGGAACGGCATAATGCAGTGTCGTCGGCGTATGATCTTAAGATGCTCTAGATATTCTATGAGATATCATTTATATAAATTAAAAATTAGAGTGGACCGAGTACCGAGCCTTGGGGACGCCTGCTTCTATGTGTCTCATTTGAGATGTGTCTTGATTAACTGAGACGTACTGCTTTCGAAAAGACAGGTAGCGCTTAAACCATGTAAGAAGATTCAGAAAGAGCAAATCTGAATTTCTTTTTTACAATTTAGTAGGTACGCTTCTGGATATCCCGAAGACAATCCGAGTACAAGCTGCTGTTGCCTATAGCAGCAGTAGGGTCCTGTCAGACCAGCTTCAAAACATCCAACAGGTTATTTGTTTGATGGTTTTGAAATCTGAGATCTATGGTCTCAGGGTTCAATAAGTTAACACATCATATTGTGATTGGGTGCATTTGTACAACAGATATTTTAACCCCTCTTGTCTCAAGTACTCAAAATACTATTTATTTCAATTAACCAATTGCCAATATTTTTCATGGAAATTTTGATTTTGGCAGCCAAAAATAGTATTCTTGTTTATGTATAACGAAAATTTACAAAGAATTGATTTCTGTTATCTTTCAAATGGACATTCATCAAAAGTGTCAAGAAAATTCAAATTTCAGCTTAGTCAGTGTCCAATTGCAGACCAAGAGGAGTATTTTTGAACATTTACCACTGAAATGACTGGCTCGGTTACCGAGCTAGTCATTCCAGTGGTAAATCGCCCAAAACACTCACCTCTTAGCCTGCAAATGGACATTTCTTAAGATCACAGAAGACGTCGTTTTTGACCAACTTGATCATTAAATAGTTAAGTTGAGACAAGATGGGTTAAGAGAAAACGGGTTATATATGTAATATTAAAAGAATCTTAAAGCCTTATCTTATATTAACCATTCATGCGATAATACCCGCCACCCGTAGTCCACACCGGATATTTTAGCTTATATCTTGTCGACAGCGAAGGAGAGTCAGGCCTTTGTAGCTAAATGATGCAAGTTGTTGGTGGCTAATCCCCGCCTCAAGAACTGTTAGTCTAATTGTTTTCAAAATAGTCAGCAGATCCAGAGTTATTGTCCATTGAAATTGCTGTCCGGTGGCTTGCAGCAATCAGACTGTTGATATCGACTATATAACTTTTATAGCTCTAACTCGCTTTCGACCAGTGAACAATTCTTTTTTTAAATTAGTGATAATTTGCTAATCGACTATGCTAGGCACTGTCACAAATCTGGGTTCCAGGGCGGATACAAGAGGTCATTTACTGGGGGCCAAGGTGTGGGGGGGGGGGGGGCGGGCGAGTACCAAAGACTACAAGGGAGTTAACTCTTCAAAATGGGCTGAATCCACCACTAGCAGATAAGTAAAACATAAAATGACAGCCCTGAGTTACGAGTTACTGCTTCGGAATTGCAATACCATTCCCCTGTAATGTGGAAGTAATAGCATCTGCTTTAGTTTCTGATATAAAACACTATTTACGGCATTGTGTCTAAGCGTTGTTATCTGTTGTCCAGCGACGCGGCATGTATATAAAGTAGGAGCTGCGTGAAATAATTTATATTCTGCCATAAGCTTATAGGAAAGTGTACACGAATAAAAGTCAAAACTAAAGAAAAACGGCCAGTTTGATAACAATTGCCGAGGCTCATAGGATTTTGGAATTGCGAATTGGATCACTAAATCTTGTCGACAGCCGTACTACAAACACTTTAAGCTGACACATGGGAGAATGATGCGTACCGGTAGCAATACACGTCAGCCAGGAGTCATTCTGTAGCGTACGTATTGCCACATATTCCGAGAATTCCGAGGCTTTCTCGCTGGCCTTTTAGTATGACAATGACCTTTGGGATTTTGATTAGTAAATCATGGTTTCTTGGGCAGACAGCCGGGGTGGGTAGACGGGGAAGCGAATGGGCGGAGTGGCCCGGGGGGGGGGGGGGGGGGGGTGGCTGGTGGGAGATTAAAAATGCCAGTGCAGATTGAGTGCCTCTATTGAGTGCATTGCTTTGCCTCTCATGTGATTAACCATTACCATACGGTCAAAGGGTTAATCGATACAGCGTAAGGAGCAGAAACATAGGTGTATGTTCTGGCTTAGACGACGACCGCCTATGGGGACCGGGGCTAGTCGTTAAAGGGGCAAGTTGATACAAGGTCCATAATTCGGAGACTAATAAGCAGATGGCACCACGCGTCATATAACATCATCGGGCTTGCATTACGTCCTCTCTAAATAAGTTGCGCGAAAAACAGATTCTGAGTTTAAATTTAATTCGACCCCTTTTACTAAACTTGTTCGCATACGCTATAATTTTACTATGCTTTTTTACAAATAAATGTATAACAGATCGTATTATATTATTTAAAAGCATCCTAGTTTGTACTTTGGCTTAGCTTATATGCATATGAAAGTTTGATACCCTCGATAGTAATTGAGTTACACATTGTCAAATGTGATGTTTATACCTTGGAGCTCATTGTTTCACGCTGTAACAACTTTCCCGATACAATAATGCATTATGTACATAACTACATATGTATTGGCTATTGGCGGAGGGTAACCACTGTGCTACATATCCGAAATGGCTTCAAAGTGCCCAGTATCTATCTACCCTTTCAACAGGATCGTGTTTGTGAAAAACACTTCCTCCCAACAAACGTGACAGATCGACAATTTTAAGTAATTCTACAAACGTGGTACCGATGCGGATGAGCTGAGCACAGAGCCAAACGAGCGGACCTCTAAAACAACAGATGTATCTGCCATACAAGGAGAAAGATATGTCACTGTGCTTGAAGCGCCTCAGAGTGTGTCAGCCTACAACATTGATATAAAACAAACAGCTCTGACAGTTAAGACCAGCATGGAACACATGCTGACAGCCATGTTGACGAGCTGCCACTAGGTGTCGCCATGTTACCTGCAATGTTAGAACCATTTAAAATGGCACGCCCGAGAAAAGGAGCAGAATGCAACCGAAAAAAGCATCATACAACGATCGTAACCGATACACCTGAACGGGCAAAAGAATGATTTACTATTTAGGAAAGACTGGAAAAATGGTGATAAGAAAAAGCCTAAGATGCAACATATTAGTGACACTAGTATATAAAATACATCTACAAAGAAGTGGCCAGTGAAGAGTCGCAAAAAGCGCCATGCAAAGTACAATTGTTTGGTTTGTGGCGAGGACTATGCCAATTCTCGTTTTGCTGAAAGGTGGTTTAAGAGCGCCAGTTGTAAAGAGTCTTTTCACGAAGAATGCTCCAAACAGAGATAGTTTCTATGTCTGTTGGTTTAGTTAGGCATGTGTAACTATGATGAAGCGCAGTAGGCCCCAATGCAGATTACTCGCATCATTATAAGAAGACATAAACGCTATGAGAAATAATGTAATGAAGGTCATTTGGACACCATTGTCATTTTAGTTTCTTAATCATTAGAAATTGGTTTGATATATAGCAAATGTTGCATATTTTCGTGATTGACTCCTATAGGTTTACTTAAAATTCATACTGTGCAATACTAACTGATGTCACAATCCTAATTGTGTCATGAACATTGAAATGTCGGCAAGTTTATGAGTTGTATGTCTTTGGTGGATATACAATTTAATAAACATGTGGGATATTTCGAAACCAATTTGACAGTGAGCTGATTCTGCGATACCTGTATAGTTACCGCGGAATTGAACTTCTGGGAATTCATGATTCAATGTATATAAATCGATTCTAACACACGTGCTTTAATTGATTTGCGGAGTAAGGCGGTATCTGGTGAGCACCACATTCTGCGTTGGAGAATAATGACCTTCCAGCTTAGCCTATGTATTGAAAGGTGAGACGTCATAAGGTCAATAGGGAGTATCCATTTCGACGTCAGCTGCCTGGTGACGCGTTTGGTTATGACGTTATCGACTTGAGCGACAGAACGGATCTCTTCAGTGGTGTAATCATTATGCGGTGACTTGTACTGGCAGTGTGATACTAATGCGCGAAAATAAAAGTCTAGTGATAATGCATCCGGGTCTATTCGGATATATGTACCATTAACACCTTCAAGTGATAGAAGAATGTTAAGATTTACTTCCAGTCGAAGTGAATATAATATTAAAAGGATGTTAGAACAGTTAGTGCGCAGTATCAAGTGAGGAATCCAGTATTAGCTATGCCCCGCCCATCTCTACCTAACCTCCATCCACGCTTTGCCCCGTGTTGAGATCGATTGTTATCGACACTCCCTGAATTTTAATTTCCAGTAAACTATACAGGTAAGCTGTTTAATATTTTGAAACTAATTTGACTAGATGGTGTTGCTGCCTATTGCTGCCTATTGCTGCCTATGACAGCAATAGCACTCAGTCAAATTAGATTCAAAATAGTCAACATACTGATTAGTAAATGGTAAAAACATACATTCGTATAACGTAAGTGTTGAAGACGGACTGAATCGAGTCAGTCATGCCTTAATTATGACGTCACCCTACACTTCACTGAGTTGATCATGACGTCATATGACGTCAAACGCACTATGGATAAATTGGAAAGGTCCATCGGAACGTCGTTTCTGCCTTAGTTTGTAGTGCATCTCTTCATTTATAATATATCCTACATCTTCTGAAATCGGATTTACAAGAATGATCATTTATGAACCAGCATATAAGCAGAATGGAGGATTCCAGTTTTAGCTATGCCCCGCCCATCTTTAGCTAAGGACCACCCACACTTTACCCGTGTTGGGATCGATAGATCACTGAACTCCCTGACTATCAATTTCTAGAGAACTATACAGGTAAGCGTTTGAAAATTTCGAAACTAATTTGACTGAGTAATGTTGCTGCCTATGGCAGAAGATTATCTTTCTAGCGTGATATTGTAATTTTTAGGCAGATAAAGAACCTAATTCCCAGTTTATTTACCATTCATATGAAGTCATAATCAACTACGCGACGTGCAGACTGACGTCATAACCATTAATCAATCACGTCACGAATTACGTAGATAAGTTCATCACGAACCCTTGATTGATGACGAACTAAACGTCTGGGTACGAATTGTATGGCTTTATTATTTAGTATACATGCTATTGAATATTTTGAAACCAATTTGACTGGGCGCTTTTGCTGCCATAGGCATCAACAGCGCCCAGTGAAATTAGTTTCAAAATATTCAACAGGTTACCTGTATAGTTTTCTGGAAATAGATGGTCAGGGAGTCCCGGAATCGATCGATCCCAACACGGGAGTGGCTTAGCTAGAGATCGGCCGGGCATAGCTGAAACTGGAAAGGTCCATTGTGACTAGTTTCCCTAGTTTTTACACTGGGACCCATTTATAGTCCGGGCTAGAGACGGCTATCGAGGGTAAAAGAGATTTCCTCTTGTTCCACAGATACGAAGCTAGTTACAGACATACGAATCCTGATCACTTGGTAAGTACAGCAGGATGCTAACAACTGGGCAAGCGTCTCATCTGCCCACAGGACTGCTAGATGTTATTGGTCTGATTGACCTATCTCGAGTCCAGAATGATCCGGGCTGTCTCTCGAGTACATGGCGGCATAATCAATTGCGTCCTACCAGGCAAGACTCGTAATGTATACGGTTCATGGACAGTACAGTACCTAAGAAAAGCAACGTTGATACTGTGGTTTCTGACTCCGCTAAGCTGGATATAAAAACCTAAACATTATAATAATAGCAATAATGCTTCTTGAGTTTTGTCATGTATCATTACGACTATCAATAGCAAAAACACCAACCTGTGCTTTATGTTTATAGCGTTTTCAAAAGCAGTTTATCTTACAGCCACAGCACCTAATATATAATTAAGCGTTGTTAAGGTTTACATTATCATTTGTAATTACATACACTTTGGAATCTTTATTGTAATGTCATATGTCATAGCGTTGCCAGTATTAACAGCCAATTTGTAAGCAATTTTATTCACCCCAGTCTCGACATTTCCCGGATATAGCACGTATTTGCTATGCGTACCAGTATATCCTTCTCTCAAGGGTAAGTCTGGTTTGCCAGGAGACATACTTCTCCTGACACCACTACTATAATTTGCCAAAATCGCTGACAAATATCTAATCTCGCCAAGTATTAAGGCCAAAACTATTAATATTGCACATATTAATTTGCTGGGTTAGTGATGCCAATCCCAAACAGACTCCGCCTATCTTTAGCTAACCTCCACCAACACATCGCTAGTGTTGAGATCGATCAATCCCTGAACACCCTGACTATCAATTTCCAGAAAACTATACCGGTAACCTGCTGAAACTAATTTGACAGGGTGCTGTTGCTGGCTATGGAATGTTTATTAAATGGTAAAGACATACAATTCATACAATGTGTCGGGCTATTAAGCATTAAAGACGGACTATAGATCGAATCTTTCATGACGTAAACATTATAAAGTCATCCTACACGTCACTTAGTTGGTTATGACGTCATATAATTGATTGAGGAAATGGATCAATGAATTGGAACCAACCTATGTTGAAACAAAAACTTCTTTTTAAAATTGCTAGAACCACCTTAATAATGTGTTGATATCCAAGTGTCTCGGAGAAATTAGCAATAATAAGGTGGTTTTTTTAATCGATGACACAGCTCAGCAAGCACTGGCAATAATGCATAGCAACACTCGTTGTAAAACTGATTGACACGGCTATAGGTATGAGATGTTACAAGAGTTTAAGAAAGAAGAGAATAAAGCTTAAAAGATCCAGATAAGAATTTGGTTGATGAAGAGGTTTCTAGCTTATGAATGTCATGACGTTTTGTTCACAATATACTAAGTTGCTTATCACAGGAGTCTAAGATGTGCTGAATCCAATGATTTGCTCAACAATATACGCTAGGCGTTGGTGTCAAAGCGTTGCCGACATGTAGATTGTTGAGGAAATCATGACAACTTAAATCAAGGTCAGAAGGTCCATGGACTCTGAATTCAGCGTCTGAAAAGTGAATCGGGCGTATAGCTGTGATGGCAATTCAAGAAGCCCAGCTTGGATTTTCCAAATTAATGATGTGGAATCCGGAAGCTAATCTAGATTCGACAAATGTAAATTTACATCTCCCTCAAAACCCGCGTGGGCGGGTTTAAGAGTTTAAAGATGTAGTAATAACTACACCAGCAGTTGCCTATTTCTGTTCGGTTACCTATGTAGCGCCATGGCCCACATAGCCAACGGAATGCGGATTTGCTAAGCTGATGACTCGGTGTGCCTGCTATCAATTATTCCCCAGACAATATGTCACACATATGTTGATACAGGTCATGTGGACATTGCACAAGCTATACAGTCGACGGGCAGAGCATAATGACACCGAAAATGTCAGACAAGGTTATGATGATATCAAGTTAGTCACGCAGACATCAAGACAGCAAATATCAAAAGGCTGATGCGGCTGGTGAATTACTCTTAGTCATCGTATTATGGTAATGGAGGATTCCAGCTATAGCTATACACCGACCTACTCTAGCTAAGCTCCATCAACGCTTTGGAATCGATCGGTCCATTTAATCCCTGAATCTCAATTTCAGAAACCTATACAGGTAAGCCGTTAAATATTTTGAAACTAATTTGATTGGTTGCTGCTGTTGCCTAGTTCTTAAGATAGTAACGGCATACAATTCGTGCAAGGTGTCGGACTATTAAGCGTTTAAGATTGACTAAATTATGACGTCCTTTGATGGATGGATAAACTGGAAAGGCCCATTACAGAATAACTCAGAAATAATTTAACACATTTCCGAACACAAATAGAAATATGTTAGTTACTAAAATTGTGTACGTTTGTAAGAAATGTTCTGTTGCACAATGTTTTTTCAAGCAAATGATGTCCGGTTATTTCATTATTGCATGTGGCAAAGCAATCTGGTCATTTACCCTGTGAAACAGATCGTACCTCAGCGAAGTACCATATAATCAAGAACACTTTTATAGGAAACCTGAGTTATTCACTCAGGGCTAGTTTCAACGTCTTCTTCTCATAGAAACCCGAACACAAAGTAATTTCACTGGCTGCAGATAGAATTGATTTCTTCCGGTCTTGAATTTGCTACCTTGATCGATGATCTCGCTACGTAACATCGCAATAATGACTGGCCTGCCTGGTCTGCTTAGAAGTAAGTAACACCAGGCGGCTTACTCTGAATAGTCAGTAAAATGAACCCTATGTACTCCAGTCTGATCGAGTTATTGTCTCGTAATTCATAGCATCGGTCTTCGGAAGATTAGTGCAAGCGCATTTCCAATCGTAGTTCTCTACTACGCCGTGTATATGGTCATACGGTGTCGACATTATATTATACGCTGAATGAATGTACTACATGTTCCAGGAATTCAAACGAGCAACAAAGGCACTACAGCATGACAAGATGGTGTGTATTTTGTAGGCCTATATCGAGTCCTTAAATAGCATTCCGCCCATACAGCGGCTGGTATTATTTTCAGGGTCTTAGACCATGGACCTTTCCAGTGAATCTATCCCGCCATCATATACTGTCATATTACATCATAATAAACTACGTGACGTGTAGGATGACGTAATAATTATGACGTCATGAATGACTCGATTTACTCCATCTTAAACGCTTAATTGTCCGACACGTTGTACTAATTGTATGTCTTTGCTATTTAAACATGCTATTGAATATTTTAAAACTAAGTTGACTGGGCGCTGTTGCTTCCATAGGCAGGCAAATACTCAACAGCTTACCTGTATAGTTTTCTGGAAATAGATAGGCAGGGAGTTCAGGGATCGATCTATCCCAACGCGAGAGTTGCATGGGCGGAGCTTAGCTAGAAGATGGGCGTGGCATAGCTAACACTGGACCATTGTTACTAGCTTCCCTAGTTTTTACACTGGACCCATTTATACTCCGGGTCAGAGACGGGTACCGAGGGTAAAAGAGATTTTCTCTTATTCTCCAGATACCAAGCTAGTTACTGACACACGAATCCGGGTCACTTGGTAAAACAGCAGGATGTTAACAACTGGACCACGGTCGCATCTGCCCGCAGAGCTGCTAAAGTCCAGAATGAAGGGATCTGGGCGTCATAATCAATTGCGTCCGACCAGACAAGACCCGTAATGCATACAGTTCATGGCCAGTACAGTATCTAAGAAAAGCAAGATTGATACTGTGGTTTCTGGCCCTGGTAAGCTGGATATAAAAAACTAAACATTATAAGACTAGCAATAATGCGTCTTGGGTTTTGGCATGCACACGACCATTAATAGAAAACCCCACAATCTGTGATTTATGTATATAGCGTATTCAACAGCAGTTTCTCTTACAGCCAGAAATCATAATCTATAATTAAGCATTGTTAAGTTGTTCATTATCATTTTTATTGACGTACACTTTGAATTCATTATAATCGGTAATGCTATCGCCTTGTGGTCGTACCAGACAATTTGAATGCATGTTAATCACACAACCACCCCCAACGCCCACACCCCAACCCCATCTTCTCCCACACCCAACCCACCCACCCAACCCCAATCCCACCCCACGCCCACACCCTCCCCGTCTAGACATTCCCGGATACATCACGCATTTGTTGTGTTCCAGTAAATCAACCTCTCCGGGATAAGTTTGGCGTGCCAAGAGGCATGTTTCTGCTGACACCACTGCTATAATTTGCCAAACTCGCTGACAAATGTATACTCTCGTGAGGGATTATGGCCAAAATAATTAAAGGAAATGAGTAGGGAACTAACATATGCTCTTGCATGACAGCTTTATATAATAATCAACATATACCTCCCAGTAAAAACAGAAATAAATCAGAATAATAATAAAAAGCAGATAAATACCTAGCTGAACCTGTGCGCTGCTGTTTCCATAGACGGGGGTCTACATTCAGTCACACGAATTTCAAAATATTCAGGCAGGCATCATATTGCGACCTTGGAAACCAGCAGTGTATTTTGAAATCATTTTGACAGAAACGTGTTGCCTCCACAAGAAAAAGTAACTTTCAAATATTACGTTTTCAAAATGATCAATCACGAAAAATCAGTATGGACATCGACACCTATAGAGAATACTATTCATACCGCGTACAAAACTATATTCAAGTGTGTTTTGGTTATATTCAGGCCGGCCTATGTGGTACGCACAGTTAACGCACGGCGGGGTGCGAAGCACCAGCGACGTCACTAATTGGCTCCAAGTTAAGCGGTCCTAGATTTAGTAAATGATTTTTCTCAAATATTCCTGATTCATTTCCATTTTTTACTAATGGTAGTTATTTAATATTGTCTGAAATTGCCAATAAACATTATTTGTTATTTCCCGTTTTCCTTCCTTTAATTTTCACACATTAATTAGCTTAATTAGCTGAGTCAGTGATACCAATCACAAACAGAAGTTCAGTTAAAGAAGCTGAACATCACTGGAGTAGTGTGACCCCAATTAATTTACCTTTTCAGTTTTAGCTATGCCCCGCCCATCTCTAGTTAATCCTCAGCCACACCTCACTCATGTTGGGATCGATTGATTCCTGAATTCCCTGACTATCAATTTCCAGAAAAGTATATAGGTACGCCGTTGAATATTTTGAAACTAACTTGACTGGGTGCTGTTGCTGCCTATGGAATGGGTATTAAATGGTAAAGACATACAATCCATACAACGTGTCAGACTATTAAGCGTTACAAACGAAGTAAATCGAATCACTCATGACGTCATGATTATAACGTCATCTTACACGTCACTTAGTTAATTATGACGTCATATGATTGACTGAGGAAATGGATTAATGATTTGGATCGAACCTACTTTGAAATAGAGTACTACTTTTAAAGCTACGCTCCCACATTTCTAAAATAAGCTCCACCCACGATTTGTCCGTGTTGGGTTTGGTCGATCCCTACACTCCCTGAATCTCAATATCGAGAAAAGTATAGAGGAAAGCTGTTGTATATTTTGAAAATAATTTGACTTGCTGCCGTTGTCTATAGCAGCAACAGTGCCCAGTCAAAATAGTTTGAAAATAGTCAACCTAATCTCAATTTTCAGAAAGCTATCCAGGTAAGCTGTTGTATATTTTGAAACTAATTTAACCTGCTGCTGTTAGCCTATAGAAGCAACGGCGCCCGTTCAAATTAGTTTCAAAACATTCAACAGAATGCTTATTAAATTGTAAAGAATACAATTCCTACAACTTGTCGGACTATTAAGCGTGTGTGATGAACTATATCGCGTCATTCACGATGTACTTGATGATCACGTCAACCTACATGTGACGTAATTGATTATGATGTTATATGATTGAATGAGAAACTGGATTCCTCAGTTAGGCAATACTTGTCGCAAAAATACCCTATCCAGGGATATCACTTTCACTCAGGCTAGTCGAAACAAAATCTTGCAGGCAACCGACATTGCATCCTGAAACAGCGAATCAAGATATGCTCTATATACTGCTCTCTATAAATAAAACCACTCTCGAGCTCATTGTGTATTGAAAGTAAACGAATTTTGCCTATATTTATCGAAAAGTATATGTGTCAATTCAATTTGGGTTTTATTGGAATGTTATTGATGGATTATTTTCAAGACGATGTTGCTTGATTACATAGGTAATAGCATTGTCGAATTATTTGGTATTAAACATATTATAAAAAATATGACCGTCATATCGATGTACGGATAAATATGTGTGCCAAAGGTATGCCTTGTATCTCTGTCACCATAGAAATGTTCACGGCGAAGAACAGTTAAGTGGCAGGATAGGCTTCAGAATGGATCTTTGCCGTTTATCCATCCATCATGTGACGTCATAATTAAAAAACGCGGCCTGTAGGATGACGTCATAATCAATTACAGCATGAATGAATCGATTTAGTCTGTATGTATGATTACTGTATTCTGCGGCTGCAGTAGTAGAAACATTCTCCAGTTGCAATTAGTCCTTCTTCGCGTTTACCCACTGTGTCTTGTCCCCAGATCCATTTTTGCCTTGAGTGTACCGAGTCCTGTTTTCTTGAGGTCACCTCGTAGGACACTTAGCAGATGTATGCAATGACGTCCTCTCGTGGCTTTGTATTTGCTGGCTCCGAATAGGGCGAATTCCAAGGCTCACTGTGCTGGTGTCTCTTCTGGCATCCTTAGCACATGGCCAAACATGGGCCAGCTTTGCTGGGCGACTTTACCAGACAGCGGCGACGTATTACACATCTTGTATAGTGCATTATTGTAAATTATTCTGTCTGGCCATCGGTGTCCAGTGATGGTGCGTAGGTGTTTGCGGTGGTAGGTATCAAGTGTGTCTAGAGCTGGCTTTGGAGCTGCCCAGCTGTTACTGTTAAACAGCATCAAGGATACGCAGGTTGCATTGTATAAACGTAGCCTCTTTAGCAAGGCCATCTTTGATCTACGAATCCATAGCTTCCAGAAGGACTGGAAAGCTATGTTCCCCATGACGCAGCTTGCGGAAATGTCAGCAGTACTGAAAAGCAGTGAGCCCAGGATTTTACCTTTCCTCCATGGTTCGCCGTCACGAAGTGGGTCGTCATTTTCTGTAGTTTCTGCTTTGTCGATAGGTATATGTGGGTGAACTCTGTTTTGGATTAATTCATGAAGAGATTCTCTATTTTTAGTTTGCTTGCAGCTATTGGGAGAAGTTCGTCAAGGGGTTTCTTTTCCTCGTCTATGAAGTCCACATCGTCGGCATATTCCATCTCCAGTATGAATGCCCAGTATTGACACCGGGGTGGGGGGTTGGTCTTACAGAATCTTCCCGCACGGATTTCAATGCAGCAGCAAGGTAACAACTGAAAATCACAGGGGATAGACCATCTCTCTGTGGGGAGCCGATAGGTGTATCAAACTCTACATACTTCACTGACTTTACTCGTACTCTCAGCTCGATGTCTGTAAGCAGTAGTCTCACTAGTCGTAGCTCATCTTCATTGCAACTGGCCTGGCGTAGTATATCTAAGATCTTTGAGCGTAACATGGCAATGGCAATTTTGTGGAAGTCCCAGTGTTTGGACATGACTACCAACACATGCATGCGTTGAGCCCATACAATGTCTGCGCAGCTGCGTCCACGTTTGAAGCCACTTTGGCATGATCCGGTGAAGTCATCGATCTTCTCTCGGATGCGCCATAGAGTAACATTGGATAGGATTTTCCGTATGCCGTTAAGGAGCACAATGGGCTGCAGATTGGCTGGGGGGGGGGAGGTGGATTCCAGGGCTTGGGTAGTCCGATAAGGGTGCCTTGGCCTACAGCGTTGATGGGAAGGTGGTGCATAAAAGCTGAATTGATTATGTGCGTGATCGGTTTTGAGATAATGTCACTTGTATATTTGAATAGTTCATTGCCATCAGGTCCAGATGCATGTCCATTTTTCAGGGCTTCTCAACTTCTGCTGTTTTAATTTGTGTTAGTAATGGCCTGGGGTCTCCTGAAAACTGGTGCAAGGGCTCATCATCGGTGTTAGTGAACTACTCCTTGAGCCA
Source organism: Chaetoderma sp. LZ-2023a (assembly GCA_034401795.1). Taxonomy (NCBI): domain Eukaryota; kingdom Metazoa; phylum Mollusca; class Caudofoveata; order Chaetodermatida; family Chaetodermatidae; genus Chaetoderma; species Chaetoderma sp. LZ-2023a. The sequence goes on along the minus strand of CM067369.1, from coordinate 102,035,772 downwards.
TTCTCGGATCGTCTCAGCTTTTCCCTGGTCAGTCCCAATGAAGTGTCCTTCAGAGTTGTGTACATTGAGTGGTGGTGCGTAGTCAGTAACTCTCAGGGCTGGACTGCCCGAAACATTTTGTGACAGTCATCCGTGGCAGTGATTTCATCTGGTAGGGAGTCTGCCTATTGAATAGCAAGATCTTTTTAATCGTTCGCTAATGTGGCGCAGAATAATATTGCACTCCCGGTGTAGTTTGGTGCGATCTTCACTTTCGTCACTTTGATAGATGCGCAGCCGTAATGCTTTCCACTCTGCTGACAGTTTTACTACTAGAGGGTCGTCAGTATACCTAGTTTGGTTGTTTTTAAGAACACATATGGTGCTGGTAGCGGATGATTCCATAGATTTCAGTATTTTGGTTAGGGCTTCGTTTGGATCGGAGCTGACATCGATGTTAGCTATCTGCTCCCCGAGGGCTTTTTTGTATGACATTTGGGTGTCAGTGTCGCTGATGAGCTTGGGTAGGGTGTAGGTCACCCTGCCCTCTTGCCTGGTATGGTGTTTATATATTAGGTAGAGATCGTTCATCTGAAGGCGTGTAATGACTAGCTTATGGTAAGAATTGAGGTCTGTGCCTCCATACGAACGAGCGTTCCAGAGTAAGGGTTTTGCATCGGTCTTGCATAGTATGAAGTCTATTTGGTTGAAGACAGCTGTTGTATCCTTAGAACCTTTTGGGGCTTTGTTTTCAGTAATGTGTCCAGTCCATGTTGTCCGGTGATGGCTTAGGTATTTGAAAGCAGTATTTGTGACAAATATGCTATTGGAACTAAGGGATGCCACCAGTGCATCTCCATTGCTGTTGCGTGTGCCCTCTCCATAAGATCCCATGCAAAAGCCAAATCCTGAACTTTTGTCCGCAATTCCGAGTTTACCCAGCATGGAGTTGAAATCTCCACACACGAACAGTTGCCATCTAGCTGGGATTGTAATGGCGGAGCTCAGTTCCGCATAGAAGGAATCTAATATTGCTGGATTCTCTTTGTCTTTTACGGTATTTGGGCCGTATGCGTTGACAATTCGACACTTAGTGGTGGTGTGTTTTCGCGTAGGTATAGCCAGGTCGATGAATGCAATGCGATCACTGACGTTTCCTAAACTAATGACATAATCCAAGACCCTTGGTCCGATTACGAAGTCTGTCTTACGCACTTAATAGCCTGCCACGTTGTACGAATTGTATGTTTTTACTAATAAACATGCTGTTGAATATTTTGAAACTAATTGAAACTAATTTGACTTGGCGCTATTGCTGATGTTGCTGCCATAGGCACCCAGTCAACATAGTTTCAAAATAGTCAACAGCTAATGTGTATGGTTTTCTGGAAATTGATAATCAGCGAGTTCAGAGATCGATTGATCACAATACGAGCGGGTTGTGGATGGGCGTTCGCTAGAGGTGGGCGGGGCATAGTTAAAACTGGAAAAGTCTATTAACCCCTGGAACTATAATGACAAAGATAAGGAAAAACATACCATTTATAATGCAGGACGTATTCTGTTGACTGGGCACCATTTCAGCACTATAACATTTTCCTGCCGAATTAAGTTCAAGATTACCTGTAGTGTATATCTGCATGTGTGAATCTGTATGACACGATTTATTATTAGTATGCTGCTCGTCGAAGTTGTTCGCTATCACTAACAAGATGGCTAGTCGTCTATGCCAGATAGACGGCTTATCATTCCGGTTCACATATCGCACGTCTTGCATGTTATATGTTTCTCTATAATGTCACGAGGCCCTTTCATATAACCATTTCATATTCAAACTATCTTCTATTAAGAACATTTCAAGAAATCATTTCAGGTGTATATCCAAGATGATATTTGTATACATATCACACATCGTATCTGGACTCAGAATCAAGAAGGGAGATGCACCTTCGGACCAGGTAAAAATTGATATATATATATATATATATATATATATATATATATATATATATATATATATATATATATATATATATATATATAAATATATATATATATATATATATATATATATATATATATATATATATATATATATATATATATATATATATATATATATATATATATATATATATTTATATATATAAACAAGATAAGAGTTATGATAGCATCGTATTAACACACGTGTCATGCG
>CM067369.1:102008831-102033096 GCA_034401795.1 Chaetoderma sp. LZ-2023a | reverse complement strand
CACGACACGACGATGTTTTCGGATATATGTACCATTAACACCTTCAAGTGATAGAAGAATGTTAAGATTTACTTCCAGTCGAAGTGAATATAATATTAAAAGGATGTTAGAACAGTTCGTGCGCAGTATCAAGTGAGGAATCCAGTATTAGCAATGCCCCGCCCATCTCTACCTAACCTCCATCCACGCTTTGCCCCGTGTTGAGATCGATTGTTATCGACACTCCCTGAATTTTAATTTCCAGAAAACTATACAGGTAAGCTGTTTAATATTTTGAAACTAATTTGACTAGATGGTGTTGCTGCCTATTGCTGCCTATTGCTGCCTATTGCTGCCTATGACAGCAATATCACTCAGTCAAATTAGATTCAAAATAGTCAACATACTGATTAGTAAATGGTAAAAACATACAATTCGTATAACGTAAGTGTTGAAGACGGACTGAATCGAGTCAGTCATGCCTTAATTATGACGTCACCCTAGCACTTCACTGAGTTGATCATGACGTCATATGACGTCAAACGCACTATGGATAAATTGGAAAGGTCCATCGGAACGTCGTTTCTGCCTTAGTTTGTAGTGCATCTCTTCATTTATAATATATCCTACATCTTCTGAAATCGGATTTACAAGAATGATCATTTATGAACCAGCATATAAGCAGAATGGAGGATTCCAGTTTTAGCTATGCCCCGCCCATCTTTAGCTAAGTACCACCCACACTTTACCCGTGTTGGGATCGATAGATCACTGAACTCCGTGACTATCAATTTCTGGGGAACCATACAGGTAAGCGTTTGAAAATTTCGAAACTAATTTGACTGAGTAATGTTGCTGCCTATGGCAGAAGATTATCTTTCTAGCGTGATATTGTAATTTTTAGGCAGATAAAGAACCTAATTCCCAGTTTATTTATCAATCATATGAAGTCATAATCAACTACGCGACGTGCAGACTGACGTCATAACCATTAATCAATCACGTCACGAATTACGTAGATAAGTTCATCACGAACCCTTGATTGATGACGAACTAAACGTCTGGGTACGAATTGTATGGCTTTATTATTTAGTATACATGCTATTGAATATTTTGAAACCAATTTGACTGGGCGCTTTTGCTGCCATAGGCATCAACAGCGCCCAGGGAAATTAGTTTCAAAATATTCAACAGGTTACCTGTATAGTTTTCTGGAAATAAATGGTCAGGGAGTCCCGGAATCGATCGATCCCAACACGGGAGTGGGTTAGCTAGAGATCGGCCGGGCATAGCTGAAACTGGAAAGGTCCATTGTGACTAGTTTCCCTAGTTTTTACACTGGGACCCATTTATAGTCCGGGCTAGAGACGGCTACCGAGGGTAAAAGAGATTTCCTCTTGTTCCACAGATACGAAGCTAGTTACAGACATACGAATCCTGATCACTTGGTAAGTACAGCAGGATGCTAACAACTGGGCAAGCGTCTCATCTGCCCACAGGACTGCTAGATGTTATTGGTCTGATTGACCTATCTCGAGTCCAGAATGATCCGGGCTGTCTCTCGAGTACATGGCGGCATAATCAATTACGTCCTACCAGGCAAGACTCGTAATGTATACGGTTCATGGACAGTACAGTACCTAAGAAAAGCAACGTTGATACTGTGGTTTCTGACTCCGCTAAGCTGGATATAAAAACCTAAACATTATAATAATAGCAATAATGCTTCTTGAGTTTTGTCATGTATCATTACGACTATCAATAGCAAAAACACCAACCTGTGATTTATGTTTATAGCGTTTTCAACAGCAGTTTATCTTACAGCCACAGCACCTAATATATAATTAAGCGTTGTTAAGGTTTACATTATCATTTGTAATTACATACACTTTGGAATCTTTATTGTAATGTCATATGTCATAGCGTTGCCAGTATTAACAGCCAATTTGTAAGCAATTTTAATCACCCCAGTCTCGACATTTCCCGGATATAGCAAGTATTTGCTATGCGTACCAGTATATCCTTCTCTCAAGGGTAAGTCTGGTTTGCCAGGAGACATACTTCTCCTGACACCACTACTATAATTTGCCAAAATCGCTGACAAATATCTAATCTCGCCAAGTATTACGGCCAAAACTATTAATATTGCACATATTAATTTGCTGGGTTAGTGATGCCAATCCCAAACAGACTCCGCCTATCTTTAGCTAACCTCCACCAACACATCGCTAGTGTTGAGATCGATCAATCCCTGAACACCCTGACTATCAATTTCCAGAAAACTATACCGGTAACCTGTTGAAACTAATTTGACAGGGCGCTGTTGCTGGCTATGGAATGTTTATTAAATGGTAAAGACATACAATTCATACAATGTGTCGGGCTATTAAGCATTACAGACGGACTATAGATCGAATCTTTCATGACGTAAACATTATAAAGTCATCCTACACGTCACTTAGTTGGTTATGACGTCATATAATTGATTGAGGAAATGGATCAATGAATTGGAACCAACCTATGTTGAAACAAAGAACTTCTTTTTAAAATTGCTAGAACCACCTTAATAATGTGTTGATATCCAAGTGTCTCGGAGAAATTAGCAATAATAAGGTGGGTTTTTTAATTGATGACACAGCTCAGCAAGCACTGGCAATAATGCGTAGCAACACTCGTTGTAAAACTGATTGACACGGCTATAGGTATGAGATGTTACAAGAGTTTAAGAAAGAAGAGAATAAAGCTATCTTAAAGGATCCAGATAAGAATTTGGTTGATGAAGAGGTTTCTAGATTATGAATGTCATGACGTTTTGTTCACAATATACTAAGTTGCTTATCACAGGAGTCTAAGATGTGCTGAATCCAATGATTTGCTCAACAATATACGCTAGGCGTTGGTGTCAAAGCGTTGCCGACATGTAGATTGTTGAGGAAATCATGACAACTTAAATCAAGGTCAGAAGGTCATGGACTCTGAAATCAGCGTCTGAAAAGTGAATCGGGCGTATAGCTGTGATGCCAATTCAAGAAGCCCAGCTTGGATCTTCCAAATTAATGATGTGGAATCCGGAAGCTAATCTAGATTCGACAAATGTAAATTTACATCTCCCTAAAAACCCGTGTGGGCGGGTTTAAGAGTTTAAAGATGTAGAAATAACTACACTAGCAGTTGCTTATTTCTGTTCGGTTACCTATGTAGCGCCATGGCCCACATAGCCAACGGAATGCGGATTTGCTAAGCTGATGACTCGGTGTGCCTGCTATCAATTATTCCCCAGACAATATGTCACACATATGTTGATACAGGTCATGTGGACATTGGACAAGCTATACAGTCGACGGGCAGAGCATAATGACACCGAAAATGTCAGACAAGGTTATGATGATATCAAGTTAGTCACGCAGACATCAAGACACCAAATATCAAAAAGCTGATGCGGCTGGTGAATTACTCTTAGTTATCGTATTATGGTAATGGAGGATTCCATCTATAGCTATACACCGACCTACTCTAGCTAAGCTCCATCAACGCTTTGGAATCGATCGGTCCATTTAATCCCTGAATCTCAATTTCAGAAACCTATACAGGTAAGCCATTAAATATTTTGAAACTAATTTGATTGGTTGCTGCTGTTGCCTAGTTCTTAAGATAGTAACGGCATACAATTCGTGCAAGGTGTCGGACTATTAAGCGTTTAAGATTGACTAAATTATGACGTCCTTTGATGGTTGGATAAACTGGAAAGGCCCATTACAGAATAACTCAGAAATAATTTAACACATTTCCGAACACAAATAGAAATATGTTAGTTACTAAAATTGTGTACGTTTGTAAGAAATGTTCTGTTGCACAATGTTTTTTCAAGCAAAAGATGTCCGGTTATTTCATTATTGCATGTGGCAAAGCAATCTGGTCATTTATCCGTCTTCTCATAGAAACCCGAACACAAAGTAATTTCACTGGCTGCAGATAGAATTGATTTCTTCCGGTCTTGAATTTGCGACCTTGATCGATGATCTCGCTACGTAACATCGCAATAATGACTGGCCTGCCTGGTCTGCTTAGAAGTAAGTAACACCAGGCGGCTTACTCTGAATAGTCAGTAAAATGAACCCTATGTACTCCAGTCTGATCGAGTTATTGTCTCGTAATTCATAGCATCGGTCTTCGGAAGATTAGTGCAAGCGCATTTCCAATCGTAGTTCTCTACTACGCCGTGTATGTGGTCATACGGTGCCGACATTATATTATACGCTGAATGAATGTACTACATGTTCCAGGAATTCAAACGAGCAACAAAGGAACTACAGCATGACAAGATGGTGTGTATTTTGTAGGCCTATATCGAGTCCTTAAATAGCATTCCGCCCATACAGCGGCTGGTATTATTTTCAGGTTCTTAGACCATGGACCTTTCCAGTGAATCTATCCCGCCATCGTATACTGTCATATTACATCATAATAAACTACGTGACGTGTAGGATGACGTAATAATTATGACGTCATGAATGACTCGATTTACTCCATCTTAAACGCTTAATAGTCCGACACGTTGTACTAATTGTATGTCTTTGCTATTTAAACATGCTATTGAATATTTTAAAACTAAGTTGACTGGGCGCTGTTGCTTCCATAGGCAGGCAAATACTCAACAGCTTACCTGTATAGTTTTCTGGAAATAGATAGGCAGGGAGTTCAGGGATCGATCTATCCCAACGCGAGAGTTGCATGGGTGGAGCTTAGCTAGAAGATGGGCGTGGCATAGCTAACACTGGACCATTGTTACTAGCTTCCCTAGTTTTTACACTGGACCCATTTATACTCCGGGTCAGAGACGGGTATCGAGGGTAAAAGAGATTTTCTCTTATTCTCCAGATACCAAGCTAGTTACAGACACACGAATCCGGGTCACTTGGTAAAACTGCAGGATGTTAACAACTGGACCACGGTCGCATCTGCCCGCAGAGCTGCTAAAGTCCAGAATGAAGGGATCTGGGCGTTATAATCAATTGCGTCCGACCAGACAAGACCCGTAATGCATACAGTTCATGGCCAGTACAGTATCTAAGAAAAGCAAGATTGATACTGTGGTTTCTGGCCCTGGTAAGCTGGATATAAAAAACTAAACATTATAAGACTAGCAATAATGCGTCTTGGGTTTTGGCATGCACACGACCATTAATAGAAAACCCCACAATCTGTGATTTATGTATATAGCGTATTCAACAGCAGTTTCTCTTACAGCCAGAAATCATAATCTATAATTAAGCATTGTTAAGTTGTTCATTATCATTTTTATTGACGTACACTTTGAATTCATTATAATCGGTAATGCTATTGCCTTGTGGTCGTACAAGACAATTTGAATGCACGTTAATCACACAACCACCCCCAACGCCCACACCCCAACCACATCTTCTCCCACACCCAACCCATCCACCCAACCCAACCCCACTCCACGCCCACACCCCTCCCCGTCTAGACATTCCCGGATACATCACGCATTTGTTGTGTTCCAGTAAATCAACCTCTTCGGGATAAGTTTGGCGTGCCAAGAGGCATGTTTCTGCTGACACCACTGCTATAATTTGCCAAACTCGCTGACAAATGTATACTCTCGTGAGGGATTATGGCCAAAATAATTAAAGGAAATGAGTAGGGAACTAACATATGCTCTTGCATGACAGCTTTATATAATAATCAACATATACCTCCCAGTAAAAACAGAAATAAATCAGAATAATAATAAAAAGCAGATAAATACCTAGCTGAACCTGTGCGCTGCTGTTTCCATAGACGGGGGTCTACATTCAGTCACACGAATTTCAAAATATTCAGGCAGGCATCATATTGCGACCTTGGAAACCAGCAGTGTATTTTGAAATGATTTTGACAGAAACGTGTTGCTTCCACAAGAAAAAGTAACTTTCAAATATTACGTTTTCAAAATGATCAATCACGAAAAATCAGTATGGACATCGACACCTATAGAGAATACTATTCATACCGCGTACAAAACTATATTCAGGTGTGTTTTGGTTATAGTCAGGCCGGCCTATGTGGTACGCACAGTTAACGCACGGCGGGGTGCGAAGCACCAGCGACGTCACTAATTGGCTCCAAGTTAAGCGGTCCTAGATTTAGTAAATGATTTTTCTCAAATATTCCTGATTCATTTCCATTTTTTACTAATGGTAGTTATTTAATATTGTCTGAAATTGCCAATAAACATTATTTGTTATTTCCCGTTTTCCTTCCTTTAATTTTCACACATTAATTAGCTTAATTAGCTGAGTCAGTGATACCAATCACAAACAGAAGTTCAGTTAAAGAAGCTGAACATCACTGGAGTAGTGTGACCCCAATTAATTTACCTTTTCAGTTTTAGCTATGCCCCGCCCATCTCTAGTTAATCCTCAGCCACACCTCACTCATGTTGGGATCGATTGATTCCTGAATTCCCTGACTATCAATTTCCAGAAAAGTATATAGGTACGCCGTTGAATATTTTGAAACTAACTTGACTGGGTGCTGTTGCTGCCTATGGAATGTGTATTAAATGGTAAAGACATACAATCCATACAACGTGTCAGACTATTAAGCGTTACAAACGAAGTAAATCGAATCACTCATGACGTCATGATTATAACGTCATCTTACACGTCACTTAGTTCATTATGACGTCATATGATTGACTGAGGAAATGGATTAATGATTTGGATCGAACCTACTTTGAAATAGAGTACTACTTTTAAAGCTACGCTCCCACATTTCTAAAATAAGCTCCACCCACGATTTGTCCGTGTTGGGTTTGGTCGATCCCTGCACTCTCAATATCGAGAAAAGTATAGCGGAAAGCTGTTGTATATTTTGAAAATAATTTGACTTGCTGCCGTTGTCTATAGCAGCAACAGTGCCCAGTCAAAATAGTTTGAAAATAGTCAACCTAATCTCAATTTTCAGAAAGCTATCCAGGTAAGCTGTTGTATATTTTGAAACTAATTTAACCTGCTGCTGTTAGCCTATGGAAGCAACGGCGCCCGTTCAAATTAGTTTCAAAACATTCAACAGAATGCTTATTAAATTGTAAAGAATACAATTCCTACAACTTGTCGGACTATTAAGCGTGTGTGATGAACTATATCGCGTCATTCACGATGTACTTGATGATCACGTCAACCTACATGTGACGTAATTGATTATGATGTTATATGATTGAATGAGAAACTGGATTCCTCAGTTAGGCAATACTTGTCGCAAAAATACACTATCCAGGGATATCACTTTCACTCAGGCTAGTCGAAACAAAATCTTGCAGGCAACCGACATTGCATCCTGAAACAGCGAATCAAGATATGCTCTATATACTGATCTCTATAAATAAAACCACTCTCGAGCTCATTGTGTATTGAAAGTAAACGAATTTTGCCTATATTTATCGAACAGTATATGTGTCAATTCAATTTGGGTTTTATTGGAATGTTATTGATGGATTATTTTCAAGACGATGTTGCTTGATTACATAGGTAATAGCATTGTCGAATTATTTCGTATTAAACATATTATAAAAAATATGACCGTCATATCGATGTACGGATGAATATGTGTGCCAAAGGTATGCCTTGTATCTCTGTCACCATAGAAATGTTCACGGCGAAGAACAGTTAAGTGGCAGGATAGGCTTCAGAATGGATCTTTGCCGTTTATCCATCCATCATGTGACGTCATAATTAAAAACGCGGCCTGTAGGATGACGTCATAATCAATTACAGCATGAATGAATCGATTTAGTCTGTATGTATGATTACTGTATTCTGCGGCTGTAGTAGTAGAAACATTCTCCAGTTGCAATTAGTCCTTCTTCGCGTTTACCCACTGTGTCTTGTCCTCAGATCCATTTTTGCCTTGAGTGTACCGAGTCCTGTTTTCTTGAGGTCACCTCGTAGGACACTCAGCAGATGTATGCAATGACGTCCTCTCCTGGCTTTGTATTTGCTGGCTCCGAGTAGGGAGAATTCCAAGGCTCTCTGTGCTGGTGTCTCTTCTGGCATCCTTAGCACATGGCCAAACATGGGCCAGCTTTGCTGGGCGACTTTACCAGACAGCGGCGACGTATTACACATCTTGTATAGTGCATTATTGTAAATTATTCTGTCTGGCCATCGGTGTCCAGTGATGGTGCGTAGGTGTTTGCGGTGGTAGGTATCAAGTGTGTCTAGAGCTGGCTTTGGAGCTGCCCAGCTGTTACTGTTAGACAGCATCAAGGATACGCAGGTTGCATTGTATAAACGTAGCCTCTTTAGCAAGGCCATCTTTGATCTACGAATCCATAGCTTCCAGAAGGACTGGAAAGCTATGTTCCCCATGACGCAGCGTGCGGAAATATCAGCAGTACTGAAAAGCAGTGAGCCCAGGATTTTACCTTTCCTCCATGGTTCGCCGTCACGAAGTGGGTCGTCATTTTCTGTAGTTTCTGCTTTGTCGATAGGTATATGTGGGTGAACTCTGTTTTGGATTAATTCATAAAGAGATTCTCTATTTTTAGTTTGCTTGCAGCTATTGGGAGAAGTTCGTCAAGGGGTTTCTTTTCCTCGTCTATGAAGTCCACATCGTCGGCATATTCCATCTCCAGTATGAATGCCCAGTATTGACACCCGGGTGGGGGGTTGGTCTTACAGAATCTTCCCGCACGGATTTCATTGCAGCAGCAAGGTAACAACTGAAAATCACAGGGGATAGACCATCTCTCTGTGGGGAGCCGATAGGTGTATCAAACTCTACATACTTCACTGACTTTACTCGTACTCTCAGCTTGATGTCTGTAAGCAGTAGTCTCACTAGTCGTAGCTCATCTTCATTGCAACTGGCCTGGCGTAGTATATCTAAGATCTTTGAGCGTAACACGGCAATTGCAATTTTGTGGAAGTCCCAGTGTTTGGACATGACTACCAACACATGCATGCGTTGAGCCCATACAATGTCTGCGCAGCTGCGTCCACGTTTGAAGCCACTTTGGCATGATCCGGTGAAGTCATCGATCTTGTCTCGGATGCGCCATAGAGTAACATTGGATAGGATTTTCCGTATGCCGTTAAGGAGCACAATGGGCTGCAGATTGGCTGGGGGGGGGGAGGTGGATTCCAGGGCTTGGGTAGTCCGATAAGGGTGCCTTGGCCTACAGCGTTGATGGGAAGGTGGTGCATAAAAGCTGAATTGATTATGTGCGTGATCGGTTTTGAGATAATGTCACTTGTATATTTGAATAGTTCATTGCCATCAGGTCCAGATGCATGTCCATTTTTCAGGGCTTCTCAACTTCTGCTGTTTTAATTTGTGTTAGTAATGGCCTGGGGTCTCCTGAAAACTGGTGCAAGGGCTCATCATCGGTGTTAGTGAACTACTCCTTGAGCCATTCTCGGATCGTCTCAGCTTTTCCCTGGTCAGTCCCAATGAAGTGTCCTTCAGAGTTGTGTACATTGAGTGGTGGTGCGTAGTCAGTAACTCTCAGGGCTTGGACTGCCCGAAACATTTTGTGACAGTCATCCGTGGCAGTGATTTCATCTGGTAGGGAGTCTGCCTATTGAATAGCAAGATCTTTTTAATCGTTCGCTAATGTGGCGCAGAATAATATTGCGCTCCCGGTGTAGTTTGGTGCGATCTTCACTTTCGTCACTTTGATAGATGCGCAGCCGTAATGCTTTCCACTCTGCTGACAGTTTTACTACTAGAGGGTCGTCAGTATACCTAGTTTGGTTGTTTTTAAGAACACATATGGTGCGGGTAGCGGATGATTCCATAGATTTCAGTATTTTGGTTAGGGCTTCGTTTGGATCGGAGCTGACATCGATGTTAGCTATCTGCTCCCCGAGGGCTTTTTTGTATGACATTTGGGTGTCAGTGTCGCTGATGAGCCAGGGTAGGGTGTAGGTCACCCTGCCCTCTTGCCTGGTATGGTGTTTATATATTAGGTAGAGATCGTTCATCTGAAGGCGTGTAATGACTAGCTTATGGTAAGAATTGAGGTATGTGCCTCCATACGAACGAGCGTTCCAGAGTAAGGGTTTTGCATCGGTCTTGCATAGTATGAAGTCTATTTGGTTGAAGACAGCTGTTGTATCCTTAGAACCTTTTGGGGCTTTGTGATCAGTAATGTGTCCAGTCCATGTTGTCCGGTGATGGCTCAGGTATTTGAAAGCAGTATTTGTGACAAATATGCCATTGGAACTAAGGGATGCCACCAGTGCATCTCCATTGCTGTTGCGTGTGCCCTCTCCATAAGATCCCATGCAAAAGCCAAATCCTGAACTTTTGTCCGCAATTCCGAGTTTACCCAGCATGGAGTTGAAATCTCCACACACGAACAGTTGCCATCTAGCTGGGATTGTAATGGCGGAGCTCAGTTCCGCATAGAAGGAATCTAATATTGCTGGATTCTCTTTGTCTTTTTCGGTAGTTGGGCCGTATGCGTTGACAATTCGACACTTAGTGGTGGTGTGTTTTCGCGTAGGTATAGCCAGGTCGATGAATGCAATGCGATCACTGACGTTTCCTAAACTAATGACATAATCCAAGACCCTTGGTCCGATTACGAAGTCTGTCTTACGCACTTAATAGCCTGCCACGTTGTACGAATTGTATGCTTTTACTAATAAACATGCTGTTGAATATTTTGAAACTAATTTGACTTGGCGCTATTGCTGATGTTGCTGCCATAGGCACCCAGTCAACATAGTTTCAAAATAGTCAACAGCTAATGTGTATGGTTTTCTGGAAATTGATAATCAGCGAGTTCAGAGATCGATTGATCACAATACGAGCGGGTTGTGGATGGGCGTTCGCTAGAGGTGGGCGGGGCATAGTTAAAACTGGAAAAGTCTATTAACCCCTGGAACTATAATGACAAAGATAAGGAAAAACATACCATTTATAATGCAGGACGTATTCTGTTGACTGGGCACCATTTCAGCACTATAACATTTTCCTGCCGAATTAAGTTCAAGATTACCTGTAGTGTATATCTGCATGTGTGAATCTGTATGACACGATTTATTATTAGTATGCTGCTCGTCGAAGTTGTTCGCTATCACTAACAAGATGGCTAGTCGTCTATGCCAGATAGACGACTTATCATTCCGGTTCACATATCGCACGTCTTGCATGTTATATGTTTCTCTATAATGTCACGAGGCCCTTTCATATAACCATTACATATTCAAACTATCTTCTATTAAGAACATTTCAAGAAATCCTTTCAGGTGTATATCCAAGATGATATTTGTATACATATCACACATCGTATCTGGACTCAGAATCAAGAAGGGAGATGCACCTTCGGACCAGGTAAAAATTGATATATGTATATATATATATATATATATATATATATATATATATATATATATATATATATATATATATATATATATATATATATATATATATATATAAACAAGATAAGAGTTATGATAGCGTCGTATTCATAGACTTCATAAAACTAGTATTATGTGAGATGCTGAGTGTGGGTGTAGAAATGCCTTTTAGCATAGACTGAATATGCATATCGTGGTTTACACCATGATACAATCAGCTTCATTTATTATACACCTGTATATATTAGCCAATGAAGTCGCTGCATTACTACCACGTGACCGTCCAATAAAAAGGGTTATTGGACTCTCGATTCTCTGGCTCAGGATATGAGGTCCGGTAACGGCTACCATCTTTGTACAAGAATCATGTACAAGACGTAATTACACAAATAGGAGAAAACCACACGGCAGCGGACGCTTCAAAGCGAAATGGCCGCGATTTAACCCTTGTGGAACGATGCCGCTTCGTGTATTAATATGTTCTTATCTCGGACATTTCGGTACGATTACTAACCAAAATGGAATTTTCCACTAAAGAGTATGCTACAAAATTAGAAAGTCGTGCTATTAATCGAGATTATTTTCTCCAAGGATAGAAGTAGGCACATTTCCAAATTTTGTTACCAGTTTTCGTCACTCGCAATACCACACATGTTTACTACGTCCATGCTTAAAGTATTGAATTTATTTAACTGAAATATGGGCTTATATTGAACAAAGTATACCAGTATTTCCTTGAAATAATTCAGTCATTTAGTATCACCTGGCTATGGCTTGAATATGCTGATCACTGAGCCTCTGAGGGTGATGGCTGGTGTGGGGTGCGGTGGGTGGTTGACCTTTTTGTGGAAGCAACTGAAAAAGCTCCAAGCAGTTGTGTTTCCAATAAAGCTATGAACATGTGATGCATTTCTAGCTTTCTGTATTCTATATTCATGATTTGAGCCTATTATTATGATCAATATTTTGAAACTAAAATTACTGGAACTGGGGAAGCGACACATTTTACAATAATATTATTTGTGTCAACACATCTGGCAATTTGCTTGTATAATATGGTCACATTTCTGCACAATAACATATATGGATAAGGATTGTCAACCCCCACGTCCACCCCCTATCACCCAACCACCATCTAGAAATATATATATATATATATATATATATATATATATATATATATATATATATATAGGGCACCAAGGAATGATGGATGGCAATTTTAAAAAAGGCTTAATTGCCATAATGCATATTACCTGATTTTCACCATTGACCCACCATTAGTTTTTGATATTACTCCAGGTAAATAAATATTAACCAGTGATCATATAATCCTTTTGACTCAGTAACAAATAACTCATTTAACAAGCGGCCCAAGGGCCTGTCAACTAGCTCATTCGCGTTTTAACCATTTGCATTAAAAAGACATTTTTGAAAAGTCCAAGATGGTCACCAAATAAATTGACAAATCAAAATTTTTTATCAGAATGGTAAGAAGAAGTAATTTGACAATTTCTGGTAATTTCTTATAAAATCTAAGGTTTTCACACAAAAAATTGATTAATCAAAATTCCCAATAGCTGTTCTAGAGCATCTGACAATAGGATCCTTTCAGGAAAATTTGGCTTAAATCGACCAAAATGGTAAGGAAATGAAGTAATTTGACAATTTCTGGTAATTTCTTATAAAATCTAAGGTTTTGACCACAAAAATTAACAAATCAAAATTCTAAATGGATGATCTAGAGCGTATAACCCTAGTATCATTTGAGCCCAATTTGGTTGAAATTGGTCAAAATGGAAGGAGTAAAAGCAATTTGGAAATTTCCAGTAAATTCTTAACAAAATCAAGAATTTTCACACAAAAATTGATGAATCAAAATTCCCACCAGTAGTTCTAAAGTCTGTGCCCATAGGATCCTTGAAACCAAATTTCCTTTAAATCGGTCCAAATGGTAAAGAGAAGCAATTTGTCAAACTGATAGATTTTTCGTAAAATGTCAAGCAACTAAGATTTTCACCCAGAAAATTGATCGATAAAAATGCTGATAAAGGTCTAGAACCTACCACCATAGAATCTGCATAGTCAAATTTAGTTGAAATATGTCAAGCGGCTAAGGAGGAGTAGCATTTTGACAATTTTCGGAACATTTTTCATAAAATTTAAGATTTTCATCCCAAATAAAGGCCCAATTAAAATTCTGAATAGAAATTCTGGACTCTACCACAATAGGGTCGCTCTAACCAAATTTGGTTGAAATGTGTCACTCAACTACAAAGAAGTAACCTTTTGAGTTTCCAGCAAATTCTTCCTAAAATCTAAGATTGTCATCCAAAAAATTGATCAATACAAATTCTGAATACAAGTTGTAGAGCCTACCATCGTAGAATCCGCTTAGCCAACTTTGTTTGAAATATGTCTACCAACTAAGGAGGAGTAGCATTTTGACGATTTTCGGTACATTTTTTATAACGCACCCAAAAAATTGACCAATCAAAATTCTGAATACTGGTGTTAGAGTAGACTAGCATAGGATTCTTCCAATCAAATGTGGTTGAAATCCGTTAAGCCATTGAGAAACGATTTGACAGACAGACGGTTGATGACGGCTGCATGACGGATGGACTGCGGAGAGCCGTCATGGCATAAGCTCGCTTGGCCCATCAGGCCCGGTGAGCTAATAATGGTAACTGATCCAGATTGATCCATCTAGATAACTTGTGTGTAGCAAATCCAAAAATATAAGGATCTACTGCTTCATCAAAGTCCTGTAGCTGGTGCAATCTGTGAAAAGATATTGTTGACATTAAAGATATTTTTATACTTTAATTGTGAAGCTGACAGAAACCTGCTTCTACAAGGGGCTTGAGAAATGTCAAATTTACAGGACAAGAGAACTGATTTTGAAAATGTACCAGTGGAATGAGTGATAACTTGTCACATATAGTCGCCTACAAACAGTCATTGCCTATGCAAAATTTTTGGTTTTCTTGACAAATCTTGACCATTAACCCTTGCACTGGTGAATTTACCAGTTGAATGTTTTGAAATTAATTTGACTGGAATCCATTACAATGGCTTCCAGTCAAATTAATTTCAAAATATTCAACAAATTTACTTTTATATAATGCAAAGAATATACTTTTTCAGGGATTTGTCGGTGAAATGGTTGATCGAACAACTACTATCTTGATAATGTGATCTAAATAATGCATTAATGTAGCATATTTGCCTACTTTTATATACTGTGAAGTACAGATCAGTACAAAAGGATCTGATTGGATCAGCATTAATTTAATGTGCTCATTTCTAGGCCAGATTATTCCAATAATTTGTGTTTAGATTTGAGTTCTGAAAATGTTATGATTCTGTCTTAGAATATTATACATGTACATGTATCCACTCTGGGACAGCTCCCATACAGTGCAAACATGAAGACAAGCCCAGAATCTCTATAATCAGATCCTAGTCTCAGAAACAACTGGAACATTAGTATTTGAATCAGAAAATGGAAAAATAGGTTTCAAACACACATATTAGCTGGAGATACGAGCATTTCAGTTGAATTATTTTGCCCGAAAGATGAAACATTGATATTTGGGCCGGAAATGTGTGAATTTGTGATTAATAGCAAAAGGTTCCCCAGAAATGCAAACGTGTTAACAGTTAATTCAAAGTATGGGCTTGAAATGCTAACAATTTCAAGGAATTTGAACATTTAAAGAATCTGGGCCAGTAGTATGAAAATTTAAGTCATAAATATGACAAGTTTGACCTGAAATAATGACATTTTGGTTTAAATGCATTAATTTTGACAGGAAACATGGAAGATTTTGGACTGAAATGCATCAGTTTTATTCAGAACCATAAACATATTGGTACAAATCATGAAATGCAGAAATGTGACAATGTTGGCTGAAAATACAAACATTTATGTACAAAGCATGGATAGCTACATGTAAGTGAACTTTTTGCCAAAAAGTATGACCTTTTAGGTAAAAAAATGAAAGAATTTGGATGCAAAAAGGAAAATTTACATACAAAACAAGAGAATTGATGATTGCTATTGGCTCAAAAATCAAAATCGACATATCGCTGCTTTCGCTGTCAAAGCTCAATTATGATTGGTCCATGACAGTCATTTTGTTTTAGCTCAGCTGATTTTTCACACACATATATCTGAAAAAGAACTAGGTCAATCTGGCCTAGTTTCTTAAGAATATAGGTCAAAGGTAAATTTATTTTGAACTCCTCAGACCAAATATATTGCCATGGCATTTGCATACGCTCACTTGGCCTTTCAGACTTTCCAGACCAGGTGGGCTAAAACTGAGCTGCAGAAAACTAAATGTTTTGGAAATAATTTCTGATTTATTTATTTATGCCTGGAGGTTTGAGCAGCGTTATTCTTTAATTTAAGTAATCTTACTGAATTAATAAAAATACAACAGTGTTTTACTCTTGCTCACTTTGTTGGATTACAAATAAATCTGCTTTAAGAGAATTGATATGGAGATTGGTGAATATCTTGAAATAACCTGATTGACAGCTGTTTGTCCCTCTCTATGAAACAGAGCAGCTTCCAGTGAATTTGTTTTTTTAATAGTTTGCCTATTGAAATAGTGTCTGCGATGTACACTGTCATACCGAATGGAAATGGTTTTATCATAAATGAATATTGTTTCCACTTGTTTTATTAATTTGATATATATTTTTTCAGATGCGAGTTCTCTGACACCTCAGAGGGATGCTTTACTAAATGCCAAGCATGTCACTGAAAGGTTATTAATATGTTGTGTGACACCATTTTGTCATTGAGTACAGGGGTATAGCATGCAATAGATAGCTCATAATTCCTGACTCTCCAGCTAATTACTGACATAGGAAAATTTAAAACTTTCAATCCAGTGAATTAACTTGTGATTTACTTCTTGGACAGCAGATTTCCTATCCCCACTTTTTTGAAAGAAAATTTGGACATTGAAATCGCACCTGTCTGTCCATTTACAGACTAAGAGGGAGGGGGGGGGGATTTTTCAAAGTTTACCACTGGATGCCTGGTTCTATTATCGCACCAGCCATTCCACTAATAAATTTTCAAAAATAGTCTCTAGAGATATTCATCAACACCACTGCAAAAGGTATTTTGGCCGGCTCAGTGATTATAACCCTTGCACCTATGAATTGCCCATATCTCATTTTCAAGACAACCATACAGTAAAACTGTTGAATATTTTGAAATTAATTTGACTGGAAACCGTTGCTGCCTATTTCAAAATATTCAACAGATTAAGTTTTATATCGTAAAGAATATACTTTTTCAAGGATTTGACGGTGAAAGGGTTAACAGCTTATTTTCAAGCCATTAACCAATTCGAATCCCAAAGACCGGACAACATATTCATCATGGTAATACGAGGTTCTTGTGAGCACAAGGTATGTTGACATTTTAGGCTGATACATAGCAATACCAGTTTAACCCTTAAAATGTCAATGTCTCAATTTCAATGATACGGTTGAATAGTTTGACTCAATGACAGCAACGGCTCAGTCAAATTAGTTTCAAAATACTCAATAGAATATTCATTACGGTACATCATAAACGAATTTGTAATTTCTCAGCTATGAGGGTTACAGGGTTAACTCTTTGAACTCTGAACATCATGTTAGACAATTTTTCTGGTTGAAACATTGAATTGAATAGTGTGTTTTAACAAGGTGGCTAAATGCACATAAAAAACTTAAAAAATACATAGGCCTAGTGGAAGACTGACACACACACGCACGCACGCACGCACGCACGCACGCACGCACGCACGCACGCACGCACGCACGCACGCACGCACGCACGCACGCACGCACACACACACACACACACACACCAACTCCCCGGCTGTATAGCAGCCTCCAATATAGTAGGACTACAGTCCTGTTCATAAATGGTGTAAAAAATGTTTTCTTGAATATTTTTTAGCTACGGACTTATGGACGTGCGGCAGGCAGCAGGTGTCCAATTAAATTAAGTCCAAACTATTCAACAGCATGTTTTATTTTGTTTTTGAAAAAGTATCAGTTATTTCTGGGTTGTACTGTACCTCCAACAGCGGATGGTTGAAATTTCCCGGAATCTTAGAACACGTTTACAGAAATACATTTCAGCAGCTTGAATCTGACAATGCACTATGGATTTGTACAAAACTATGACAAATAGTGTTTGTTTTGCATTGCATAATTGTCGTTTTACACGATGTACTGCCGTATTCGTAATCGGCTGATAAAAATGTAAACAGAGTTTTTCATTCCTTGACTTTGTTTTGGGTTTCCCGGGGCTAAAAATTGACAACCAATAGAAATATTCAGTCTTCCGCTTGTGCGGCTTTTAGTGTTAGCCAATCAGCGCCGTGGACTCTGTAGCAGTTACCGACTCCACTATTGTGATTATGAGCAATTGGAGTTGAGTACCAGCTTATATATGGGCTTGTTAAGTGATGACGTATTTCCCGGCGCGGTTCGATTGTTTAATACATAAAACACTGTTTTTGTTTAACAACAAATGATGACATCATAAACACGCACTTATGCTGTAATAAAGCAAAATACACACTTCCGGGGTGCGAATCACGCGCAATGACGCCATACTTAACAAGCCCATAGATCAGTGCGCTAACTCGTATCGTTCGCTCTGTACATTTGGGAAATAGTAAATTCAACGAGCGTGTTGCTTTGAATCGTTTATTTTCAAATTATTTCAATATTTAGGTGTATATAATAAATAGACCATTTAAGATTTCCGAGTACAATATGGATTTTTATTGTATTCGTCCACGTTGTGTTTAAAAATCTGTATTGTAATCGGCATGCATTCGATGGTACAAAGACACATGATGTGTCTGTGTACTATATCGGCAATATGTGTAATTTGCTAGCTTGACGTCTGTTATTGTCTGAGAGTTTTAGCCCATATTTAGCAAAGCTCCACCCAGTACTCGCTCGTGTTGAGATCGATCGATCTCTGAACTCTTTGACTATCAATTTCCAGAAAACTATACAGGAAATCTGTTGAATATTTTTAAACTAATTTGACTGGGTGCCATAGCCAGCAACAGCAACCAGTCAAATTAGTTTCAAAATAGTCAACAGTCTGTTTATTAAATAGCAAAGACATACACTTCGTACAACGTGTCCGACTATTAAGCCTTTAATACGAACTAAATTCATGCTGTAAATGATTATGACATCATCCTTCACGCCGCATAGTTGATTATGTCGCCATGTGATTGATGGATAAACTGGAAAGGTCCATTTACTGCGTCAATTTCAATTGTACATTACACTTTAATATGTTGCTGACCGTTAGTATGAGGAGCTTGGAAATATAATCGGTGGCAATTCCTGGTAAACCAATGTCCATTATTGGCAGTACGAATCAAGTTGTTGCTGTGGTCGGGGAGGGTGTGATGAATGCAGAGATGGTATTAAGTTGAATAGTTTAGTGGGACCACTGCGTCACATATGACGAGAGCAAACGTGCATCAGTAGGCTGATCCTGATTCATTCGAATTACGTACCCTTTGCTGCGATATGCTGTTCGTGTGCATGTGTATCACGCGGGTTAAGGTTACCGTATGCACAAAGCACTAATCTATGTTTTGTCTACCCCAGATTTGTAATTTCTAATCATCAACCACATGCTAATTTAGCTAAGTTAAACGATTACAACATGCATGAATAGAAATCTAGGAAGTGTAGGAAAAACATTTATTCAAACCAAAATCAGCGTCGGAGCTGACGATATGAGGAGGGAGCAATGCCTCGTGCAATTTTGTTTCGCTACCTTCAGCACAAACACGTTACCTCGTTACCATTAGGCTCGATAGGAACCTTTCATCTTGTAGACACGTGGATGTTTGCTAATAGATCATCGTAGTTTAGACGTGTGACCTATATGCAGCCACCCAACAAAATGTTGAAAAGACTGTCAATAATGCATATACATTCGATTGACACATGAACCACAGTAGCACCTTTACCCTATTTTTAAATAGATTTGAGCTTTTAGTTAATTTTTTAGCCATTATTAGTTTGGTTCAATGCTGGTGATTATTTGATATGATCGTCTGTAGGTCACTATTACCATATTACAAAGGAAATTGTGAATCGCCTCACTATTATAAGACTTCAAACGTAATATAAGCAAATAATAATTACATCATTAGAAGCATAGGATGATTGGATTATGTACTTATCCGCCTGGTATCCGGTATCAGGATTCAGCGGTGATAAGGACCAAGGGTAAATCGTCCCAATAGAGGAACCCAATTTCTTGTCAAGGACAACGTACCATCTGCTGAAGTCCAAAGATCAGATACAAATGAGACTCGGTGACCAACATAGTTTCACCGCCACCAAGGGCTGTTCTTGGATAAGCAAGACTATCCAGTTGCACAGGATATAGCAAGAAGACAGAAATTGGATACCTTTGGTGACATCAACAGTCACTCATCAAGGTGTGCTGTGAAGATCATCGCTAAATGATAAGGTTGGAAGCTGAATCCTAAGCAACCAGTTGCTATTGATCAACCATTCTATGTGTTCAGCCACGTTCATGGGTATCACAGAAGCCATTATCGACACCTACCCTAGCGAGAGCCATATACTGACCTTGGCCACTTACTGTGCCAATTGCCAACTCCAGGATCTGGACAACAACGTCAAGACCAATGGAAAACATTTTAAATCACATTATGCCTAAAAACCAGAAGACGTCTACTGATCTTGATATAATGTAAGCGGATAAAAGACTTCACAAGTTACCCACATCTTATACACTACGCAAGTAGTTCTACTGATGATGACATAGAGCCAAACAAGATTTAGCATCAGATATTGGCACCAGAAAGATGGATAAAGGCAGGTGTCACCAGATAATAATAGATAACCAGATCACCATTTTATCATTGACTAAGTATCAACTCTGCAGTAATAGTACATCCGAAGTAACAGATATTCCAGTATCACCTCATCACCTCAGACCAGCGAAGTGGAATTTAAAAAATGTTTGATACTGACACTCTACAGAAGATCATTACATCATCAACTCTCTCCATGACTGTATTCGGAAATTCTCATATAACTTCATGGACACCCTACAATGGATTCCAGCTCACAGTGTGATCTCGAACATTGAAATGGAGTAAGTAATCTGTGACCAAAACACAAAACGCAATGCTATATATTCTTCACAGAATCTGGAACGCGTTCGAGGCAGAAATATGTGAACAACTAGCGATGCAGCTAACAGAGACAACATCACACCGAGGAGTATCCTCTGCTTCTTCATTCGACGGCTGACTAAATCCATCTCCAGCCTCATACATAACCACCTCAAGGGAGGGAATGCAATCGGCACAGCACTATGTGATTGTGCACAACCAGCACTGACTCCACTGCATATCCTTTATGGTTCCCCCCCCACTATCAAGATAAGTCTACTTATCTATTTTCTGGATATCCTTACCATCACTTGAGGTTTCGATTCCCGGCGACACATCATACTCATTTCTAGATACGCTGTGGCAACTCTGTGCAGCTGAAGATGGTCACATCCTCGTCATATTCCAAGGTGTAAAAAGATTTTGTCTTCTCTAGGATTCGAGATCGTTCTGACTATGTGATGCAAAACCTGTCTCTGGCTTGATCGTTCCTTGCAATACAGATGAGGACATTATGCACCTGGCGAAATGCAGACCAGGAAGATATACCTACCCATCCCCACTTCAGCCTGAAAGAAATGAGGCAAGTTGCCTTAAAATTGGCTGGACAACATGGCCCCACCCCTATTTCAGATGCCTCTCAAGGAGTTGTGACTTGTGGATGTACATCAAACTGCAGGACAGTCTGGTGCACTTTGTTCTAAGAGAACCTTAAATGCACTTATGAATGTGGATGTGAAGCGATCAACTGCTGCAACCCAGCTTTCAATAGACCCATATACATATATTGTATATATTTTTCAGAACCTATTTTCCGGTATACTGTAATAGCGCCACAGTGATAACATAATTACAAATTAGCCTACCGTGTTTCGGAAAAAGGTACTTTTGTTACATTATTCAATACATTTTGGTGTAAATTGTGTTCATGTTTGTCACAGTTGCTTAGTCCATTAAATAGTATTTCATGTATTCTTTATCTACATATATTTTATAAATGCTATATAAACCATGAAGAATCAGACCGTTGTAAGATTGCAAATGACGTGCAAATTCAAAATCGTGGGTGGCATCAGCCACACATTTTCCAAAAATCATACGAGCCTTCGATCTAGCATCGATGTCAGGCATTAACACAACATTCTAATAAAAGTGAAATGCATCCACCACATATTTTCCAAAAATCCTACAAGCCTTCGAACTAGCATCGATATCAGGCATTAAGAAAAAATGCCTATAAAAGTGAAAAATCGTGTATTGGTTGGGGCACTATTCAGTGGATATGTTATATTTCCTGAAGAAACGCAGAGGATCGATGGAATAAAACAATATCAAATAGCCCGTGGATGTTCAGAAACAAGTGTCTGATAGCTAATTTTATTATTATCACCGGAAGCAATGACTAATCTCCAGATGCTTCCAATAAAATTGATTTACTCATCAATTATCGCACGTACATTTTGTTGGCCAGTGAAGCTGTATTTATCAGTGTACTGGCTAGATCTGAAACCAAACATATACGCAATAGAGTAATCTAATGTGCCAGTCAAATGTGTGACGTCATAATGAATCACGTCACATGTAGGTTAATGTTACAATCAATTACGTCACAATGGCGTATATAAGCGCATACTAGTCTGCCAAGTTGTACGAATTGTTTGTCTGTACTATTTAATAACCAGTCTTTTGAATATTTTGAAACTAATTTGACCGGGCACTGTTGCTGTCATAGGCATCAACAGCGCCCAGTCATATTAGTTTCAAAATATTCAACAGATTACCCGTATAGTTTTCTGGAAATTGAGATTCAGAGAGTGCACGGATAGACTGATCCCAACACGGGCAAAGCGTAGGTGTAGCTTAGCTAGGGATGGGCGAGACATTGCTAAAACTGGATTCCTCCATTGAGCGTACAGTACAGCTAACATATATGTTATCACGTTTCCACAAGAAAAACTGGAATCATGTTAGTTATTACAATTTTGAACACGGTGTAGGAACTGCTTTGTTTGTATATTTTGAACTTACTTTGATTAGAAGCCTTTGCTGCATCGGGCGGCAATGGATTCCATTTAACAGCACTTGATTTAGACGCACCTTACATTATTTATGGCCAGTACATGCGCAAGGATCAGACGTGTCTTTTAACCGATAAATAAATGCAAGTTTGAAATATTGAATTGCTGTGTCTGTCGTTACATTTTGTTGCACTTTGGTCAGAAAAGCACAATAGCAATGGCAGATTCCAGCTTATCAGTCAATGAATGACGTCATGATCCCCTACGTGGCGTGCAGGATGACGTTATAATCAATTACGAATGAATGACGTAGATAAGTTCGTCACGAGCGCACAATTGATGATGGACTAAGCGTTGTTGCACGGATTGCATATCTTTACTATTTAGTGAACATGCTGTTGAATATTTTGAAACTAATTTGACTGGGCGCTGTTGCTTCCATAGGTAGCAACAGCACCCTGTCAAATTAGTTTCTAAATATTCAGCAGCTTACCTGCATAGTGTTCTCGAACTTGATAGTCAGGGAATTCATGGATCGAACGATACCAACACGGGCGAAGTGTGAGTGGAGCTCAGCTAAAGATGGGCGGGACATAGCTAAAACTGGTTTCCTCAGTCTTCAAGTTCGATGCACTGCAGTTGCGACTTAAGTAATTTTGCCAGAATTCTGAAAAATGTGACGACCCAACAAATCGACAGACCAACGGCCAGACTGACAGACAAAAATATACTAGATGCGAATCGCAAAAATAAATACATGGTAAAACCATACGAAATTTATTAGAATCGGTGTGAAAATTAACATCAATATATGTAATAATATGATTGTGTCTGTTAACCATTGATTTGTCCAATTCTGCTTTCAATTACATTTCAGCTCAGAAATAAATTTAAATGTTTCAAAAAAATAAAAATAAAATGTACTGTCTAATATGCTGAACAGAAGTGGATTGAAATCATTGCTGCCTAAGGAAACAATGGCTTCCAATCCAATTATGGACAAAATATTCAGTAAACGATGTATACATCTTCTTCAAAATCGTACAAACAAACATGTTTCAGGTTTTGTTTTGTAAAAAGGTGCTGGCTTTTCTTAGCTGTTGTATAGCTATATTTCATTTACTGTAATAGCTAACTAATTGGTGCATCTGTCTCTGCAGAATGATAGCTTCATTTTAATGAAGTGGAGCAGCGTTAAGTGATATCCTGAATGCATGTCTCATTGCATGCTCGCTATCGCATATAAATGGCGTGCCTTGCCAATAGGAATTAATATAGGCACTATTATTGAATTAATGATAGGCCTATACAGCACAGCTAAGAAATAACTTAAAACCTTTTCAAAGCACTATAAAACGAACTGTTGAATATTTTGAACACAATTTGATTGGAAGACATTACTGCCTAAGGCATAGCTTAACACTTTTTGCATTGTGTTCAAAGTTGTACTAAATAATATATTTCTGTCTTTGCTTTCGTAATTTGTTAACTTATTTATGCACTGTGCTGTAGTGTTATTTTCATATGACAGTTGACGATTAAGAGCCTATGATGCTACACTTCAACTTTACAAACTGGTCTCCATCACAAATGGTGGTTTCCATTGGTTGTGGAGAGACAAGCGCAACAACTAGCAGTATCACGAATCGTGATCGGGCAACCTGATATTTGGTGTCTTACAGAA
>CM067369.1:101891331-102003831 GCA_034401795.1 Chaetoderma sp. LZ-2023a | reverse complement strand
GGCTGCCAAAAAACCTCTATTTTGGAATCAAAATCCCAACGGTCATAGACATCCTAAAAGGCCAGCGAGAAAGCGTTGGAATTCTCGGAATATGTGGCAATACGTGCTATACGGAATGAGACCCTGGCTGACGCGTAATGGTAATGCTACGCATCACTCTCCCGTGTGTCCGCTTAAAGTGTTTGTAGTACGGGTGTCGACAAGAATTAATGATCCAATTCGCAATTCCAAAATCCTGCGAGGCTCATCAATTGTTATTAAACTGATCGTTTCTCATTAGTTTTGACTTTTATTCGTGTACGCTTTCCTATAAGCTTATGGTAGAAAATAAATTTTTGCGCAGCTCCTACTTTATATACATGCCGCGTCGCTGGACAACATATAACAACGCCTAGACACAATGCCGTAAATAGTGTTTTATATCAGAAACAAAAGCAGACACTATTACTTCGACATTACGGAGGCATTGTATTGCAATTCAGAAGCAGCAAATCGTAATATGTCAGGGCAGTCAATTTTTTAACTTATCTGCTAATGGCTGAGTCAGCCCATTTTCAAGGGCTAACTCGCTTGCAATTTGTGCGACACCCCCCCCCCCCAAACACCCTCCTCCTCCCACCCCACCACCAACAACCAATCCGGCAAATGACCTCCTGAATCCTGGAACCCACATCTGGTGACAGCGTCTAGCATGGTCGATTAGCAAATTGTCAGTAATTGTTAAAAATAGTTTACTAGTCTAAAGTGAGGCAGAGCTATAATAGTCATAGTGCCGATATCAACAGTCTGATCGTTGCAAGTCACCTGACAGCAATTTCAATGGGCAATAACAATGGATCTGTTGAGGATTTTGAAAACAATTAGACTGACAGTTCGTGTTGGGGGTCAAAATATGCAGTACATTGAGAGCTAAGCCACGTGGAAATTGTAGTCTACACAGATTTTGGAGGCAGACAGCTAAATAATCTATTATTTTGTATGCCACAATATGCTGTAATAAGGCGGGTTTCTGATAAGCATAAGAATCACGCAAGTTTGATCAATGTATTCGTTCTAACAATTGACGAACCAGAGTTGATCTTTAGCCTAATTGACATCACTCAGTGAGCACATGATTATCTAGCCATATCAATGGAGGAATCCAGTCATGTAATCAATGATATGACGGCGTCATCAACCACGCCACATGTAGGCTTGCGTCACAATCAGTTACGTCATGAGTGATATGTCTAAGTGCATCATAAACACTTAATGGTCCGCCAAGCTGTACGACTTGAATGTCTTTGCTTTTTAATAAACATTATGTGAAATATTTTTGAAACAAATTTGACTGGGCGCTGTTGCTGCCATAGACAGCAGCAGCACCCAGTCAAATTAGTTTCTAAATATTCAACAGCTTACCTATAGTTTTCTGGAAATTGAGATTCAGCAATAGCAACACGGGCACAGGGTGGGTGGAGCTTAGCTAGAGATGGGCGGGGCATAGCTAAAATTGGACTCATCCATCACCTATAATCAATGGGTAACTTGGCTGGATAAACGCGCGGTCTTGGCGGAATATTGTTCGGGATAAATGATGCCTTGGCACATCCAGTACGCTCAATCAATGCTTGTACCCGCAGTTGTCTAATTGCAGTTTATCAGTCACGTACACACCACGAAATATCCGTGATCAATTCGCAAACGTAGCGTGTGTTTGCATCCTTCTCCGCACCCCCCCACCCCCCACCCCTCACCCCCCCCCCCCACACCCCGCACCCACCACGCCCATCCCACCCCACCCCACCGCCCCAACCCACCACCACCACGACCACCACCACCACTAAACACACACCCACAACCCGTTACCCCCTAAATGCACCCCACCGCCCCACCCTACCACCCCGATGGTCTCTAAAAGTGGAAAACCGATCGTGGAATGGGCGAGACGAGTCTCATGATGCATGAATAACCCATAGGCCTTTGCAAAGTATTAAACATGCCGTTGGATAGTTTGAAGCTAATATGACTGGGAGCAAGTCAGCTGCCAGTTAATTTAGTTTCAAAATATTTAGCAGCTTACCGGTATTGCTGTCTTAGAATTATGATGATGCGAGTTCAGGTTTTAAATTTTTGAATTGATTCCAACAGAAGTAAAAATGTGGGCGGAGCTTAGCTAGACATGGGCGGAAATGGATCCCATTATTCCGGGATGGTAAACAGTTTACTTCACCTGAATGATTATAAAATGTACGATAAAATTTAACTAATCATTCTGATATTTCGAGTGACGTCAGCGCAGCACCAACGATATCCCGAGGATATGACGACTAATATATAGAGGCGGGCACATATTTGGGTAAACTTACGTAAATGTTTGCCTATCACAACGAAACCACTGAGCCATTTTTTAAGAATTGTTGTACGCTAGCTATCTCCAAAAGATGCCGACGGGTAGATTCAAATGAGGGTATGTATATCAGAATCCGAGAGTGGGTTCAATAGTCAGTTCGTTGATCGACTATAAGATATAGTGTCTCGAACGAGTTCGCACTTAAAATCAGTATCACCAACCGAGTTGAACATTATCACTTAGTACGAACAGTGCAAAATGATAATTTTCGACAAGGGTGATACTTATTATATTTAATGGGACAGAGTTTGAGATTATATTTATCACATAGACTAAGACTTTAGCCAATTTTCCAATAATAATCTTCCATACGATCGTCAAGAGCGGCTAATTACATCCTAACAACTAAAGCACCGGGTGTTATAGTACTTGTAATTTGAACTATGAGAACATCTTGTGCTAATAAAAGCGTACTTATTTGAAAAATAACAAAATTGTGGAATTCTTACGTTATGCCGTGCATCACTAGCGCTGGGCATCGACGGAGTAATGAATGCCCAAATGCCGACCATATTCTGCTTGGTCAATACAAAAATTACGTTTTCGTGCTAACAACCGCTGAAAATACTGTGCTGTATTATTAAACTGGTCCATATTGTTAATATGGAATGAACTAAAATCCTTTGTATATACTCTTTTGGTCAAATTGAGCGTGAGATTGTTCTGTTAATTACTGGCAATGTTAGAGTCTGTCCGCCAATGTTGATAACAGTGTAAATGTCATGAGTTTTATATTACAATGTCGATTCATTTAATGTCGGTGGATATTCATGTACGCACAATCATATTTAGACCTGATAATATATAATCAGCTTCATCCGAGCGCAGTGTTTGACCTGATAATATATAAGCAGCTTCATCCGAGCGCAGTATTTATGACGTGGTGGTCTGGCGCCTCTGCATCCGCTCATCACTTTGTGGGATAAATAGCTGGCAGCTATAACACAATATTATCGTAGGTTCTCATGAATCAATCTGGAAACTAGAGTATTTGATCAGCAGGAGGAAATTTGATGCCCAAGCAGACATTCATGATTTGTTCTTCTTCCAAAAGTGCTCATAGCATAGGGTGACGTGGTAATATCTCTTAACTTTGTCTTTAAAAGGGGAATTCTTTTTTTTCAGACAATTAACGTACAGTCTGATAGTATCTGGTTGTTGAACCCTATTTGGTACAGATGTATATACAATACAGTCATATGAATGGAAAGTGAATCCCCTTCACTTGTTCAGATTATATAATTATAACAACAGAAGATAATGTTAAACCTGCTACCTTCCTAACATACTTCATAACTCCGTAATTTCTTGTTTATTTCCGATTCTCCCAATTTCGATATTAGTTGTAATTTTTAACCATTCAGGTAGGCATGTGTGAAATGAGGTTCCCATATCTAAATGAGACTCCAATATCTAAAAATACGAGTTGGTGGCAACAGGACACATTGGATTCATGTACAATTGTTTTTTGTTCAAATTTACCCATCATTACGTGTCACTCATTTTTTTAACCCTTCAGGCACGAATTCACTGGATTTTATGTTCAAGACAAACATACAGGGAAACTGTTTAATTTTGTTTAAATTAATTTGACTGAAACCCAATGTTGCCTTTGCCAGCAACGGTTTCAAGCCAAATTAATTTAAGAGTATTCAACATAATAAGATTTATATCATTAAGAATTTAATTTGTCAGTGAAAGGGTTAAATTCAGAATATATTTCATGTAGTCAATAGCATCCGCTACTCAAATACAATCGAGTTAACGATCTATAGTTCCTCCCACAACAACTGCATCATCCAACTTCCTTCTACAACACAATCAGCTACATAAGCATTCTATTTGCGTCCCTCCCCGCCCATCACTCGATCTGTTTTAAGCATAGACTACAGAGTAGACACAGTCACACCTTTCCCGCCAAGGTCCAAAATCTGTCCTCTGATGTCTGGCAATAAGCGTTACAGAGTTACTGTGCACATCCGCCTGATTCGTTAATTAGAGAAAAGGGTGGATTAATTGATTCGAAGTAGTTGCTCTGACGTAGGCCTAAATCTGTAATGTGAACTAAATGCATGTCATATCTACGATCATAAAGGATCTCCGTAACGAGAAACTCATAGGACCAGCCACAGCGGCCCCTATTGAATAGTTTCTTTACGATTGTGTTGTGTAGGTATGTCCGATGTGTTATGCCATTTGGTCCTACAACGTACTTCATATAGATACAGATACAGATACGATACCGATGTTTTGGAAATGGTGAGTTACTCGAATGAAATTGTACTAGTATTAAGGAAAACCCCATTACTTAGAAGCAGCACCCTCCCAGTGTTGCGTCGGATTAATTGTTTCGAACTACAGATGCGAACAAGGCCCACGACCACTTTATGCATGTCTAAGTGCATTTATTTCTATGTTCCAAGTTTGTGGTCTTCATCCGAATCGATTTGGATACTTTGAACCCTAAATTCCCAGAATACCAATTTCAAGATAAATATACATGGAAGCTGTTGATTATTTTGAAAGTAATTTAATTGCTGCATATGCTGTTTTAATTGTAGATGTATCAAAGACGTGCAATTCATACTGCTCAAGCTTCATGATGGTGCTATAATACCACATTATGTTTCACGGTGACATCAGCATACGTGTGACGTATTTGATTATTATGTCATATAATGGAGTTATAGAACAGATTCCCTCCATCAATCTTATCTTCTCACCTTGCAAAGGCACGTCACATAGCTTATCTATTCACTTCCACTTGCTTTATTCTTAGCATCAATCGAGGTTGTGTGGATAAAGCAATTCAACTGCTACTGCCATGCGCGTAAAGAAAGCTGTGCCCTCGGTAGCATTCCTTCCCATCATCTGTCATTACTAGACGTGATAAGATATCGCTGGGTGGCTATTGGATGAAGGAAGCAATGTTTATCAATCATCCGATCTTAATTAAATGTGCCAGTGATCACTTGTGCGAATAAACACTGTACATTCAGGATGTGTTACCATAAACTCGCCAGGTTGATTAACTGTATTCTCAGTGCCAGAGAAGCTGTATACGATTTGAAATCTATCTATCTATCTATCTATCTATATATCTATATATATATCTATCTATCTATCTATCTATCTATCTATCTATCTCTCTCTCTCTATCTATCTATCTATCTATCTATCTATCTATCTATCTATCTGTCATCTATCTATTTATCTATCTATCTATCTATCTATCTATCTATCTATCTATCTATCTATCTATCCCTCCCTTCATCCCTCCCTTCCTCCCTCCCTCCCTCCACCCATCCATCCATCCATCCATCCATCCATCCATCCATCCATCCATCCATCCATCCATCCATCCATCCATCCATCCATCCATCCATCCATCCATCCATCCATCCATCCATCCATCCATCCATCCATCCATCCATCCATCCATCCATCCATCCATCCATCCATCCATCCATCCATCCATCTATCTATTCATCAATCCATCCATCCATCCGTCCATCCATCCACCCATCCATCCATCCATCCATCCATCCATCCATCCATCCATCCATCCATCCACCCACCCACCCACCCACCCACCCACCCACCCACCCACCCACCCACCCACCCACCCACCCACCCACCCACCCACCCACCCTCCCATCCATCCATCCATCCATCCATCCATCAATACAGGCAGCAACAGCACCCAGTTAAATTAGTTTCAAAATATGCACCTGCTTACTTCGTGCCATTCATGACGTAATTGATTATGATGTCAGCCATCATGTTACGTAATCTAGTATGATGTCATATGAGTGACTGAAAAGCTGGATTCATCAATCTAAGAGTGATTCCGTCGTAATGAGGTCAGCGCGGAAAATGTACGTAGAAAACTAGTCGAGTGCTGGTCGAAGTTAAATAGAACACGTTTTATATCAAGACTAGGAACCCATTGATTAGTTATTTATATCCGGAATATGACATTTCATGGCGGAGAGTGGCAATCAGTCTCCGCAATGGCGATCACAAGAGTGACATTGACAGAGATCTTCCGAAAAGCCGTTGTCGTTACACATACAGAATAATCGAATTGGACATGACGGATGATATATTATATGACAGACCGATGTACAGCGCCACCGCCATCGTGCGTTTCAAAAATATTTTTGAAAATAGTTACTTCACAACAGCCCACCCTTGACTTTACTGTAAGCTCGAACTCTCATAACACACAACCCTCATCTGAAGGTACATCTTGGCGCAGTGGATCCACCCCGCTTTTGCATCCGTGTAGTGATATAAATGCTTGGTGCTTGTGGGCCATGGATTAGGCTTGCGCGGTTACGTGATTAAATCGAAAATCGCGATAATTTTGTAAATCTTGAAGTTATATGATTAAAAACGAAACAACCGAATAATCGTGAATAATTTCACTGCATAAAATATTTCAAAATCTACCTTTTTATTTACATTTTGCTCAGTGAATACTTGTCAATTTGCAGGCCAAGAACAGACTATTTTTGAAAATGTATAATTGGAATGCCCGGCTCGATGCTCGAACCAGACATTCCAGTGATACATTTTCAAAAACAGACTTCTCTTGGCCTGCAAATGGACATTTCTAAGCACTGTTGCAGCTTTTGTCATTGATATACCTTTGCTGATCCCGATCACTCAAAGTATGAATCGCGCGAGCCTACCTTGGGCGCCATATCCGCGCATCTATCACCGAATTGCAATGCGTATGCATCAAATGGAGTCTGTAGCTTGCTCTAGCTAGGGGACTACCTGCTTAGGGAACACGTTGTCCTAAATAAGTGCCGTATCACTATTTAGCTCTGCTGGTTAGTTTGCATATGGGTCTAGCTCTTTTAGCTGTGGTCCAGTGAATATTTATATAATAGAGTAATCAAGTTTTAGCTATTCCCCCGTACATCTTCATCTAAACTCCACCACACTTCGCCCGTTTTGAGATCGGTCGATCCCCTCGCTCCCTCGCTCCCTCGCTATCAATTTCCAGAAAACTATTCAGGTAAGCTGATGTATATTTGAAAACTAATTTGGCTGGGACAGCAACAGCTCCCAGTCAAATGTGTTTCATATTATTCAACAACTTAGTCCGTCATCAACCTAGTTATGTTATTCATGGCATAATTCATTATGACGCCAGCATACATGGATCAGTAAGCCAAACGTCAGAATCAAAGGTCAAATGTCAATGTGATATATAAAGCTTGTAATACAAACAAAGACAAGCTTTTTCAAATATATATTCAAACACTTCAACGCCTCTATTTTTGAAACAATATAACTGTAGGGTTTCTTGTACGTTTGTGTCCACGGCACTATGCCAGCAACAGCGCCCAGTAAAATTAGTTTCAAAATATTCAACATAATGTGTGTTAAGCAGTAAAGACATACAATTCGTACAACTCGATGGAGAATTAAACCTGTAAGATGGAATACATCGCGTTATTCATGAGGTAATTGATTATGACGTCAGTCTGCATGCGACGCAGTTGATTATGATCAATTGAGAAACTGGATTTATCAATTAGCAGAAAAAATAAGCAGGCGGCTATTTATATCAACTGGATATTAAAACAGGCTACTTCTGTTGCTATAAGCTCCAGATCCCTAACATTAAGCATTATAATGAAGCTACGCCCATTTCTAAATTAGAGGTAACGCGTGTACGCGTGCTGGACTCGATTTGAAACATTGAAAAATTAATTGCGAAAATCTAAATTTTAACGTGGCCAGCTGGAAAGATTGAAACTAATTTGACTGGCCGTGCAACGGTTTCCGGTCAACTTAGTGTAAAAATACTCAACATAATATTTATTAAATTGTAAATTCATCAAAAAAAACAATGACTTAATCCAGTTTAGTTATGCCACGCCAATCTCTATCTAAGCTCCACCCACACTTCGCCACGTTGGGATCGATCGATCCTTGAACTGCCTGACTATCAATTTCCAGAAAACTATACAGGTAAGCGGCTGAATAGTTTGAATATTTATACTATGGGAGCAACAGCTCCAAGTCAAATTAGTTTCAAAATATTCAACATCATCTTTATCAAGTAGCAATTCGTATAACAACGCGTAGTACGTCATCAATTAAGCGTCGTGTCCAACTTGTCTACGTCGTTAATGGCGTCATTGATTATGGCGTTATCCTGCACGTCATGTAGTTGGCTATGGCGTCACATGATTAATCGTTAGACTTGTTTCATCTAATCCGGGCACCCTCGTGACAGAATGCTCAATTGTCACGATGGAGCTACGTCATGTTCATTGTGACGTCAACAAACAAATTAGTTTCTATGGTTATATAACGTCAGACTGAGTTAGTTTATATAATATGTCAGTGTGCATGGAATTATTTCACGCTAAACAACAAGACCTAGGCCCACATGTATGCCCCTCTGTCATTTTGTTTCTAAATCCTTAATCCAAAATGGTTCTCTAATTAATTGTCCTTTGTGTATCAGTTTATTCAGCGGTATTAGAGAGCGGTGCTTGATCAATAGGTATAATTTCGCCCCGAGCGACTGAATGACCAGGTAGATTAAAGTGGTCAGCGACGTGCGCGCCATCTTCATGTCTAATATCGCAAAGGTGTCTAGTTGCTCGGCATCTTAAAGGGCATTTAACATTGGCAGGATATTAAATAAATCACGTTTCCGGAATCGCAATCTAAATTTGACTGAATTTGGAATTTGTCTTAGTTTTGAAAGCTAATAAATGTGGTTTTTTTGATTTGGAAGAAGTAGCTATAATGTCAACCTTCTCTTTCCACATTTCCAAGATTCTCCTACGCCTGTAATTGGACGATTGTGACGGATCTTGGTAGGCCAGAGTTCTGCAGCATTATCAGGGATAGTTTCCAAATCATGCAACGTTTCAGACTTAATTTTGCGCAAAAATCTTGACGAATAGCCTCTCGGATTGAGGGCCTTGAATAAGATGGAGCACACAGATTCAAAGTTTTTTCTATCACTCGAACTTCTATGAAAAAGGGCGATTTCTGATTTTACTATTCATTTAATGGTATGAGGCGAATGGAAAGATTTCTTGTGCAGTAGTTGATGCGAATTTGTGGGCTTAAAGCACACTTTGTAATCAAGGTGCCCACTGGTGTCATACTTTACACCTTTGTATATAGCTACATCTAAAAGGTCTACGGACATCTGATCAATGTAGGCTTTTATCTTGATATTCGGGTCATGATTGTTCAAAATGGCGAGAAATTCATTACATTCTTCCTGTGTATGATGCCAAATAATGAAAATATCATCTAGGTACCTGCGGTAAGAAAGTGGCTGCTTTGAACGTTTGCTAAGCGAATCCTCCTCCCACTCTACTACATAGATGTAGGCAAAACCTGGACTGAAAAGCTTACCCAGTACGCAGCCAGATAACACCATTATATTAATATCATTCTCTCCGGATGGCCTAATGTCTTCCATAAAGCCAGATTGTTCAAATTGACTCACCAATAAAAATGCAAAGCACAAATTAGCTGTTGGCCGAGACATCCAGCCAAGCATCCATCCATAAATGATACATATTCACAGCAGACAGCTTTCGCCATTATCAACTCCACGCGGTTATCTGAAAACAACCACCGATGGATCAATAGTTGGCGATTACCAATCCGCGCATCTGATCTGTCAGACAAGTATATGACGTCATAACGAGGTACGCCACGTGTAGACTGGTGTCACAATCAGAATTGACAGAAATATTGTGTCATGAACCTGGAATAGTCAGTCAGTTGTCTGTATGTCTATATTATTTTAAACGCATTCTGTTAAATATTTATGAAACCATTTTGACTGGGTGCTGTTGCTGCCATAGACAGCAACAGTTTTCAGCCAAATTGGTTTTAAAAATATTCAACATGATAGTTTTATATTTACCATGAAATTGGGATTCTGGGAATTCTGGAT
Source organism: Chaetoderma sp. LZ-2023a (assembly GCA_034401795.1). NCBI lineage: Eukaryota > Metazoa > Mollusca > Caudofoveata > Chaetodermatida > Chaetodermatidae > Chaetoderma > Chaetoderma sp. LZ-2023a. The sequence continues at coordinate 101,993,485 of CM067369.1, read as the reverse complement.
TCAAAGTAGATAAATCGATCCCAACACGGGCAAAGTATGGCGGAGCTTAGCTAGAGATGGACGGGATATAGCTCAAAGTGGATTGTCAGCCTTGTGTCGAGCAATGGCGGAATCCGATATCTCTTCATGTATATGGCGCTATAATAACATAAAGCAAGCGTTAGCTGCCGTCACAATCGAAATGACGTAGACTCATCACAAAAATCCCGTCAGGAAAGTATTCGAATGATGAATTTACAATTTATTAAACATACTGTTAAACATTTGGAAAGTAATTTGATTGGGAGATATTGCGATAGAGAGCAAGCGCGCCCAATGGCATTAGTTTCAAAATATATTCAGCAGCCTACTGTTTGCATACTTACATTGAAGTTTAGCTTCTGGGTATTGAATGTTTCAACACGCGAAAACAGTGGGCCGCGTGTAGATAGAAATGGATGATGGTGGCAAGGTGTAGCGCGGATCAGCCGGACGGGTACAAACCGTCCCAGCTAGGCTAGGTACAGGATGGCTGCCCCAGGTACATTCCAAGCACGCTCCCCTGGGTAGGATAGCACGCGTGTATGAGGCCATATGAGAGAGGTTTCTCTGAAACGGCTGTCCGTAAAAACGCGTAGCGCCAGAGCTTCCCCAGCAACACGTGTCAGTATTGGGAGAGAGTGTATGCTTATAGTGTACCGAGTTGGTACTTGTGATTTCTTCAAATCACTCCGTTCTCGTCGTTCTTGGCAGCGATCAGGACCAGAATGAAACGAGGATTTCAAAACCTTTTTTAAAATCGGACCAGAAATTGCCAATTAAGTTATCCATAAATGGCTCATTAAAATTATTTTCAAAATATTGCTTGGACGTCGTAATCGTGTGTATGTATTAAGTGAATGGGAAATGCGCTGATCACGTGACCGCCAAGTCACCCTTTTTAGCTGTACGCTGATTGGCTACTGCTCGCCCGCTGATTGGCTGGGGCATCCTGCCTCTGACGTCACGAGTAGTATAACAGGAGCAAAAGATCAAGAATCGAGAGCACTTCGGCAAGGAACAGTCGGCAGCAATGTTGCTGGACCAGCACAGTGCTAGACGTGGGCTAACTGCTTACTGACTGTGGCATCCTACACTGCAGCAGTGCCCTTCGGAATTCAGATCTCCTGCGCCGGTGAGCAACCTTGGATCCGCAATCACAAGTTTTTGTAAGCCCTCGGACGGCCATCCGAGGGAAACTAAATAAATAAGAAGGACTCCCTATCCGGAACAACCTACAGAGGAGCTACCCTGCGGATGGGCCTTGCAGGCCAATGTAAATTCTACAGGATGCAGAGCCACAGTGATTCTTGGTGGATAACTCGCCGGATCTTCCGGACCACGCTGAAAAGTGGTATCAAACTTCCGCGCAGCATGTCGTGTGTTTAATTAACTTTTAAGCCACAGTCTGGTAGGACTCTGCCCTGTACACCGCAGGAGCTATGTGATGTATCCCGCATGGTGTTCCCAGTTATGTACATCCAACATTTAATTACCACTGTAGCCCTCTCTGTTATGGGCAGCTTTCAAACTACCGTCGTCGGATGGACACTCAATTTACGGTGTAAATTCAGGTATTAGTTATTCTGACTATTTAATGGGCATCTCTCTACAGCTTTTCTTCTTCACCGTTTTGAGAGTGAGCCGCATCAACAGTCTGCATGCGGAAATCTTCCCAGCAACTTCGGAATTGTGCCACCTCGCGCTACTCATCTGTACTGCATCAACTACAGTGATTTATGAACTCTTATCGTACCGATGACCATTAGGTACTCAAATAACTATACTATTGTGCTAGTCATAATTCTGTAATAGGTACTAATGACTAATATGTTACCTTCTCGGTCGAGAGACCACATTTTAAGATTTTCTGTTTTATACTGTATATATTATATTTATTTCGGTGTGCTTACAACTAACGAGCAACCCAGGGTCCTAAGACCTGATATACTGTTAGCAGTGTACTAGTTAGTTATGTATATGGCAAGTAGCCATCCTAGTTACTTCGTGTTGTTTATATAAAAACACGAGGATGCAGAACGCTAGGCTATACTATACAGCAACATTATATCCGCATCGCTATTCCCCCAGCATCAATTTTATACTGAGGTCACTGATCATGCTCACATTGCTCGAGCCTGACATGTGACCGACTACACCTAGGTATTCTAGCTCGATAGAATAGGTTTAAACTAGTTAGTGTCATCTCTCCATAAGAGACATATTGTGTACGCCTCTTTTCTGGCTGTAGTGGATAACACCGCACACCGGCTCGATTCTATAAATTGGCCAAATACCGTAGGGCCTCTTATTAATATCGAGTGAGTGTCTCTTTCTACGCTCCTCCAGCCACAAGGTTTAATAATTGTCTGGACTCCCAATCGACACGTTGGCAGGATCTGACACTGGGAAACTATCGGGGTTTCCGAGTGGTGAAAACTAAAGTGTCGATTTCGCATACACTCCCCCTGTATGTTTTGATACCAGTTAGTTTAGATACCCCTGCCAAGGTATGAAGCACTGCGAAAAGAAATTATGTTATGTAACCCTGGCCTGCAGTACATCTCTGGGCATTCTGGAACATAACCCTAATGACAGGTAAAGTGTTAGTTCTGTAACACACGGGTGACGGACGAGATGCAGATCTCCATCCAACTCGGTATGGTGACTGGGTGCTGTCTTAGAGCCCACCACGCCCTCACGGGAAGGTCACTAGGGATGGATATCTGCCGCTTACTCCCCGCCATAAAAATACTATTGTGCTTTCTAAATTGCTTATATGAACTGCAAATTGTCCTAGTGATGTTAGATGTGGTTTCGGTGTGATACGTGACCGGATCGTCATATGATTCAGGAACTGTCGCTCGGTACCATGTCCACCATGCGGGGCGAACTCCAGGAAGCCGGGCATCCTCACCAGTTAGACTTATGTGTCAAAAGATAGGTAGGAATCCCTGCCACTTGCGGCCATAGCTTGGAATCATAGCTAACAACTAAATGGCAGGTTAGAATTTAGCGGAAGGCCTACATAAATAAAACACCAAACATCAATGCAGTATTTTTGGACCTAAATAAGACGGTGACCTATGAATTCTTCGGAAGTCATCCAACCCGTCTTCACGTAAACCAGCGTGCATCACATTAATTATAATCTCACTAGGATTGATCAACTGCACATAACTTTTTGCTTGAACAAAAGAGTGGCCCTTTTTGCCAGCTCTTTTCTTCCGCTTCGTCGTTGAAGGCATTTTCCTGTGATGGAGGCCCACGTGAGGCACTTTCCTCTCGCAACAATATTATTTTGTGTATGTTAGGGGTATAATTGGTTTATATTAAACTATTTAAGTAGCCTCGTTAGGATGCTCCCTTATGGGGATAGCTCGCTTGATTTACGAATCTGTGAGGTACTTCCGGCGAGCCCACGAGACAAGACACCTGTTTGGTTCTATGTACTGTATTATTTTGCCCATCCATTAGGTTCAGACTTTTAAATTAAGTTATGGACCGACATACCAGTGACACCAACAGTTGGGATGAGATCATGAGGTTCAATCTCGGTGGCAATGGTCGCACGGCCCCAAAGGAACGTTATCGTTCCACCGGCTCTAGAAGCCGTTTTTTTTACCTTACAGAGAGTCACGATACAGGATCCATAACCCCGAGAACCGTAGCTAACCAGTCATCCCGTGCATCCTGTACATGTGGAGCAATGTAGCGGAGCAATATAACGGACCAATGCATACCCCATAAATCTACAAAACCTAGAAATACACCCCTTGATTCCAACATAATCTTCGAGTTACGATCAATATGTCATCACGTCATGCACACGCCACTGGACTCTATAATAAAAGGTATACATATTTCATTAGCAGCAAACGTTATGACTTCATTGTTTTCAGTTCATTAACACGAGACGAGACATGTCAATTCCCGGCAAATGGCTGCTGATTACTTAGTGCTTGGAATGCCATATGTCAATCAGCGATATTACATAAATTCGCGGTTTGGTTATGCATTATTCTATATGAACCGTTACCTTAATCAATTTCCTCCCTATGGCAAAACACTGTACTGTGGAATTGTCTATTTATTCCGAAATTAGATATTTCATTGTTCGCAAACTCGCAGTTCCTTCGGGGGATGTTATAATTTTATACTTCGATTATTCAATCTTTTCAGTTTGGATTCGTTTGTCTAACCCTTACCACTCTCATGGCAATATTTCTATCTTTTATCATATTAATTGAAAGGAAACGGGAGCATATTTTTCAACAATTTTGGTGGACGATGTTGCTGTCTTTTTACACGTGTTGGGATCTATTTCAAACTTTGAAACCTGAATTCCCAGAATCTAAATTTTACGCCGACTGTAGCGGTAAGCGGATGTGTATTTTAAAACTAATTTGACCAGCGACTGTTGGTGTCTATGGCAGCAACAGCTCCAATACAAATTAATTTCAAAATATTAAAGAGAATGTTTATTCCATTGAAACCTCACCAACGGCATACAATTCACACACTCATTTAGGGGATGTTCAGTTTCGTGATGGACATGCACCAGTTTAATTGCGACGTCAACTAAACAATGTCGTATTTGATTATGATGTCATACACAATTACAGAACGGATGTAGTATATCCGGCTACATAAAAATACCACCTACCCCTGGGAGCGACAAATCAATGATCGATGACTCCGACTATCTGATCGGCAGAGTGAGATAAGACTTGGGGTGCACAGATGATTGCAATCAGGCAGATAGGACATGTTAGTGATAGACTCGTTTTCTCTGGAATGTCAGCCGAGTTATGTCTGCCAAAGAAATTATATCGTAAATGCTAATCTTAGGGCCAACAACGCTGACATGCTTCAGATAATTGGACATGCGGATGAGTTACAGAAGCAACTTTTCCTAGCATAGGAGATGGAGATGCTTAAAGCAATTTCCACAGGTGATACTGATAGCCCTTATAAGAATGCACAGTGGTGCCGTGAGTTTTGGCATTTGGAAGATTAGGTAACTGCTAGCCTACGAGTCAAGGCTGTCGTGACTGTTATGACAGGCCATCGACTGGAATGGCTGTCTCCCCTACAGAGTATCAGTAGGCAGAATTTAGGGGACAAGGGATCTGATCCGCTAGCCCAGAGTATCAGATATGAAGGTACGCAACTTCTCAATGAGTCCATCGCTGATATGGAAACATTGGAGAGAGGGCGGAGCACAGTATACTGCCAGTTCTTGGAAGGGCCCAACAGAGGAATCACAAAGGAGATCATGGAGAAGATCCATCGTACTGTCCATAATGCCATCTACCTCCAGTATACTCATACATATCATATCCGCAAGATCGAAGATTGCAGAGTGATGCTCTGACACAAGAATAATCTAAGATCCCTGGATGAACACACTAGGCGCAGCTCAGATCTGGGTAGCGACCAGCGAGCAAGCACACCTCGACCCGAATAATATTGATCGACCTAATAGCAAGTGGGTATTCGTACTGTTAATCACCATTGAGATCAAGGCTGTCATTGAAGGCCAGCCACTATTAGCGACATGCCCACCCCTAGATTGGCTACAGTGGAGGAGGGAATGGTGGTGCTCGCTACCTACATAAACAACCTGAGTGTGTCTCTGGAAATGTCTAGCAGTTCACCAAGGTGCGAGACCTGATGGAAATAAAGCTCCTGCACAAGAGCTCACCAAACAATTCTACAGGCTTAACAAAGTTGATGATGTACCAAAGACCTCGGCTATCAGTTGCAAAAGGTAGAGTTCTTCGCAAAGACAGACATCCGAGTTTATCCGCCTATGGAATCGCTAGCAGACTGGTACAATCTGGTACCGGATTGGGCAATCAGCATACTACCCAAACATCACGACAATCGGGGTGTCCAAGCACCGTGCATTATGCATCAAGGGGATCTGTAACCTGGCCCACACTTTCAATTTCTGTGTCAGTCAGCAACAGCTTAGATGACCAGGCGAACTCATACGCAATGCTGACCACTGCACAGGTGGGAAAACGAACAGCGACTGACCTCGGAAAAAGGTTGAGCCATCACAGTCTGTATACTATAAAGGATTTCCTTTCACCTCAACAGGCCAGTATTGCTGCCACCATGGCAGCACAAGTCACAACAATGAGGCGTCCAGATTCACAACGCTGTGTCGCCACGGTAGGTAGCACTGTGTCATGGAAGCACCATTGATGAGTTAGAGCCTAATACAAACACCGTCTTACAATATCAGGGTTGTTTCTGGCTCTAACACTCTCAACAGCAATAGGGTGCAGAGGCTGCAGAGCAATACAGGAAGACAGTCATAAGAGTTGCTCCGAGTGTATGCATAAGAGACGCAAAGCGGAGAGCATATGGATCTGGATGTATGCTTGTTGTGCAGTGGAAATGTGGCAGACTCACGGCAACGGCTTGGGTTAGAGGCAGTGAGCAAATGTGTCATGTCCACACTTCATCGTCTATGACTTTGAAACCCTCGGAGATGGTATCAAGATATGTCCCATGCACCCACACGCCTCTATTGGTATCAGTTGGTTGAATCACTGAATGCACTAATTAGCCACCTGGCCAGTACCAGTTTGGAGTCTAGCGGAACTATTCCAGGTATAGCTTTTCATCAGGACAACGGATACTTAGTGGCATTCTTACTAACACAGTATCTTGTTTAATATTTGACATTTGAATAATGCTACGAATCATGAATTAAGCAACTTGGCAATTTATTAATTCAGTTTTTAGTGTGTATGTATGTTAAATTGAAATTGTTTGTGAATGTGTGTATACAGTATGTGTTTACCTGAAAGTATTTTGTATGAATATGTGTGTTTATTATACATTCATGGCATATGTCAGCAAGCTAAATAATAATGTATTACATTTTCTTGTATTGTAGGTAACGAAGGAATTAGTTAAACAAAGTTGTCACAGATGCTGTTTATAACTCACTGAAAGCTGTCATGTTTACATGCCAGCATGTCAACAAATGTTGTATATAAATATGGTCAGTTTCCGGAGAGAAGAGAGACAGCTAGGCCTATGCACAAATGCTGCTAAAATTATCCTGGGAACAAGTAGAGCAGACTTGTTATAGGTTCGCCTATAGAACGTTACTATTTGAATTTGAGTGCTTTTAAAAAGACATACTGCAGCTAATCCTTCGAGTCCAGTGTGTTAACTATCATTATCATCAAAGACAATTGAGTGCCTCAATCCAGGCAGTCAACTGGCTATCCATGTACCAGGCTAATGAGTGATTAATCGATATCTATTCATCCATTCATTCATCCATCTGTCTATCCGTCAGGCCATCACCCCCACTCCCACCCCCCACCGAGTGAGGCACCGCCATTCCAGCTGGAGCTAAACACACTTTATCAAAGTACCCTAATTCTTATTTGCTTATAGCTAGCGAGATTGGTGGGAGCCGCAGTTCGTCGAATTGTGGTTCTCAGAATGAGGTGGTATGTTTCTGTAGCCGGACATACTGCTTCGGATTCATCCATTGACTTTCAATCTATATGAGTGTAATTGCCACTTAATGGTACCCCGTATGGTCGTTCTATACGGGAAAAGTGCATTGCATGCCGGAGCCACGATAAAACACATTATATTAGTCCTAACATTTAGGCTAAGTCTCTACGCACACGAGCTTATTTTGACGACGACATAGCACCAGTACTACCTAGTTAGCGGCAATGCAGTTACCATAGCAACCGGAACTTGACCAGACGATGATAAGAATGACGAGATACGCTATGCTCCACTTCTGAGAGATTATGGCGGATGATTGATCACCGTTATGGAACTTACGTTTATTCAGCAAACATCATTAATATTATTAGCGCTTTTCTTCACCCGCAAATAACGACTAAATACTCTTACTTCAATCAGACATATGTCTTTGCTTCAATTAATTCCAGCAAAATCTGAAAAACTACTCGCAACATTGAAATGGTTAACCCAGAAGCTGTTAAAATCTGGGTCAGACACATCCATTGGAAGGAAATCAACAACGTGTACCAGCAGCGTGGATTTAAAATGTCAAACAGCGCTGGGCGTGACGCAGCGCTGAGAAAGAGAAAGATAAGCCAAAAGGCATTCACAGATCGTCCATTTCAAGTCGAGCATTAATAATAGCTGACGTGACGCGCTTCGCTTTCAAGAAGCAATACAGTAATGTGATCATGCTGGGAAAATGATGGCTAATAATTCTGATTTTATTCCAACGTTCACATTTGCATGAGCATGGAATAAAATCCATATTTTGCAACGGTCACAGCTGGTACATAATAACCGGATATACCCTGATAATGCAGATTATTGGGCCAATGCTGGGCGAATACAGGGCTGGATTGCATCAGCGTTGGTCCACTACCTGCCCATTAAGCTGCGTTATTAATGTAGTTTCACCTGAAACTAACCCATTTTATTCCGCTTTCAAGACAACTGACTTTTCACATGTATCAATTTCAGTTTTATTAAGATATATACATACGCACTACCTTTGCCACGACCGAGCTTAAATATGTACAGCTATCGGCTACATACGAATCAATTACAGGCTGCCATAAATATGAAACTAAAAAGGCGGCTTTGGCACGCGCAGAGCACTCTGGGACGTTTTCGATACGGGACGCAAGGCAGTTTCTCAGTCAATTATCTGACGTGATAATTAACCACGTGGCGTGTACCCTGACGTCATAATCAATTATGTCATGTCTAACTCGATTTAGTCCGTCTTAAACTCTTAATAACCTGTCAGGTCATGGGAAGTGTATGTCTTTACTATTTAATTAACATGTTGTTGAATATTTTGAAACTAATTTGACTGGGCGCTGTTGCTGCCATGTATAGTTTTATGCCATACTATGAGTTTCAAAATATTCAACAACTTACCTGTATAGTTCTCTGGCAATTGAGATTCAGAGAGTGCGCGGATCGATCGATCCCAACTCGGGCAACGCGTGGGTGGAGCGTATATAGAGATTGGCGGGAATAGCTAAAACTGGATTTCTCCCTTGTCAAGGGCGTCCGGTGATGAACTGAGCAGAAACCCAGGCTCGCCGATATGCAGTTTTTCCGACATCGCTGAACATTGCGTCACGGGAAACACACGCTTTTAGAACCTGTATCCGTGGCCAAAAATTACGCTTGTATGATGCAAGCGACCCGCCACTAATGTTGTATAAATATAATTACTTGTATCACCAAATCCAATTATAGATCAACTGGATGCCGGCAATTGCAACCACATTTGTGCTCTTACCTAGCATCGATGACCAGACAAAGCACTCCCCAATGCCGCGTCATTCACTGCGACCCCAACCGTCAATAAATACGGTCAGAGAAAATGTTTGAACATATGTTCCGCGGATGCCAGCAGAACACCACGCGCAGATAGCCTTGGGATCGATGCCCTCTTAGACACCACCCATGATGCTCAGGGAGGACGCCACAGGGCAAACATGTTAAAAGTGGTACGTGCATATCTAAATTAAGCAGGAGTCGGTACGCCGAGGACCGAGAATGATTTTACGAAGCGAAGTCACTCTGGCTAAGGCCAAGAAGCAGATCCCATAAGGGCTAAGTACAGCTAGGCATTGTTTTCAAGTGGCTGCAGTCACGGTACTACACCACCAACACCGCTGCCGCCGTCACCAACGTCGGCGCCTGCGTCGCCGCCACAACCACACCAGCACTACAATAGCCGCCGCCACCTGATTGCAGTTAGGCATTGTTTTCAAGTGTCTGCAGTCACAGTACACTACCACCACCACCACCACCACCACCACCACCATTATCACCACTGCCGCCGCCGCTGCTGCCGCCGCCACCGCTGGATCCGGTGGCGCCACCGCCACCACCACCACCACCATTACCACCATCACACCACCGATGCCACCGCCGCCACCGCCACCACTTTCTACCCATTGACTGTTATATACTTAAGACGTCATGATGGTATCTCAGCCTGGCAACAACTAAACTTGTTTAACACTTTAAACGCAAAAGTCCCAGAATATGGAATTGTCGAATATTCAGAAGATAATTTGACAGGAAAATTGCTTTGAAAATTTACAACAAAACACTTCTTCCATTTTAACTTACTTTTCGGGTTTTGTCTTTCGAGTACAAAGCGTTAAAGTATCGATTGCCACAAACCATTGTTCTCCATTAAGAGAGAATCTGGAAATGACCACCTGTCATAAGCATTCAGAGTGAATTCAATATGTCTGGTATACCAGCGGATCGGTGTTACATTACTGTATGTATTCAATGTTGCGTGGTTCTGGCCGAGCTCATATATTTTTGGTGCCGTTCCGCCTTGTGAATTTTCTCTCTCAAAGCATCAACTGATTGAAGTATATGCAAAACAACTGATGATAAGAAAGTTACGTTATTTAGCTGAATAAGAAGAAATGGCATTCTCTCGTACATTATCAATCATCTTTGTGAAAACATATGACTGTTTGATCCTTTATTACGTTCCCTCCCCTCCTAATTATCGCGAAACAACGTATTCAATCATATTTGACAGGTCTAGTTAAACATACACTAGTCTTCAGTTGTTGGTGGATTAATAATAATGACGCTAATTCAGCAACAGTGTTTGATCATGGCGGCAGACTGTCAGCATCTCATTATTGCAATAATTACACGTATGATCCAAATTCTTCAGAAAGTTCTATACGTGTTGTCTGGATCTTTTCACATGATAGGCATTTAACAGCTCTTGTGTCAACAGCGCCTCAAGGCACTCAAAATGCTACTTTTATCAAATAACCCTTTCATTTGTAAAGATTATAAAAGAAAATTCAAATAATTGCTCAGTGAATGACCATTTGCTGGCTAAGAGACCTGGATTATTTTTGTAAATTTACCTCTGAGTTGGTCTTTTGACCGGCTTGGCGATTATAGGGTAATTAATCGGCTAGGACATCTAATTTTTTGCTTAGTCGGCGTCCATTTGCGCCCAAGAGAAGACTATTTTTTTTAATTTACCATTGGAATAACTGGCTCGGTAACCGAGCCAGTCATTCCAGTGGTAAATTTTCAAATATAGTTTTTCCTTGACCTGCAAATAGGCAGACCTCAAGACTACTGCAGAGTCGGTGTTACCATTATAACGACAAGTTGACACAAGAGGGGTTAATGATGTTTAGGAGAGCGTGGACATTGATGTCATCGGATTCTACATATCAACAAGAATACCGTGATATATGGCGTGCGATGATCGATTCATTATTATGGTCAGGTTGCTAATTTACGCCTCGCTCAGTCGACCTTCCCAATGGGAGTCGCGTGATTTGCCGCATATATCTGACGGATAATTAGAGTGTTACTAGCCCTGGTTTTGACGCATGTCTCGACAAACTCCGTGTTATTTGTGCTGACACTTGATATCAATTTTCAGCTATGGCATTGTTGTCGAGTCCGTCATACCCTGGGCATTTACCATTATCAGAGTTGGGTGAATAGTGAAGTTGCGTAGGACTGTGTGTTAGCTTAATTTAAGCAATAGCAGATATGGAACAAGTCACTGGGTTATTTTCGAACCGCAAATTCCTATCTACGGCTAAGTTCAGATACGTTATCGGGGACTTCGGCGTACTTTGATTAAAGGTATCATGTGCTTGGTTTACCCGTATACATATGCACACACTTTTACTCTCGCTTGAAACAGAAGTAATTGAGTAGAATGTGTACCACGTGATAGCGCTATCGGATTATACGTTCGGGCGTTTGGATATCTAATCGTTGTAAAACCAGAATCCTTACTTGACAAATGTAATGTGGAGAAATGACTCACAGTGAGGAAAGTCTCCAAAAGTACTGCTCATGCGTTGACTGATACCATCGGTGCTCTCATCTGTCCCTCGGCAACTACATGCATTCTTTTAGAAATGAAACTCACACCCTTGTTCGTAGAGCAGAAAAAGAACATAGAAGATATACTGTTATATTAGCTAGTTGCCGGATTTTCAACCACCCATTCCAAAATAGTCTGGGGAATTACATTACTTTTATTCGCACACCGGGTAACTAGTTATTTATACACCCGGGTAAAAATACCCAAGCGCCAAGACTTACACATATTAATGATATTAGTATTATCATTCTACTGGTTATGATCGCATTGCATTGAGAAACGTATTGAATGACTTCGTAATTATCCTTTACACAATACATGCAATTGTTTTGCTGTTAAATAGTGTGTCTGGCTGCCTCTATGCCTCTAGACATGATGGATCCCATATCTGATTGGTCAGAATCAGAAGAAGGAACTCTTCGCCTACCTGCCAATCCCCTAGATGACCTATGTTCCACCCGATGACAGAGCGTGCGGAGTGAAACCTCTGACATCACAGTGGAGATAACCCCTTTGGGAGTTAATGTATGTCAGAGCCCATAGAAACCAAGAGGTTATACTGCCTAATTACGCAGTCAGCAATTGTTTATGGCTTACCAAGCCCAGCACCATCCCTGTTGAGTGGCGGAGGGTACGCAGCACGGATGTTTCGTCGTCATCATCCAACAAATGGCGGTCGTGGAGGCCGCGTAGGGGCGACATGGGGCCAGCGTGCTACACATGCGCCATTAATCGACCCATGAACAATATAGCGAGGAACAGAAATGAATATGGTTCCAAAACAGAACAGGAAGAGGCTAACTAGTGGCACCCCCCCCCCACAATCCCCGCCCAACCCACACACGCAAGAAAGATGTACATAAGTAAATACGTGTATTTGGTTGGCAAATAACAAAGTGCACTTTGTAAGGTGCGGGATACTGAGATGATCTAGCCAGCGCCCAGCTATTACGGGATGGTGTTATCGCTCTGCACATGTGAAGGCTACCTAGTGTTAGTTAGGTTAAGCAGCCCAAACAAGGCAGCAGCGTGTAGCATAAAGAACAGCAGCTGACGAATAGCGTTGGATGTTTTGTAGTTACAACTCGAGAGGTTACCAGTCACTAACAGTGTTGAGTTGGTTAATACGGTGTACAAGGTGGACGTTCACCCTCAATGTAGTCACCTGCCTCCTAGATGACTTTGAGTTTGTCCGTTTGCAAATCAGGTGAAAGATCAAACCTGAAATGAGAGATAGCTGCACATGCCACGTCTAGTGAGGTACCAGTCCTATTGGGTTATTGGGCAGCTAAATTCCTTATATGGGGCGAAAATGTATATATAGAAGACCGTGTGTGTTGGATCCTACACCGCATCAGTTTGGGTTATGGTGAGATGGAGCTGACGTGGTCAATGACCGTTCGCGTGGCTAGGACATCAGGACGTCAGAGCGGCGACATACACGGTTCCAAGTAATACAATGAGACTAGAGTGTCTGGTAGGGCGAAAAGAAGATATTTACCCAAACCACGTACATATGGCTGAGCGAGCACGAAAGTAAGACACCGAGCCTATGCAAGAGCTGTGAGCTGAGCTAGTCAATGGGTGCAGGAAGGAGCTATTACGTTTTCCTATCTATCATATTTTCCATGGAATATCTTTCGAATAACGGATGCAATATGTGAAAAGCTTCATAAGCGTGAGGAACGGGTCGATTACCTACAATTTGGTATAAGTATATGCAGTACTTAGAATATAAAGCAGTTATGGTGCTACTGTAAAAGTTATACCGTGTGCTAACGTAAGCTTGTAAGAATTGTAGAGGTTATTTACAGTGGGGGCACAGTTAGTATCTCAAAAGCGAGCACGTACCTAATCAATTCAGCTTTGATGCCACCCCCACCCCCACCCACACACACACCACCCACCAGCTCCAGACAATCAGCGGCCCACTGCGCTCCTCAGCAGCATACGGAAAATCATAGCCAATGTTTCTCCATACTGCATCCGAGGCAAGATCGATGACATCAATGGAGCATGTCAAAGTTGCTTTAAACGTGGATCCAGCTGTGCAACCATTATATGGGCTCAACGCATGCTAGAATCAGTAGTCATGTCCAAACACTGAAATTTCAACAAAATGAACATGTCACGTGCCTTGGAAACAAGCAAAGGCTAAAAATCATGGATGTACTACACCAGGCCAGTTGCAATGAAGATAAGATGTGACTAGTGAGCCTACTACTTGTACACACCATGCTGAGAACAAGTCGGTGAAGACTGTAGTGTTTGAGACAGTAATCGCCTCCTGATATCGGGGATTGTCTATCCGCTGTGCTTTTAACATGTTACCTTGCTGTTGCATTGAAAACTCTGCGGGAAAGTTCCCAAAGACCAACTCCCACGCCGGTGCCCATACTGTGCATGCTGCTAGATATGGAACATGGAATATGCGGGCGATGTGGACGTCATGGATGAGGAAAATTATCCCCTTGACTAACTACTCCCAATAGCTTCAAGCAACCTAAAAATTGAGAATCTCTTTATGAATGAATCCAAAACAGAGTTCACCCACATTTATCATCCCCAAAGCATGAAGCTAAAGAAAACGGCGATCCAGTTCGTGGCTGCGAATCATGGAGGAAAAGTAAAATACTGGGCTCACTGCTTTGCAGTACTGCTGAAATTGCTGCACGCTACGTCATGGGGAACATGGCTTTCCAGTCTTTCTGGAAGCTATGGATTCATAGATTAAAGATTTCCTTCATAAAAAGACTACATTTATGCAATGCAACCAGCGTATCCTTGATGTTGTATAGCTGTAACAACTGGGCAGCCCCAAAGGCAGCTTTAGACAAACTCCATTTCATCCACCGCAAATACCTACGAACCATCACTGGACACCGATGGCCTGAGAGCATAATTTCCAATGATGCACTATACAAGATGTGTAATACATCGACGCTGTCTGGTAAAGTCGTCCAGCAAAGATGGCCCATGCTTGGCCATATGCTAAGGGTGCCAGAAGACACACCAGCACAGTGAGCCTTGGAATTCTCCCTATTTGGAGCCAGCAAGGGCAAAGCCAGGAGAGGACGCCATTGCATAACTCTGCTAAGCATGTTACGAGTTTACCTCAAGAAAGCAGGACTTGGTACATTTGAGGAAGCTAGGGATTTCGGCTGAGGACAAGACACAGTGGGGGAAAAGCGAGGAAGGACTGATTGCAGCTGTATGATGTTTCTACTACTACTACTGCAGCAAGGGTAAAAGGAATCTGTGCGGGTATAAAGACCAGCACTGGTACTACAATTCAAAATCCGTGGCTGAAAAAATATAATTGTTCAACAATAGCCACGAAGGTAGTATTGCCTATGGATAAGAGCTGGCAGTTACATTCAAATAACAATGGCACAATGCAATCGGTAACAGTCTATCAGTAGTACTATAGCGGGTAAAGCACACCATATATGTCACACGTGCAGAGCACAGAGATGCAGTTAGTTATTAGTGCCCTTGGAAAGGCGGATGCTGTTAGCTGCAGCATGCACCAATAGATGATCTCAGTGACTGTAGTTTACACCCAGTACCTGAACGGATCCTCAATTTCAGTGAGAATAATGGTTATGAACTATAAGATTTATCCGAATATAGTTCACGTTGTCCAATCATAGTGAATATCCTCAACATTTCAATCAATCAACATGTATCTAAGCCAAGATCGACAAGGCTCTGCCCACAGATCAGGTGTAAGAGATCTTCATTTCTTATGTTACCCGCTACTTGCCAGCTGCGTGCTCCAGACATTGGGCACGAGGCGGTGTCCGACCAGCGGTATGTAGATGTCCCTGGCTGGCCAACTTGGCCCAAGGTGAATCGCCATTTTGTGGCTTGCACGTCTTGCAGCATTGTCAACCTGAAGATTTTCAACCCTCCTCCAACCCGATTCGTGGACACGTTTCCTATTTTTAGCTCACTGCGCGTCACCATATAAAGGTTTCTGAGGTGGTCACGTGGACACTCACTCTTCTCTTAGCGATTCAAAATGCGGGTTGACTAACACGACACATCAGCTTCTGAGCGTGCCAGCCTTCTGCCTGATGCAAAATGGCCTAATTTTGAAATATTTACGAAATAAATGGCTGATTTTCGGGCAAAATATGTTATTGCTCAACGTATCAAAAATCGGACAACAGCTTTTGAAACTAGAGCGTGGCCAATTCAAAGGTATTAAAATCCTTGAGGTACACGGCGATTTGGGGCCGTGGCTTGAGATCACCTCTATCCACGTATTTGACATCTAAAAGCTCACTCATCCAATTTCTTAACTATCACACACACAATAGGGCGATGCTGACGGGCTCCCAATCTTTAACTGATAAAGTGCCGCACGCAGTAATATCCCAATATTCCATTACGTAATACGAGGGGGCCAGTAATCCAAGTGACGGCATCGAACATACGCACAATAAAAAACCTGAGACGTTACATACTTAACCTTACCGGATGTTATCCAGCTTCTGGGAAGATATTTCGATATACTCTTCCCGAAACTGGGATATAATACAGTGGCTTGGCCATAAATTTCTAGAAAGAAAAATATTATGACTTCTGACATCCAGGAACCGGGATTATCGGGTGGCTATTGGGAAATACTTTTGCTGGAAATGCCTGGAATGTTGAGAAGCTATCTAGAGGAGATCGAAGAAATTATCGACATACATTTATTATGAAAGCCTGCATTCATTGGGCATATGAATTTCGAAATATGTGTGTGGCCTACGGAGTCAATGTTAGGAGCAAATGATGAATATGTTCTTACTGTGGTCTGATTGGATAGGTTAGAAAGAAACGATGAAGAGAATGATTACAGCCAGTCAACTATCTGAAAATGCTGAATTATCTTCTCGCTCATCATTTGGTTGAGCCTGTCACAATTGCTGGGTATGTATAGAGTAGAGATATGTTGGCTGCCACATAGGACGTGCTCTGTGCTCTGGGCAGTGAATGGGGCAAGAGCATAACTCTTCCCATAATAAGAGCAGGTGCGAGTCTTACGTACGAGTATCATTTACGAGTCTCGTGTAAGGCATCCTAATCAGATCACAAGAAACATGATACTGACAGGTACATCACAACAATGTGATCGTGGAGTGAAGGATGGTTAGTATAGAGATTGCTTGAGCATATATGCGTTTTGCTGTGTTGTCCCCATTTGCAAATAGTACCGGTTTGAATTTTGTTTGTTAACTATTTAATGGCATATGCTATAAGTAAGACCCACACCCATTATAATTACATCATTTATATCACGGGAGAGTGAGAATTGAGATCCTGACACAATGTATTAACCACGTACAGACATACTACAACTCTAAAAATGAGTGTTCTCTGCATTGTGAATTGTGGGAAATAACGTTTTTGACCGGTTAACGGGATTGGCAATTGATCCTGGTACTGTTCGTTGTCAGGGTCAGGATTGGCCACTAATCTCAGTTGTGTTCACATATGTGTTGACTTAGTTGGTACATGTTGTATAGGTTGGTTTGCTAGTATTCGACTTATAGCATACCGGGACGTGTAAATATGGCTTGTCCACAACGTTAGACCGTGAGCCCTGCAGTGAATTCTAGCCACAAGTGAATCGAGATATCACCAGGGTAGCCAGATTATTCACTTCGCCGCAATGTATCCATCAATCATATGACATCGCAACCAACTACGTGGCGTGAAGGATGATGTCAAGGTCATAATCAATCACGTTATGAATGGCATACCTAAGTCCACCACAAGCGCTTAATTGATGAGGGACTACGCATTGTTGCACGGATTGTATGTATTTACTACTTAATAAACATTTTCCTGAATATTTTGAAACTAATTTTACTGGGCGTTGTTGCTGCCATAAGCAAATTAGTTTCAAAATATTCAACAGCTTCCTTATATGGTTTTCTGGAAATTCAGATTCAGAGAATGCAGCGATCGATTGATCACAACATCGGTAACGCGGGGGTGGAGCGTAGGCTAGAGATGGGCGGAGCATAACATTACAGATTCCTCCATTAGTTATTATTTACTAATCTATAGCTTCATGGGTACTAGTGGCCAGAACTATTGGAGGACTGCTAGGTCCTACAAAATTGCTGAAAATGTTTCAAAGTCTCAGGTTAGAATAGCATAGTTTGTTAAGTGTTGCATCGTTATACCTGTAAGTACGAGCAGGGTGTGGCGACAACTCGAACCGGTTTGACTCTGATCGAGAGACAGTTGTCATATACATCTGATGCAGTATCGGTTCATGAGGCGGATCGATGTCACCGATTAGTTCATTAGCCACCTTAGGGGTGTCTGGAGACTCAAGGAGCTACACCGATTCTTGTTATCGCTGGTTGACCAAAGCCATATGATCCGCATATCTTTAACCATAAAAAATTCGCTCACTTTTTGGCCATGAAACAAAATTTATTATTAAAAGTCAGATCTTTGGAAACATTGTGTTGGTGCACAGAACCATAGAAGTCTCTTTAAACAAGAAATGGCTTAGTAGTACGGGTGAAGTTGAATCCAATTTCTCAGTCAATTATATGGCGTCATAATCAACTACGTCACATGTAGGCTGACGTCATAATCAATTACCTTATGAATGATACTCTTAAAACCCTTAAATCGTCATCAGTTGTATGTCTTTACCATTTATTAAACATTCTGTTGCATATTTTGAAACAAATTTGGCTGGCCGTTGTTGCTGGCGCATGTAGTAACAGCACTCGGTCAAATTAGTTTCAAAATAGTCAACCACTTACCTGCGTTGTTTTCTGGAAATTGAGATCCAAAGAGTTCATGAATAGATTGATCCCAACACGGGCAAAGCGTCACCGGTGCTTAGATAGAGATGGGCTCTGCATACCTAAAACTGGATTCCTCCATTGACTAACCTGATGGTATTATCTGGACTTAACCAGTGATAAGATTAGATAAAATAGTAAATATTTAAGAACTACAGACTGTTAGCTGGATTCAAGATACAATCTGGACTATAGAAGTAAGCTCCCCAACCGTACAATATCGGTGCAGTGACTAGTCTCAGAAGAGACTTTACAGGAGATGAGATGCCTGTTGGTCTCTGTTCAATACACCTTTCCCACATTTACGTCATTACGCCAGGGTTCCCCTAAATCAACCCTCGGAGCAAAACTGCTGGCCGGCACCGCCGCCAACAAGCCGCTGACCTGCGTTGAGTTACTTTTGCACTAAAATACACCGCAATCTAAACCGTTCCTATGATAAACTAAAATCCTTATATTATTTAAATCATATATCATTGGAAACCCCATTCAATTGTCGAAACATTAATGCAATATCTTTTATATTTTTTATAACATTTTCACTGAGTTATTTGCGTATATAAAATACACCATTCGACTTCGATTCATTAAATCAAGTGGACAATAGGGGATTTTTTAGAATTGCAATCAACTGTATTAAATTTTATAAAACTATAAAAACTAATAAGGAATTGCATAGAAAATTGGATTAGCTTTCCAATGATTTATGACTTCAAAAATAGTATATATTAGTTGTTCATATGCACTGCCTTAAGCGCACTGTATCTGATTCCCATAGTAAAGTAATGCTGTTTGCGTGTTGGCTAACGAGTTTACCAGCCGGAAGTGGTATGCGCGATGCATTCCGGGAAGGTATTTTCCCAAAATACGCTAATATGGTAAAGGTTTATATACCCAGCATGCATTGATATCCAGTATGCAACGCTATTCAGCACGTGATGCCCTGACTCCATAACCGTTGTAACTATTGGACGTTTCGTTTAGTCTACTGTCTATATAGGCCAGGATAAAAGAATGTATAGACCAGGGTCGACCGAATCAAAACTCTGATACCGTATCAGCTGATAGGCCTTATCAGCGGGTCCGGTATCGGCGCAGTATTAACACACTAAACTTGACCAAATCCAATGTTCCGACAGTCACAGGTACCGCGCTGTTAGCGAAATCGTTGATAGTACATTGGTACAGATTGTATCGCGTCCACCAGTGACCTGCCAGTCCTTTCTAGGCACATTTCCTTGAAGATTGCCGTTCGCTCTCGTCATTCCCAGTGCACGTGCATAGACCCCCGTGATTGACAGCTTGAGGGTGAGATCCACGGTTAACGTAACATACATTATTTACGTTACTGAAAACACTGCGTGTCCTGAAATAGAATAACATTGACAAAACTTCCTTCCAGTCAAATTGTTTTCAAAATAGTTAACGTAATAAGAACCCAGCGCACGCTACCGTGTATTTCCACGGGTTCGACTAGTATACTAAGATTTCCGAACTTTGAGCGGGATCCAGGAAATCAGAAAAATCCGCAAAATCTGAAAAACTTCCTTCCGCGTGAAAAAATGAGAGGGCCGATGGTCTGCAATCTGAGATTGGTCTTACTTCACCTACAATACTTTAGTTGTTTCAAAATTTACTGTTTATTTATTATCATTCACAGGTCACACAATGACATATGGAATATATATATATATATACAGCATAAAGGGTTATGACTATATTACATCATTATATATACATCATCATTTGCAATATATAGCTATTATCATATATTCATATATTATGAATTAGATCATACTTCTGTCATCGTCATTATAAGGGCATAATATTGTTTATATCATTTTGCCATCATCGTAATACCATTATCATATTCTCATCACTAACATCATCACATCATCATATTGTTTCATTTTACATCGGTTTGTTAGTTGTATCATATCCTTATGCTGTCATTGTCATTTTGCAACATTGTCTTCGTCCTAAATCTATGTAATTTGATCAGCTTCAGTCGCATCAGCGTTGTATTTGCGTCCCATTTACTTATCATAATGGTATCGTCATAGCATCACATCAGTGAGGGTTGGATGAGAGGTGATGGTGGAGGTCAGGCGCGTGAGGGGGTGGGGTGAGGCAGGAGGGGTCAGCGGGTGAGGGCGTGAGGAGGAAGGGGAGGGTAGGGGAGGGGAGGAGAGAGGGATGGATGGAGGGAGACGAGCAGAACACAGTAACCATACTTACATATTGTCAACATGTTCGAATGTACGGGATTCTAAACCTTTCATCTAGCGACTCAGCATAAACATAGAAATAATTTGAATTCCCTCGAGTAAGATACTGACACACGCCTTTGTACTCTGTTTTGGCAATACAGTTAATGATCCCGTGACGTAGATAGTTGTTCCGTTAACCCCACTCTCAGAGGAACCATAAGCAGTCTTAATATGAAGGGCTGTGTTAAATCTGGCGATTCTACCCACCTGCATTCCATAGTTATAATAAAAAGGTGTATTTTTAAAAAGTACGAATTGTGTACTTCTTGGCATCCGATGCTTAGCCCTGAATCTCATAGAATTTCTCGCCACTTATAATATGAATGGTTGTGCCAAATGTGGGGATTCTACATACTTGCGTTCCAGATCGAGGGCTAATATGTGTATTTCGGGTTGGACTTCTTGACCTCGTAACCTAGAGATATGACCGTTTGACCTCAACAGCTTTCATGTATATGTGTCTTGGAATATTGGTCAAGGAATTAATGTGAAAGCTAATAGTTTTAAAGACTGACACAATGCTACTAAAACCATGACCAAACGGGAATGCACCTTTCCAGAGTATCCATCTATCGATCTGACGCCATATGACGTCATAATCAACTAAGAGGCATGTAGGATGACGTCATAATCATTACGTCATAAATGATTCTAAATGGCCCGTCTTTAACTCTTAATAATCTGACACGTTGTACGAATTGATTGTCTCTACTATTTAATAAACATGCTGTTGACTATTTTGAAACTAATTTGACTGGACGGCAGCAACAGCGCCCAGTCAAATTAGTTCCAAAATATTCAATAGCTTACCTGTATAGTTTTCTGGAAATGGATAGGCAAGGAGTTCAGATATCGATCGATTCCACCTCAAGCGATGTGTGGGTTGAGCTTAGCTAGAGATGGGCGGGGCCTAACTAAAAATGGAAAGGTCCATTTGGTGGAATGGGTGGAAGTGTTATTCTGGTCATCCGCGAACCCCTTTTTGGAAAAGTGGATTCTAAGATGACAAGAACAATACTTCCGCCCGCCCCACCCACTGCATCCACTGCTACTGTTTGCCCTAAACGCCACGCCGTCAATGGACTGATTTAAGAAACCACAGAGGATTTCCACGAAACAAAGCCAGGAATCGTTGCTATGCGTACTTGCAAATCTTCCCAGCAACCTAGGTTGCAGACATTCTCCATTCCTTCAAAATGACAACTCTAACAAATCTATTGACAATGCCTCAATGACGAATCGGATCACAGCATTTACATGCAAATGGGTGGAAGTGTATTTGAAACGCGAAATTTATCTTGAAAATTATTCCCGCCTTTAAATAACTTGATAAATTACTGAAAATGAAAAGAGCTGAACCACGTTCCAAGATTGAGTCAACAGTTCTATTGAATCAACAACAAACTTCAATACGCCTAAAAGGTGTTCTTATAGTGTATGGTGCTTAGCGCATTTCTCTCTACAGACACTCTCCAAAAACGAGAAGTGTCATAATTATGTGCAAATATGCTAAATCTAATGATGTATAATCGATTATGGCATGGTCTTACTATGAGTTGAACGAAAGCGTTCGCTGGAGTCGACTAATTAATCGAAAACGAGGGGTCGCAGAATTCCTTCATGTCAGCATGTGGAATATTGTCGGGAAATGGCATATTTAATTAGCCTAAATAATGTTTGCGCCACACCGCTGTGCATATTTAGATAACGACTAGCATCGTTTGCTTACGCATAATGTTTGATATTGACGCTCTTGTATTAACCCTTTAAACCCGAATTACCAAACCGCCACCAGCCTTTACAACCTAATAATCTTTCTGAACTGAGTAGTTTGTAACTAATTTGACTGGAATCTGCAGTTACACTAGGCAGCAACAGATTCCTGTCAAAGTGGTTTCAAATTAGTCAACAGCGTACATGTTTGATTGCTGTGAAATTGCGATTTTATTTTTGCATTCCGGAATGAGAGTTTGTGGAGCTTAATCATTACATTACATTGGATGTTATCGAACGCTTGAGTATGGCAGTTGCGTCTCAGGGAGACAGATGTAATAGTTTGAGGTCGCCTTGTGAGCTTATTTTAATTACATGTCATGTGCAAAGTCTCGTATCGTTTACTTTCTCTCAATCAAATGCAATAATAATAATAATAATAATAATAATAATAATAATAATAATAATAATAATAATAATAATAATAATAATTACGCATACTCAAATATTTTGACGTCGTTAGCAAACCGTGGCTCGTCCGCTTTAAAGCTGAAGGGTCATTATGAAATTAAGAAATTTGTTGGTAAAAAATTATTAAGTGAATTAATTATTCATGTTTGCATTTTGTATCAAGAAATCGTCTGCCATATTGTTTTGCGGCGGCCATTTTCTTATCCCCACACCTCCAACGTAATAAAAGAACTCGTCAAATCTAAATCCGGCCCCATTCACTGCTTGATGCCTCCCCTGTAAGACGTCTAGCAAGCACCACAATATCAAAGTTTCTTCACATAAAATACAGAGAAATCACAAACTGAGGACGCAAGAAGGAAATGAATATGTTTATAATTACGTTCTATCCCATCCAGCATAAATATCCATTCACAATTGAATATAAATGTGTAGTCCACCTTGTACAAATACCAAGACATCTTGGAAATATCAATAACGTCTACGTCATTGATCTATGCGTAGATCAATTCAATTCAATCCAATTAGTTTATTTGCATATCAAAGCGAATGAGCTTTAAACAATATAGTCGCAACAATATAGTCGCAGAAAGACTGCCTCTAAAATGTATGTATATCTTATACGACGGCGATAGAATGCATGATTTTACGTTTTTTTACACCGAGCCACTGATAAGAATTCACAGTAGTATAGGGGAGATCGGAGTAATATGTACATATACATTATATTTGGCAACGGCCGATTTTGGTAAAATGCAAAATGAGGTGGGAGTGAGCTATCAATACCACTACCACTACGACTACCAATATCGCCCCACTGCCACTATCACCATCACCATGATAACCACCAACTCCGCCACCACCACCAACAACATCCCTACTCCACAATTATACCCCCTATCCACCCCCGCACTACTACTACTACTACTACTACTACTACTACTACTACTACTACTACTACTACTACTACTACTACTATGACGATGATGACGATGACTGCTGCTACTAGTACTACCTCGGTGCCACGACCGCAACCATGACCGCAACCACGACAATGACGATGGTGATAATGACGACGGCAATAATAACAACAGAAGTATATCCAGGAGTTCGGAAATCTTTATGTGATCGAAATCCCTCCTTGTTTACAGAGCGCCATTTTTCTTTCCATCATCATCATCATCTGTCATCGTCATTGTTGTCGTCGTCATCGTTGTCACTACTACCACCACCACCAGCAGCACTAGCATGCATCGTCACCATCTTCATCATCATTATCATCAGTCATCATCACTATTTTCGTTGTTATCGCCATCCCCACAACCACCACCACCACCACCACCACCACCACCACCACCACCACCACCACCACCACCACCACCATCAGGACCACCAGCACCACCTCCACCATCCATCGTCACCACACATCACCTTCTGTTCCTGTCAGTGCTTTTTCTGTTAACAGTCTTTTCCATCACCCTGGTGGTCTGATCGGGGTTATATTGTTTTGAGGTTGATTGTGGTTGATAGTTATCCATCACATGTTGAAACAAGCTCGATATAATCTCAGTAGTTGCGGGTTCCATATTTGCTTATTTTCAAAATTCCACGGATTGTGTCACATCACACCCAAATTACTGTGTTGCAATTTGAGCCAAATCGGACCATCAGTTCCCAAAATATCCACAGATCCAGTGTTTATCCGACCCGGATCAGGATTCTTTATCTGAAATACGGCCACAGTCCGGAAATCCTGTTACATGGCAACTTCATTCGATGTGTTAAAATTTAAGTCAAATCGAGTATTTAAAAAAAATATTTTCAGGAATATGCTTTTGTAACTGGCTAACTGACTACGGCGATGGCGGTTTATTGAACTGCGATCTGCACCTACCCACCTATAAGATATACCGCCTGCCTGCCTGCATGCCTGCCTGTCTGCCTGCCTGCCTGCCTGCCTGCCTGCCTGCCTGCCTGCCTGCCTGCCTGTCTGTCAGTCTGTCAGAACTGTTTGGTAGAATTCAACCAAATGTGTTATGTTAGCTACCCATATGATTCCAGATCAGATGAGAACATTTATATTCGGCTCTGGCTCCTATGGCCAAGGGCGTGGTCAACAGTTTACTTATAAGCATCTTGTTCTTCGCGATATCTCGACCAAAATCGTTCAGTGAAATTCAACCGAGTTTGTTACAAGAGTTATCCATATCATTATCTCAGAGTTAAGGGAAGGGTGGGCTGGTGGGGGTCGGGAGAAAACAGGTTGCGCATTTCCGATGATGCATTTTAGTTGTTCTTGTTGCAGTGGTTGGTGGTGGTTATGGTAGTGGTGGTGTGTGCTGATGGTGCTTCTTGCAGTAATGGTGGTGTTTGCTATTGTATGTGTTCTATTGCCGCTGATGCTGGTTTGTTATTGTGATGATGGCGGTTCTGAGTATCTT
Organism: Chaetoderma sp. LZ-2023a; assembly: GCA_034401795.1. Lineage (NCBI taxonomy): Eukaryota > Metazoa > Mollusca > Caudofoveata > Chaetodermatida > Chaetodermatidae > Chaetoderma > Chaetoderma sp. LZ-2023a. The sequence goes on along the minus strand of CM067369.1, from coordinate 101,967,855 downwards.
TTACAACAGCGCCACGACTGGTCGTAGCTGCTACTGGCGGCAGCATCAGTAGCTTGCGGTGTCAGCAGTGATGGTGGCGGCGGTGGCCACGGCAGTGGTAACGGTGTGTGCGTGCGTGCGAGTATACATGCACGTGTGTGAATGTGCATATGTGTATGACGACGGATGGGGTACAGAGTTGCTTATTAGTTCCCTCTCACCAAACCACAATATACGTTTTATGTTTCAAAAATCACGCATAGTATATGAAAATGATTACACATTGCCCTACGCTCCCCTATTATATTAGGAATTCCATTCCTTGGGATTTTATAAAATCTCGATGCAGATTACAAATGCGCTAAGCAGACTACACCTTACTATTTGGCTAGCACGCATATCTTTGATATGCAAATGAATATCTTTGATACGCAAATAAACTAATTGAATTTATCAACACACAGATCGATGACGCCTGCTTTGTTGGCATTTCCAAAATGTTCTGGAGTTCCGAGCAAGGTTGAATAGCTGGTCTGAGAGAGAATAACTACTCGATTTATATCAGATTGTGAATGGATATTTATCCTGGATGGGATAGAACGTAATTATCAACATATTTATTTCGTTTTCGTGTCTTCAGTTCGTGATTTCTCTGTATTTTATTTGAAGAAGCATTGATATGGGGGCTATCCTTAGACGCGTTACACACAAGGCATCAAAAAGTGAATGGGACGGATTTAGATTTGACGAGCTCTTTTATTACTTTGGATGTGTGGGGATAAGAAAATTGCCGTCGCAAAACAATATGGCGGACGCTTACCGGATACAAATTGCAAACATATTTCTTATTTTCATAATGACCCGCCAGCTTTAAGCGGTATGATTATAAAATTAAAACTCGCACCATTTAATTCTATCCATTCAGTTGATCCGACACACCGTCAACTATGTATGGCAGATTTGTCTTTTTTGCCATGCACTCAAAGTAGGATATTCACGCTTTAATACCTATATGCTGATATATTTCTAAAATCTATGAATGCTGTTAATTTACTTTTCAACAATTCATAAGAAACCACTTTTCCTGCCTCGGTATACGACGACGACGAGGGCGGTGGCGTTGGTGGTGATGACTGCCTGTGTTCTGCAGTTGAGGGAAACTAAAACTCCTTTCAGTTGCAATAAATCTTCAACCGTCTCCAATGTGCCTTGTCCACTGTGAGCTTCCGGAGCACCTTTAGGTTATTTAGCGTCTTTAGTGGTCCTAGATTACTTTCTTTGATGTCTAATTGCAAAACACTTAGCAAGTTGATGTTATGGCGTCTTTTGCGTGCCTGATATCTGTTGACACAGACACTGCAAATTCACCTTTCCAGAGTACCCACCCATCATATGACATCATAATGAACCGCGTGATGTGTACAATGACATCATAATGAATGCCGTCATGAATGCCGCCGATACGTACGTCACGAACGCATAATTGAAGACGGTCTATGCGTTGCTGTACACATTTTTTGCTTTTACTATTTAATAAACATTATGTCGAATATTTTGAAACTAATTTGACTGGGCGCTGGCAGCAACAGCACCCAGTCAAATTAGTCACAAAATATTCAACAACTTCCCTGTATAATTTTCAGGAATTGATAGCTAGAGCATTTGGGGATCGATCAATCCCAACACAGTGAGGTGTGGGTGGAGCTTAGCTAGTGATGGGAGGGCATAGCTAAAAATGGAAAGGTCCGTTGCAGTGCTTTCTGAGCAGGTGTATTTTCTGGCATTTGAAGAACATGTCCGAACATAGACTTCGCTCACAGATAGTGGCTCCGCGTAACGTGTTGCATTTGATGTGAGACTGTGTAGCCAGCGATGATTTGCAATGGTTTGAGGTGACAACAACCGTGTTTGTTCAAGAGGGCTTTTGGAGCTGCCCGCCTATTGCAATTGTACAGCATTATGTAAACATCATATAGTTGTATCATGACTCTCATAGAGATTTTAGAGCAGCGAATCCACAGCTTCCAAATGTATTGTAAAGCGATATTCACTGGTCCAACGTTGATAGAGCTGCAGAGGAGGAAACCCAAGATTCTGCTCTCCCTCCACTTCTAGGTGAACCAATGGGCATAGCCAATAATTCATTAAATGCATTTTCGGATAGTTTTACGCGAGTGAATTTTGTGCTGGCTTCATTCACGAAGATGGTTACATCCCTGCGCTGTTTTCAGCTATTGAAAGTAGTGTATCAAGAAGCCTTTTTTCTTCGACGCTAAGGTTAGCATCATCTACATACTACATCTGTAGTGGCATACCTATCTTGGAGATTGGTGTGTTTGGTCCTGTAGAGAGTTCTTGAACAGATAGTAGTGCTGTAGTGAGTTAGCCAGTGAAGCGCACTTGTGATAAATCACTACCTTGTAGTGATCCTATTGTCGTTTCAAACTATGCAGTATGCGGACATTTAGTTTTGTGTTTCGCAATAAGAGTCTAACCGGACGTCGTGCATTATCATTGCAGCCAGATTGATGAATAATTGAAGGATCTGGGGTCTCTTAATGGACGTTTCCATTGTTAGCTATGCCCCGCCCATCACTAGCTAAGCTCCACCCACACCTCGCTCGTGTTGGGATCGATCGATCTCTGAACACCCTGGCTATTAATTTCACATGTAATCTGTTGAATATTTTGAAACTAATTTGACTAGGTGCTGTTGCTGCCTAAGGCACCCAGTCAAATTAGTTTCAAAATATTCAGCAGCATGTTTCTTAAATTGCAAAGAATTACAAAGACATACAATTCATACAACGTGACGGAGTATTTGTGATTTGGTGACGGTCTATATGGAACCCTTTGTGACGTAATGATTATGACGTCATCATACACACGCTGAGCTGATTATGGCGTCATACGAGGTCTGATGATGGATGGATACTCTGCAAAGGTGAATTGCATCAAATGTATGTGGCATGTTGATTCACATCTTGTAGAAGGCCCAATGCGTTGATAGTACTACTTACTGATGCCAGCAGATGCTCGTTGTGCCTAGACTATGTCAGTGCAGCCACGCCCTTTCTGAAAAACACTGCCATTTTCCAGTAAAAGTGTTACTCTTATCTCTGATACAAGACAGCACCAAATTTGATAGAATTCTTCGGATGCTGTTTGGAAGTACTATTGGTATCAGGTTAATGCGAGATCCAGGTGGTTTCTCAGGCTGTTTGAGTGCGATGAGTGTGTCTTCTCCCACATCGTCGAGTATGGGGTGTTGTTTCAATGGCAACGTTGATGATGTGTGCGATTTGTGTCAAGATGGTATAATCTGCGTATTTATGGAGTTCGTGATTAATGCCTTCAGGCCCGCATACTCGGCCATTCCTTAGAGATGTTGAAGCTTTTCCAACAGCTGCTGTTATTATTGGCGTTCACAGAGACCGTGGCTGGCCTTTAGACGCGGGTAATGTTTCTTTTCTGTGCCAATGAACTGATCTTATAAACGTTCCTCGACTCTTTAGCCTTTCCCTAGTTTACGTCGTTGACGTGCACAGAACGTAGTTCCTGTGGAGTACGGATTTTTAAGGCCGTGTTTGCTCTGAACATTTTTCCGGAAACTATCGTTGGATGTGAACTCTTTTACCAGGTCATCTGCTCTTTCGATGGTGAGTTTTTCAGTTGTTCACAAGTTTGGCACATGCTCTTATTCCCATTCTGTCTTAGTTCACCGTGGTCTTCATTTCGACTGCGTTGGCATATGCGTAGTCGCGGTGTTTTCTGGTATGCAGACAGTTTTGCAATAACGGATCATTAACATAGGATTTCTTCTGGTTGGTATTCCTGGCTACACTGATGCATTTAACAATGGGTGTCACTGTAGCATAGCAGCCTCCAATAATAGCGAGACTTTGATTCTGACAAGCTAGCCAGACACCCCATTGATATCAGAGACCGTGCTAAACAGCAACTAATTAATAAGTTATAGTTTGGTTACTCGCTCAGTAACTGTAGAACTGCGTTGATGCTAAATAAATAGCAATACCATTCTATTCATATATATTTTATTGTCCTAAAATCTCTGTCCCTTCTATAAGTACAGATATTTATTAACTTTACTTAGGGCTTCGTTTGGATTACAGACGAGGTTAATCATGGCCATCTGCTCAATTATTGATTACAACGCAGTCATCCTTCAAGGACTTAACCCGCAGATCTTCCCTTTTGGGCGGCCGACTAAACCGTGCTAACTTATTCTTCTTGATAGGAGCGGAAATGTGTTTCTGACCAAACGGTTGCGCCACAATATAACCATCATACTGGTCCTAGCCAGTCTTCTCCGCCTTGCGAACGCCATCTACCCCAACTTGGGCAGCGAGTTTTTTTATAACTAAGTTGAGCAGGTCCTTATTGTCCTTTATAAATGGATTACTCATGTCTTCGATCACGTCAACCAATGTATTCTCTTGCTGAGCAAATGTGTGCTTGCTAATTCTTCACGATGACGCGTCACCTGATTTGCCTTATGCATGAATACATTGTTGCTTCAAACTCACAGATCACACGAATCAGTTCACGTCCAGCGACAACTACAAAAAGAAACAAAGGCAACAAAAAAGGCTGTGTTGTGTGTCAAACGAACAGCTCCACCTGCTATGTTCTATTCGCGCAGCTCTCAGAAATTCACATTTTGAAAGCCTCACTGACAAAGTAGGACTTTTGTCTTGCAGCACTGGTGTGGTGCGCTATGATGCTTGGAGCGTTGGTCGGTTGTGGATTCGAACCCCTGTCAACGCCAATATACTATAATGTCACGACTACTTGTATATCCCTGTAATAATGTGTAGTATCGCGGCAAAAGCATACAGGATATTGTGGTCACCGTAATATGAGGTCTTACCTCTTCATTCTGTATATCGCCACATCGCTGATACGTCAGGAGCCACGACCAATCTGTTATCTATACGTTTCCAACAGGCACGAACAGGAGTGGATTAAACCCGATAGTCCACAGACTACTCGTGCAAGTGTAAATATCTAATCTAAACTGTATACTTGCCATCAAAGTGCTTCTGTTAAGCGAGACGCTAGAGACTCCTTTTTAAACGAACACATCCATTCAGTCAAGCAGATCTCATGCGAGCTTATGTCTGGAACGTTCTCGACTTGACCATGGAAATTGATTGATACTGAACTAGAGTTTATAGAGGCGTTCGTTGGAATGAACCTTTCCAGGTTATGCATCCATCATATGACGTCGTGTGCATGATGACATCATAAGCAAAGACGTCACGTCATGAATGAGTTCGTCACGAACGCATAATTGATGACGGACTAAGTGTTGGTGCACGAATTGTATGTCTTTACTATTTAATAAAGATGCTGCTGAATATTTTGAAACTAATTTGACTGGGCGCTGTTGCTGCCATATGCAGCAACCGTTCCCAGCCAAATTAGTTTCAAATTATTCGACAGCTTACCCGTATGTTTTTGATTTGAAAATTGAGATACAGGAAGTGCAGGGGTCGATCGATCTCAGCACGAGCGAAACGTGGGTGGAGCTTAACTAAGGATGGGTGGGGCATACCTAATCCGGACTCCTCCATTGTATCCCATCTCGTTAATATTAGGTTATATGTAACCTAGCCATCGTACGCTTTCATTTGCTAATCTATATGCACCCACCCAAATGTGGCAATGACTTGATGAATGACCTCATAAACACTAAAAATAACAAATTGTTTCTGTTTATCGATGCCATGTCGATGTCATTCAAGCAAAAAGTCTAATTTGGCAAGCAAATACCACGGAATGGCACAATCAACAAACACCGGCATCCCGTTGGACGGATTTGTTATATTAGTCTTCTGTGATGATTTAATACCTCCCATTGTACTGCCGATTCGCGTCCTGTACATTGCAAACTGGGGGTCGCAAAATAGAAATACATTATTTAATTTTTTGAGAACTGAAGACTTGGAGCGTCTATACGTCCAACTATTATTCCGATATGCGTCAATCCATCTGTTATGCTGTGTTCTTTGCCCGTATAGTGGGGCTATCCTATAGTTGCGTGTGCTTGATGTGTCCTGTTTTAATGACTTGAATATCTCCTCAGCTAATCTATCGATAACAAGTAAAGGGAAAATACCCATGCCAGAAAAATCAAGGGAACTAATTTATTACAAGTAATTGTGAGATAAACATGTATGAGTTATCTTCCTTACTGGTGTGATTTAGCTCTAACCTTTCTTCAGTTTCATCATAGAAAATGCCCATTTTCCAAATCAAGAGAAGTCTATTTTTTTTAATGTATCAGTGGAATGACTGGCTCGGTTATTGAGCCAGTCAGTCCATTTGTAAATTTAAAAAAAGTCTTCTCTTGGGCTACAAATGGGCATTTCTCAAGACCACCACAGAAGCCGTTTTTGGCTGATATGAGTATTAAAGGATAATATGCCACTCATAAACTATGCAGGTAATTATAATCTTTTTATCGTGCCGCTAAAGAAAGATATTCAGGCTTTAGTAGCTGAATGTTGATACATTTCTACACCTTATGATGGCTGTGATGAGCTCCTCTGCAACCAATCAGAAAAAACCTAGCGTGCCCGCCGCGGTATATATGCTCGGTCATAGAGGTGGCAGCTATTGTTTGGCAATTTCGTATAAAAGCAATCAGACACGTAAGCTGTTGAATATTTTGAAATTAATTTGACAGGAAGTTGTTGCTGCCATAGGCAGCAACAACGTCCAGTCAAATTAGTTTCAAAATATTCAGCTTGCATAACATGACGCACTATCGCTTGAGGAGACACAATGGTGGCGATCACCGTTGAACGTTTACGCATTATTACAAAGCAGATAATTGTGATACGGATAAGGGAATGCGACTGGATATGAATGATATGGAATCTATAAACCATAATCTATCGGTACAATATAACATCTGAGATCAGAGTCGCTTCCCTTTAATGGATTAAAAGAAACTAACTGCCAAATCGTGTTGATGGCTAACTCCATAAGATAATAAAACTACCATCACCAGTAAAGACATGAAATGAATCAGATTAATATTTTACAAGGAATACGCTTCATTTAAATTACTCTAATAGACGCTTTGATTGGTTACGTCTGTCATAAACTGCCTGTGCAGTTGTCTTGAGGAATGCCCATTTGCAGGACAACAGAAAGCTATTTTCCAAATTTCAGTATTGAATTTACAAAACATTTTTCTCTTAATGTGAACCAAATTATAATTTTCTTTCTGAAAAATATTGACCAGTTAATGTTTAGTCGGCATAAATATAGCACTGAGAGCGCTGTCGCCCGCCGTTGACACAAGGAGGACCAAATGAACAGATGTTAAACGGTATAATTGAAAATTAAATGCTTAAAGCTCGTTATTATATACGATTATGACTAAACATGTCATTTATATTATTTAATACTTTGAAACAGAGAGGTCAACGCATCAGAGTCCTGTGCAGTTAATAAGTATTCTATTGGGGTTTGAGAATTGGAAAATTCTATTTTGTATTTTGAATCTAACTTGACTGGGAGCTCTTGAAGCCCTTGGCAGCAACAGCTCCATGTCAAAATGAGATCTACACTAGAATCTAAAATCTCATTACGTAAGTTAAAATTATAGGAATGTCCAAAGTGGGAATACTTTTCATTCCCACTTCGTATCTCTTTTGAAGCGCTAGACACAGGTACGTCCTCTCTCATCCAGCAGCTGCGCGATGGTGCCAGAATTGTTTAAATTCGGTCGAGTAGTTGAAACTGTATCTTTCATATAAACATGCGCGTGTTTTCATATTTTCCATTGGTCCTGCCCTTAGGAGAGTAAGTACACCGATACAAGTTCAGTGTTGAAAGAATTCAGGCGCGTGTAAACGGGAGAAGGTATTGCGACCTGGTTTGTTTCTCTGTCTGTCTGCCCGTCTGTCCGTCTGTCTGTCTGTCGGTCGTTTCATTTCTAGCTAAGCCCGCCAATTTCTAGCAAAGATCCGTTCACTTTTTACATGCGTTGTAATCGATGTATATATACTTTGGTATAAACAAGGTGTATTTAGTATACGTAGGAGCACAATAAGACGTGTCTTATGACCATGTCTCCCACCTGTGTGCAAACATGACACATTAAATAAATCAAGATTGCTTTAACTTATAGGGAAACTGGTTTTATAATATTTTACAGACAGGGTAGAAATTAATTAATCAACATCCTTATAATATAAACACTTTATGGTTATTATCATCGACATTACTTACTATCACCATCATCTTTATTACAATATGTATCAGTGCGTGTTATTATTTACATTTACATTCTCTTTATTCTTGCCGTTCTCATTTGCTGTACTAGTCTGAAGCGTTCGTGTGCATTATCACTACCGCCACCGCCACTAGCATTCGTTGCCGCTGCCGCATGCCTGGTACAGCACTCATATGTGTATCTTGACTTTCATGGGAATTTAGAGCCTCGAATTCACAAATTGCAGAAGGGCTAGAAGCAACATTTCCTGTTGCACAACGAGCAGAGGCCCAACGCGTCTGACCTTCATAGGCCCAGACCAGGAACTTTGACATCATTCGTCTCCTTTTTGTCGGACGTATAGGCCCATTGCTCTTTGGCATGTCCAAATTGGTTTTATAAATGCCATGTAGTGGGGAGAATCACTGTATCCTTTGAACACTAAGATGTAAATGCTCATTTAGACCCCTCCAATGGGGCCACCCACTTAAAGAACTCCCGGAGCGGCCTTTAGTTATTATATAAGCATATTACGTTGTTACAAAACAAATGTATGCTCGTCCATTTATTTTCATGCCATAGTAATTGCTAGAAAAGATTTCATAGTAAACCAAAACAAAACCTTCGCAAACAACATTGTAGTCAATTTGTGTACACGAATACACGATGGGACGAGCATCGATCTGAGTATAACTTTTAGGATAGTTTTGCTATTGGCGCACTCACACACGCAGGCACGCCCAGTCACCAGGCCGCGCAATCGCATGCCCGCCCGCACGGCTACGCACACTTACTCATTGACAACGACTTCCAAGTTCGATTCATTGTGTGGCAATTGTTATAAAAAAAGGATCAAAGGAGGCAACTCGAAGATTTTTATGCATTTTATATATAGCTTGCGACGGGAGGTAATTCAGGCAAGCTTACATCAATGTATCGTTGAGCATCCGCGGGTTACTTCCTTTGGAACGGTCGTAGAAGCGTGGATTTCAGCCAGCGTTACAGTATATATAGTTCCTAACCTGTTGATAGCTGATTAAGCAATGTTAGCCAATGTGTTGATGGGAATTCCGCTTTCCATTTACTGACGGGGTTCGTGAATCATGCAGGGCAACGGGATTGAGGAGAACTGAGGACCATACTATGAGTTGAAATCTAAATTACAATTGATCTCCAGGACTGAAATGAACCAATGTCCGAAAGTGCACCTACATGTATTTTCACATAGAACAAACGTAGTGAGCACGTAAAGAGTGCGCCGCGCTATTGTTATCACTTAGGCAACATGGTCAGCCAGACAGACAGACAAACAGGCAGACAGACAGGTCTGGGTTTTGTAGAGTGTGCTGGGTGCATTGCTCACAGTAGCATTTTGCCCATCGTCCTATCGCCCCATTAACGCTCTCGTATCGAGTCTGGTGACAGATTAAGCGTTATTGCACGAATTGTAGCCTATGTCTTTACTATTTAATAAAGATGTTGAATATTTTGAAGCTAATTTGACTGGGCGTTGTTACTCCCATAGGCAGTCAACTTAGTTTCAAAATATTTAACAGCTTTCCAGTAAAGTTTTCTGGAAATTGATAGTCAGCGCGTTCAGGGATCGATCCATTCCATCACGTACGTTGTGTGGGTGGAGCTTATCTGGAGATGGGTGGAGCAAAGCTAAAGCTAGAAATGTCCAATAAAGAGGCCTTTTGCCGCTTAATACAGCTCGTTTAATTGCTAGGGTAGTTTAATGGCGTCCGGGGAGGAGTGAGGGAGGGGTGGGTGTTTAAGCAATCGGTCGACGATAACCCTTCACAAAGATCCGCCATATATTGGCTTCATAAGGAGTTGTCAGCCTTGCATTCAGAACGGAAAACATTTCAAAACGGTTTTACTAAATCTGCAAGCGATGACAATTTGCTATTTTCAGATGATCTGTAATTACGTCCGATAATATACGAACTGAAGAAGCCGATTTAGAACGTGCAAAACGATTTGAAACGTATTCCTTTTGGAACGCAAGGCTGGTATAGATAGAATGTATGGATCCGATTTGCCATTCAAGTATCCGACGTCATAATAAATTACCTCGTTAGATGACGTCAATTGAAATGACGTAGCTACGTCACGAAACTAGAAAAGTCCGTCACGAGAGTGTACAAATTGTATGTCTGTGGTGGATTTACAAATTAATACATATTAAGTTGATTATTTTGAAACCAATTTGACTGGGAGTTGTTGTTGTCATAGGCAGCAAAAGCTTCCAGTAAAATTAGTTTTCAAAATATCCAACAGTTTACCTATATGCATAAGCATAATTAGCTTGATATTGGGATTCTGTTAGGCCTAATTCATGATTTAAATTATTAAATAGACAGCACCAGACATACCAATGGAACTTTCCAGTTTATCCATCCATCATATGACGTCATAATCAACTACGTGACGGGGCATAGCTAGAGGTGGATCCTACATTTGAATGTATCTACCATTTCCTGAGAGGAAATATATAAGAATTTGACAGCAGCCCGTTAGCGCAGCTGGAACTTCCATCATTTTCTCACATAGTGGCGTTCGCCTAGCCTCTAGCGGAATATTGATGCTGACGTCACTGGCGTATTATGTGACGAAAACTTAATTATAGACAAAACTGACAAAAGTAACCGATCCGTTAACACAATTTCCGATGGTTGAATTACCCCATATGCTGCCGTATTGTCAACTAGTAATGCTCAAGAAAAAAGCCCACGTTACATATATGGTTTTAGAGGGGTGGATCTAGAAATTGTGTGCAGCGAAAAAGGCGATAAAAATGGGGTGGTCTGACATGTAGTGATGGCTGGTCGGAGGCCCTGCCATCTGACAATTCACCAACCTCCCACCCATCTCCCTCCGACGAGACCCACAGACCCATGCAAAGCCTTTGACACATAGATGCCCACAGCGTGGGTAAGATATGTCAGGTTTTTAAAAATTTGTATATGAGCTCAACGCGTGTCTCCTGCATTTCTGGAAAGAATATAACATCAGTCACAATCCTACTTGAATATGAGTAGGTGTTGGAGGAGAAAAGACACGCGGATTGGGCCACCCCGATACATTTCTTTAAAATTGAGACACCTTTGTGTGCCCCACCACCCCCACTCCCACCCCTCAGTGGCGGCGGAGTGGCTCTGCAACAGCGGGGAGCTAGGGCCGGATGCAGGATTTCATGTTGAGGGGCCGTGAAGGAGGAGGACCAGGGAGGGGCTTCCCTCTAGCTAATACAGGAGGGGGAGGGGTGAAAATTTTTGATGCGCTGAGAAGCCATCTCCTGCATTCTGAATGATAATTCGTGGTTAAAATTGCTCAGGAAAATGATAATTTTTCTCTTAGAAAATGTCAATTTACAGAGCATGAAAGGAATATTTTAGAAGTCTTCCACTTGAATGACCGGTTTGCCATGCCAAAATTTCAAATCAGGGCCTGTAAATCGACGTTTTTCAAGATTATTTCAGAAGGTCTGTCTAGTTAAAGGTGTTAATGCCTGGTTTAATGATATCACAGATGGTCACCATCAGTGATCTGCTTACGTGTTCCTATGCACTTACCTTTTTTTTTATTGTTGATATAAGATTTATGAGCAATGGTAATACGTGGTCAGTGGACAACGACAATACCATAGAAATGCATATTCACAGTACATGCAACACTGCGTGGGTGGGGGGAGTGGCTGGGACTACACGGGAGATTTTGTTAAAATAGATGCTCTTAGCAGTCATCTCTGCATTTTGAGTGATAATCCTGGTTTAAAAATGTACACTAGGACAATTGAAAGGGGGTGGGGTGGGGGTTGTGTAGCTAAAGACATTATTTGTCCCCACCCCAAATTATTTTTAGGGGGGGGAGGCTTTAGTCCCCCTAGACCACAGCCTCCGCCACGCCCGCCTCCGCCGCCACTGTGTCCCCATAATTTATGTGGGCAATGAGTTGAAAACATATATGAATATGTGTATATGTTGGGACGAAAGGGGCACAGTAGGTGGGGACCGTTGTGCTTAAGTGGGGGGGGGGTCTACCCATTGCATCGCCACAACGCCTCCACCCCATTCACGCACGCACACACGCACGCACGCGCGCGCCACCGCACGTACGCACGCACCATAAGAACATCTGTCTTAGTGACCCGTTGGCAGATTGGCCATGTAGACTGACTAACCTGAATTAGCCGGCCACCTATTTTATAGCCCGTATATATGGATACTATTCCGTTATAGACAGATTCGACTCTGTGTCGAGGGCTTGTTGTCTTCTGAATTTTTAAAGATTCCATTGCGGCTGGCCAAACTGCCCATTCAAGCTGAAAAATGTTTTTATGACTTTTGAAAAGGGCTGCTCTCAACGAGACAGTTCCTTGAGGCAAAGTCCAACTATCTAAGGGCATAGGTCAATATTAATACTGTGACATAATGGCATTAGATGTTCAAAGGCAAAAGCCAGGAAATCTGATTTAGAATTCTTTGAAAGCAAATCAGCGAGCAAGCCAGTAGATTCGCTACATGCAATTTGCCTAGCCATAAAATCAATAACGTTCTGTACTTTAAACGAGGTTAATTTGCCACGTCTGTTGCGGGTGGGGTGAGGTAGCGACACAGTTAAACTATTAATGAAGATGGATAATTTGATAAGGGGTGGGGTGGTGTTTAACGATGCTACTTCTATTCACTAATGCATAGCTGTGGCGTAGTACGAAATCTATATATAGATGGTAATGGTGTTGTAGCGGACAACGCGCGCCTGGTCTATCGCCCACCTGTGTCAGCTCGATGCCAGACGGGATGGTTTTTGGGGTTTCTGACTGTCCTTCTACTATAGGTTTGAGAGGTCTCGCGCGTATCTTGTGAACGAGGTTGTTGCTTATACTGCTTCCTTCTTCGATGACGTGCTTGAATGGCACGGTGACTGAGTCCTCTGGCTGGGTGTGGGCGGATGGACATGATCGTATAATGGGTGGCAGTGGTGGAGGAAGGGGTAGAATTAACAGAGGGAGGGAGATGGTGGTTGTAATATGAATGAGCCCACTCCGATACAGCATATCTTCCGATATGCCCGTCATATCTTTATTGACTGTGGTCAAGGTAGGGTTAATATTGCCTATCTTGTACACATGTAGCTCGCGGAGGGGGGAGAGAGTACGCGCTGGTCCGTCCTGCTGCTCTGCTCCGTTGCACCACGTGTACAGGATGCGCGGGAGGGATGGTTAGCTGTGGTTCTCAGGGTTATGGATCCCGTATCGCGAATCTCTGAAAAGTACAAAGACCTACTTCTAGAGCCGGTGGAACGATAACATTCCAGTGACGCCGTGCGACCATTGCCGCCAAGATTGAACCTCACCATCTCGTCCCAACTATTTGTGTCACCAGTACGACAGGCCATAGCTCAATTTAGGAGCCTAGACATGATAATTAAAATTATACAAACAATGGTACTCGTTTGTTAGCACGAGAGAGAAAATATACAGTACATAGAACTAAGTTGGCATCTTGTTAACGTGGATTCGTCAGAGGTACCTCACCGATCCTTATATATCCATGAGGTATCCCCGCAAGGGAGCGTCCTAACGAGGCCACGTATATAGTTTAATATAAACCATTATACCCCTGACAAAAATATTATTTTTTCGAGAGGAAAGTGCATCGCTCGGGCCTCCATCACAGGAAAATGCCTTCAACGCTGAAGCCGAGGAAGAGAGCTGGCAAAAAGGGCAACTCTCTTGTTCAAACCTATGCTAGGTGTAGTGTGAGCCAACCTAGTGAAATTATAATTAATGTGATGCATTCTGTATTACGTGAAGATGAGTGGATAATTTCCGTAGAATTCAACACCGTCATCTTATGTAAGTCCAAGATACTGTATTGGTAGATGCCACTTTTATTTATGCGGTCCTTCTGCTAAATCCTAAACTACCAGTTAGTTGTTAGATTTATATCCAAGCGTTGGCCGCAAGTGGCAGGAATTTCTACCTATCTTTGATACATGAGCCCAACTGGCGAAGATGCTCGGTTTCCCTAAGGTCACCCTCCGGATCATTTCCCTCAGAAAGGCAGCGAGCGGACATGTTACGGACTGACAGCTTCAGAATCACATAACGATCTGGTTACATATCACACGGCAACCATTTACAACATCACCAGGCCAAGTCAATGGTACACAAGCAATTTGAGAAGCGCATAAAAGGTGATGGCGGAGAGGGAGAGGCAAATATCCATCTCTAGTGACCTTCCCGTGAGGGCGTGGTGGGTTCCAAGACTGCACACAGTCACTGTACGGAGTTAGATGGAGATCTGCGTTCTATCCGTCACACAGTGTGTCGGAGGTGGACCATCTAAGATCCGGCTCCGGGACTAACATTTGCCTGTCGTGAGGGTTAAGTTTCAGGATGCCCCGAGATGCACTGCTGGCCAGTTAAAATAGATATCTTTTCACTGTGCTTCCTACGTTGGCGAGTTTATCTATGCTAACTGGTATCCGAAGACACAGAGGAGGTGTATGTGAAATCGACACTTTGGTCTTCACCACTTGGAAACACTGATAGTTTCCCAAGTGGGATCATGCCAACGTGGTGATGGGAGTTCCAGACAATTAACAAGCCTTGCGGCTAGAGGAGCGTAGAAAAAGTCAATCACTCAATATAATAAGAGGCCCTAAGGTAACAGGCCAATTTACACAATCTAGCCAGTGTGCAGTGTTACATATCCGCAAAATTGGAAAAGAGGCTTACACAAATGACTCCTAAGGAGCAGTTGTCCCTAACTACTTTTAAACATATCCTATCGAGCTAGAATAGCCAGGTTTAGTCGAGCACATTAAAAATAATATTTACATTAAAGATATAAATTATAAAATGCGGTCTCAGACAACCGGTAGGTACCTGTTCGTCATCAGTACTTGTAAAGAAATGAAAAAATACAATATTAAAAAAATGAGTACCTATTAGTCATCGGCACGGGAAAAGTTCATAAATCACTGTAGATGCTACGTCACAGATGAGGAACGTGAGATGGCATGATTCTGGAGTTGTAGGGAAATCTCCGCAGGCCAACTGTTGATGCGACGCACTCTCAAAGACGAATTTACGCAGAATGTTGGAAAGTTCCATGCTGTATCGGAAGTTTGAAAGTTGCCCATGTACATTCCTGGGTACACCAGTCCCACCAGAATGCGGCCTAAAAGTTAACTAACACACGACATGCCGTGCGGAAGTTTGATCGCCACTTTTCAGTGTGGTTTGGCAGATCTGACGAGCTGTCTACCAAGATTCACCACTCATTCTACATATTGGAGAAGTTACATTGGGGCCACGAGGCCCATCTGCAGGAAGGCTCCTCTGAGGTGTTGGAAGTGAAGGGCTCTTCTATTCAATTAGTTACCCCTAGATGGACATCCGAGGGCTTAGAAAAACTAGATGCAGATGTTCGATTGCGGGCCAGAGTCTAAGAACCGGAAATCCAAGAGGCACTGCTGCGGTTATAGGGGAACCACAGTCAGTAAGCAGTTGCCCACGTCTTGCACTGCTCTGGCCACACAACCTGCCACTTGTTCTCTCTCGACGAAGCGTGCAGATAGGAAGGGTGAGGACGCTATCAAGTGATAGACATCTCCCCCATTCATTTAGTACATACACGTGTTTACGACGTCCTTGTAATATTTAGAAAATAATTTCAACGAGCTAAATTAGGATATCTCAGCCATTTCTTGTCCGATTTTAAAAAGCTAAATAGTTTTAGAATCCTCGTCTCGTCCGGTCCTGATAACTAAGAACGACAAGAATACGGGAATTTAAAGAAATTGCTTGCACCGACACGGTACACTTTAGTACGCATTCTCTCCCAACGTTGGCAAGTGTTGTCAGGGAAGCTACATACATCAATCGGCCAGATAGTGCTGGTGCATATGCTGTTATCGCTATCCTCTATTGCCCTCAGGCTATGGCTGTCTCATCCGTGAAAAGGTAGAGTCATGTGAAAGTTAGAGCCCCGTTGTAAGTTCACCATGCATGCACTGATATGGTTACGTTTTGATTCATCCACAATCCGCATACGCAAACATACATGCCCATGGAAAACACACACACACCCAAACCCGTCCCCAACCCCCTTCCGTCGTCGGTCGGTGGGCCTGGTCAAAGTCGTCGTACTCGCATACGCCTACCCACATAGCTTCGCTGCTCGTGGCCGTACTTGCAGTCATTTGATCTCCTGCTATGTGACTAGCGGTTTTCCATCCGCCAATCAGATTTCTGCCTACTTCACTCTAGCTATCAATCTAAAAATAGAAGACTGGCTTCATGCCAATATCGTTGAGAGCTCGTGAGACACGAATGTCAAGTGATTTAAGTGGGCGTATATTAGTAGGATGATAATAAACGGCCAATTTCATTGGCGGAGGTTGACTGATCCCATTTTTAAAGTTTCGTGAAGCGCCTACATCAAAAGCGTGTAAGCATGGGGCTCAATCGTTGTACTAGTGGGACATGCTAACTAGGTATGAACACGGATCATGCAGCAATGTTCTATACACATAAACATATAGACACATAAGATAACTGGATTACGAAAATAATGGCATGCAAACACATATATAAGACATCAGCTTACGAGAAAGATAATATGCAAACAAAACGGGGGGAAATAGAGATGCAGCAAAACACCAGTATACTTCGTTGATTGGGCAGAGCTGTCCTCAGTGAGTGGGCAGAGCGGTCCTCGGTGAATGGGCAGAGCAGGATAACAGTAGTTTCTTGGTGTCGCCGCTATGCCAGCTTGGGGAGGGTTGTCATCTATATTTACACTTTTAGCCAATGGCCCTCTTGCAATCTGGGTGAGGGAAAAAATCTACACTCGGTATCGCCAGAGTGAGTGTGGTTAGTTAACGGCATATACTCTTCAAATCCGGTGAAATACCTATCAGGAAGAGTGTGTCGGTTTCCTTAAAGCATAGCATTGTGTAGGATGAGGCAATCTGCTACGGGCGATCTAGTAGCCTTTGGTATGGTGGCCCAAATGACAATGACATCGACACCGTTAGGGAGAGAGGAGTGTACAATGTTCCAAGTGAGAAAGCCTTAGAGCTGCTTAGCAGTACAAGCAACGAGAAGACGAGTTTTCATCTGATTTCCATATACTGCTTACGTATGTGCACTGCAACGATACGAAATTAACCCCTCTTGTGTCAACAGCGCCTCAAAGCGCTTAAAATTCTACTTATATCAATTAACCCTTTACAGGTCAAGATTTCCAAAAAAAAAATTTCACAATACAATTTACAAAAATAATTCTGTTGTCGTTCACATAGACATTACTCAAGACCACTAGAGGTGCCGTTTTATGGCCGGTTTGCCCTTGAAAATGGCCAAGAAAATCCAATTTTTTCTTAGCTGGTGTCTATTTGCCTGCTGAGTGAAGACTATTTATTTTTTAATTTACCACCGGAGTGGTAAATCATATTCTAAAGGATGAACAAATGGGCATTCCTCAAGACTGCTACATATTTTCGTTTTGTGGCGGTCTTGATCATTAAAGCGTTAAGTTAACACCAGAGGGGTTAAGACTTATGTTCCTGTAAAGGCCGCCAGCTGAACTATAGTAACCGGTGCAGGAATGTGGCACTACGGTATTCTATCCATGGCTTTGCGTGTGAGACAGAGGTTATTCCAAGTGTGGTGCTGACTAGTATGCTCTGAGTAGAACATGAGATTGCGAAAGCTGCCTAAACAATCTGAATGAGACGAGCGGTTATGAATGAGAGTAGCGGCTTTACACAATTTGGCTGAGGTAATCTGCAGCTTCTGGTGCAATATAAATGTTTAGGATGCGGCCGTTAAATATATAAATACTAGTAAAACTAATCTGCCTATAGGTTTTGGTAACGGAGTAATTTTATACAGCACGGTAACAGAATAGTTGAACTGTGAAACCCTTAAATATTAAATGTCAAATGTTATGTGTTAAGTGGTAAATATTAAATGGTAAGTGGTAAATGTTGGATGTTATCTGCGTGGTCCACTAACTATTATATGTATTCTAACTCTGATTTCTTATAAAGTGTATTTGCCCTTTCTTCTGGCATCCTGCAGGAATTCTTAGGCTGTGTTCTTACGAGAGGCTTAATCAGGAATAACGCCATACTGAGTATCTATTTCGAAATAGATTTCGAATAATTTAATCCCACAAAATCGGCGGTTTATCTTCCGATATATCACTATTGCTTCCCTATGTTAACGCAACCTATTCCCTCAAATGTTGCACGGTTGTGTTACCGTTAGCATTTTCTCTCACTGTCTGGCAGGTAGAGCTACAACCATCATTTTATCTTTCTCTCCACCATGTAGCGCCACCGTTCAGTCTGGGACTTTATTCTAGCAGTGTGAATGCAAGCCGATATATAGTTAAACAGGATTAGGCAATGAGAAAGAGGCCTTACTGAGGTATTGCGTTATTCCCGATTAACTCTCCAGTGAGAACACCGCCTAAGAGCATGATATAATTACTAATTTGCCAGAACCGATTGTGTGCTCGCTAAGACGTTTTGAACTCCTCTTTGACATTATTATTATTATTATTATTATTATTATTATTATTATTATTATTATTAAGCTTTTTGACTGTATGTAGCTTCATTGGTGTTCCTATTGAAAAAGCCGCTAGCTTTATATACCGTTTGTGCAATAAGAACCACAAAGAAGCCACGTTGCAATAAAAGCATGTTTATACAACAATGATAATGGCTTGATTCAATAACTGAGACAGCTGCTCTCAATGTCTTCCGCAAAAGGAAAATAACAAAGGTAACTCAGGATACTTTAGTGGTTAAAACTTCCTCTAATCCGCCTGTAATGCTTGTCGGAAGAAAGGAACCGCTAAAATGCTACTATGCGTTTTAAGAGACGTGAGTGTATGTTTAATGAGTATTTTCCTAAGTAAGCAATGCTGCAATAGTCACATATCAATACATATAAATAAAGAATATAAAGATTGCTGCACTGATGGAGCGTTATGCCAGGAGCAAGTAATCCAATTGCAATTTCTCCAGAGTGCACTGAAAGTGGGAGAGTGACGAATCTAATTTATATGTTGGGAGCAGCGGACACAGAAAACACCATTATTGCCACAGGTATCCATTTTGCCTGAATGGCATCGCCCTATACGGGTATTGCACTGGCATAGCATAGACTTCCCCTTCGTCACCATCCAATCGTGGCATAAAGCAGATTTTAAGTTTCGACGAAGACGCAAGAAGAAGAAGAAAACGAAGAAGAAGAAGAGGAAGAACGTGATGATGACATTCAATGTTCAACAATTCCCCTCATACACACCGATGGAGGCAAGTTTTTCACTGGATTGTTTCAGTGTCACAGGCTTGCCTGAGATGGCCTGCTCTGGAATAGCCCCCGAGAGTCTTATTAGTGGTTATAGTGAGGACAAAAGAGAGAATTTGGCGGACTTTTCGAGTATAGATTGGTCGCCATTATGCATATTTTCTGGGGCGAGGCCCAAAGATTTAAACCAAGATGCTCCGACTCCAGCAACATTGAATCAGCGCTTTGCCTTAGCAGAGCAAGAAACAAAGGGCTAAATTTCTGTCCATGGGTAATATACTGTTAGAAAACCCGATAGCTCTATTTTTACATGGTTTACACATCAAACAGAAGAATTTCTTTGAAATTTAGCGCCGGTATGACTGCCTCTTTTATTGTCAAACTCATTTCACCTGTGAATTTTAAAATAATGCTTGCCGTGGCGCTCCAAATAACCATTTCCGAAGGCCCTTGTAAAATCTGTTCCCTATTCAGGCTTAACTAAAGGCTTAACTTTATGTCTTGTTTCAAATAATTTCAAAATGCCAGCGTTTAATGCTAAAAGAGTGATGGCGGCGGCGGCGTCGGCGATGGCGAAGGCGACGGTGGGTTGGTGGTGGCGGAGGTGGTGATGGCGATGGTCCTGGCGGTGGTGGTGGCGGTGGTGGTGGTGGTGGTTGCGACGGGAGGTGGGTGCGGGGTGGGTGGGGAACTAGTTTTGAATCTAGTTAGAGTATCCTCAACTACGTTATCGTGCGGCGAGTTTATAGAGAGTGCTCGATCGTTAAGGAAACACACGTGTTTGTCCTGAATGTGACTCTACTTCTGTGGGATTGTTTTCCCTGGAAAAGAAGCTTTGTCTAATTTCAAGGCATGTCATTTGGAAACTAAACATTTGCTGACAAGAACACACATAAAAGACCGTTTGGGTTCATAAAGCTCATAACTGTGCAGCGCTTACGCTAGGGGCTTTTACTTATACGTCATGCTTCGCTGGCTAGCGCCAGTAATTCAGAGATTAAACCCATTTCCATCATTCTTAAAGGGGTATTAGCACGGCAAATAAAAAGATTTTGCAAACCCAAATGGAATTAAAACGTTTTACTTCATCCAATCATGATCCAATGTTTCATTTATTGTTTATATTAATAATATTTAATGGTTGGTAATGCTTAATGAACGAGCGAATTTTGGCTTAGTTTTATCCCCACCCCACCCACACCCGCCCACACCACCAGCCCCACACCCACCCCCACCCACCCCACCCACCCACTCCAAACAGCAGGAAAAATATGTAACAAAGGCAATCAACCCCAATGAAGCTCTTCCTATTTCCTCAAGGCAGACGTTGTATAGATAATTGTATGCCTTAATTTACACAGGTCTTTTTTGCCTGAATAAATATATCTGCATATTTGCATTGTATTTCCGTGGCTCTCAAACTATTCAGATTGGCTTATCCTTTCCTTCCCATCAGCAGCGTCGTTATTTACGAGGCGTATAAGCCATTGGCTTGTTATGTATGATTACTGTATTCTGCGGCTGTAGCAGTAGAACAATCATACACTCGCAATCAGCCCTTCTTCGCTTTTGCCTAATGTGTCTTGTCCTCAGCCGAAATCGTTAGCGTCCTCAGATCCATTCTTGACTTAAGTGTACCGAGTCCTGCCTTCTTCAAGTCACCTCGTAGCACGCTTAGCAGATGTATGTAATGCCGTCCTCTTCCGGCTTTGTATTTGCTGGCTCCGAGTGTGGCGAATTCCAAGGCTCTCTGTGCTGATATCTCTTCTGGCATCCTTAGCACATGGTCACACATGGACCATCTTTACTGGGGGGACTTTTACTGACAGTGACGACGTATTACGCATCATGTATAGTGCATCGTTGGAAAGTATACTGCCTGGGCATCGATGTCCAGTGATAGTCCGGAGGTGTTTGCGGTGGCAGGCATCAAGTTTGTCTAGAGCTGCCTTTGGAGCTACCCAGCTGCTACAATTATAGAGCATCAAGGATAAGCTGGATGCATTGTATAAACGTAGCTTTGTTATCAAGGGCATCTTTGATCTACGAATCCATAGCTTCCAGAAGGACTGGAAAACGATGTTTCCCATGACGCAGCATGCCACAATTTCAGCAGTACTGGAACGCAGTGAGCCCAAGATTTTACATTTCTTCCGTGGTTCGCCGCCAGGATGTGGATCGTCATTTTCTTTAGTCAGATGCTTTGTAGATAGGTATATGTGGTTGAAACCTGTTTTGGATTCATTCATAAATAGATTCTCGATTTAGAGTTTGCTTGCACCTAT
The DNA here is from genome assembly GCA_034401795.1 of Chaetoderma sp. LZ-2023a. Classification (NCBI taxonomy): domain Eukaryota; kingdom Metazoa; phylum Mollusca; class Caudofoveata; order Chaetodermatida; family Chaetodermatidae; genus Chaetoderma; species Chaetoderma sp. LZ-2023a. The sequence continues at coordinate 101,945,996 of CM067369.1, read as the reverse complement.
TGGGAGAAGTTCGTCAAGGGATTTCTTTTCCTGGTCTATGAAGTCCACATCGTCGGCATATTCCATCTCTAGCGGCATACCCAGTATCGACACGGGGGAGGGGTGGTGGGTTGCCTTGTGGAACTTTTCCACACGGATTTCAATGCGGCAGCAAGGTAACAGGTGATAGTCCCGATAAAGTGTCCTTCAAAGTTGTATACAGTGAGTCGTGGTGTGTAGTCAGTAACTCACAGGGCTCGGGCTGCCCGAAACATTTCGTGACAGTCTTCCATGTGTGTAGTCAGTAACTCACAGGGCTCGGGCTGCCCGAAACATTTTGTGACAGTCTTCCATGGCAGTGATTTCATCTGCCAGGGAGTCTGCTTGTTGGATAGCAAGGTCGTTTAAGCGTTCGCTAATGTAGCGCAGAATGTTATTGCACTGCCAGCATAGTTTGGTGCGGTCTTCACTTTGACCACTTTCATAGATGCGCAGCTGTAACGCTTTCTGCACTGCTGACAGTTTTACTAGAGAGGAATCAGTATACCTAGTTTGGTTGTTTTTAAGAACACCTATGGTGCTGGAAGCTGATGATTCCATAGGTTTCAGTATTTTGCTTAGGGCTTCGTTTGGATTGGAGCTGACGTCAATGGCTTGTTATTGCTTGTTATTGCTTGTTATTGCTTTCTGAAATACTCATCATCTGTGTTGACGTGTGGAGGCTGTAATTGGCCTTGTTCCTGTTCCATATACACCATGTTATGCCTGTACACGCGCATTATTTAAGGTATTGTGCGGGAATTTGACCAAAAGATAATTTTCCAGATTTCTGATGAGTTTTAGCTACACGTTGGTCTAGATTTTAGAGTATAGGATTTCTAAAAGGCTGGTATCAATCTTGAGAGAAAATGCAGCTTTTCTGATTCACAAAACATTAACAACTCATTCTTGGATTATTGGAGAGCGTATTGTGTTGCCGTTGATTTCAATCAAAATTAACATGACCACCCACCCGGATGTACTTGCCATTGTTTTGCTATTAGTCTGTTAATAATGGCTTCCATATATTGCTTCGATATGCCATTCGCCCCATTACCCATCCATCCATCCATCCATCCATCCATCCATCTATCTACTCACCCACCCACCCACCCACCCACCCACACTCCCTCCCTCCCTCCCTCCCTCCCACCAACCCACCCACCCACCCACGCACACGCCCACCCGCCCATCCATGCATCCTTCCATCCATCATCTATCCATCTATAATAGATACATATCATTGGTATTCGCATTAGGGGTGTCCTAATACACAGTTTGCCACCCGCTCCATGGTGTAAAACCTTCCAAAAATGATTCTTAAACAAAACTCCCTAGGGAATTATAATACTTAGAACTATCACAAATGAGGTTATTCTGGAATAATGATACCTTCCAAAATTCTGGAATCGATTCCGTGTGTCGTCAAGTGCCTAGGTATAGAACATGCACGTTCCCTGTCTTTTAGATGCAAATTAAAGACGTTGACCCCGTCGTGCATGATGTTTATGCCATGATGGGTAAGAGAATGTGGTTACGGTCCTGAATCTCTTGAATCGGTTTATCAGTATTGACTACACTCCGATAATGTTTAATTGCGAACGTAAATTGCGGAGTGGCCGGACAGCCTGACACGTTCTGCCTGCATCCACCATCGTGGCTCGGCTAAGGCATGCCGCACTCTTCCCAAAGCTGTGGTCGGACAACAATCGTGCAACCAAATAGGCGACTCTAATAGCAAATGTGTTTGAATTCCACCAAACAGATTTTGAAGAAGTTAGCCGGGTTCATGAGAAATTAAAAGTATGTGGAAATAGTTTACTCTCTAAAAGGTTAAAACGGATCACGGATGACTTTGGTCATGACAACTTGTCATTTGACAGTTCCGATGGTTTAGGCTAAGAATTTCAGAAACTTTGCTTTTGCCAACTTTGCCTTTCAGCACCGACCCCCCCCCCCCACCCACCCCCACCATCCTGCCTTAGGCGTGGGGGTGGGGTGGGGTGGTTAAATGAAGATGCTTGGTCATGCGGTCTGTAATCATATAAGCCCCTCATGTTCATAACAAATTTAATCGAATTCCATCGAACGGTTTTGGATGTGATAGCTGGATGGATGTACGGACGGACAAACGGGTCGGGACGATTGCAATTTACCATCCATTTTTTCAAGACGTGTGTGGATAATAAAGATGTTGACATTAAGATATAAATTAGATATTATCATATTCCTGGGCAATTAAAAGTAAGACGAAATAGTGAATTTACTCTCCAAAAGGTTAGCAGAATCCCGTCTGACTTTGGGCATGACAACTTGGCACTTGACAGTTCCGAAGGCTCCAGTTACGAATCTCAAAAATGTTTCACAGGGCTCTCGGACACCTACGTTCGGCCCTGATAATACATGTAACAGCACCACTGTTCCAGTTGTGTGTGCGTGTGCGTGCGTGCGTGCGTGCGTGCGTGCGTACGTGTGTGTGCGCGCGCGTGCGTGCGTGTGTGTGTCCGGGGACTTCTGAACGAGTGCTAGGTTTGATTGTCATTTTTTACCAGACAGACTATATATGTATAGTGAATCTGATATTATCTCAATTTCCCTTAGGTTGTAAGTACGCAATCACAGAAACTAAATTTCAAGACACGCATGCCAAATACATTTGAATATTTTTTGAAAATAAGTTGACTGGACGCTGTTGCTGTCTTGAACCGCTTCCAGGCAAATTGATTTCAAAATATTAGAAAGCGGAGAAAATTGCATTTTGAACGGGGCCTGACTAATATTCCCTACTGGGTATGGAAAGGTGGCCTTCTTAATCATGTCACTTAGACATGCACATGTAGGCATTGCTCATATCAAGATCTGCATAGAGAATCGTAAGTTCAAGTCTTCATACTCAATCAGAAAACCTAGCCTGATCATATTGAAAACATCAAAATCTAAACTATAGTGATTATTATGAGCAAACAAAACCAGCCATACATTGGTAGTGACATTATCCAAGGTTCGGGATGATTAGTGACTGTGTTCTGCAGCTGCAGCAGTGAAGATTTCTTTCCGCTGTAATCAGTTTTTCTTCAATTTTCTCCACTGTGTCTTTTCCACCGCGAGCGGTTTCACTTAGTAATAGTAAAATGGGCATTTAACTCCCCGAACCTTGACGGTATTTTACAGTGGTATACCTCTGAACCTGTTGAACATATTGAAAACAATTAGTCTATAACAGTTGTTGGTGGCTAACGCAACTAGACTATTGTTTACCCCGTGAAAGAGTAGTGTCTGTGTCAAAGCAACTATACCAATAAGCTATATATTATTTTGAAAGTAGCCAGTACTAGCTTTCAGTCAACTAGTTTCGACAAAATAATTTTTGGATTTCGGATCATCGTCAATTTCGATGTTTCTTATCCAAACCTATCCCAAACACCCTATGCAATTTCAATGGAACCAGATACATGGTAGCCGCAGCTATCATCTGCACACCAATTTTCAAGATGGTGGATGGAGGCCATCTTGAATATATCTGATCATAGTCAATTTCGATCAGTTTCTTCCTCAGACGCAGTCAAGTAATCATATGCAGTAATGGTGTTATCGTCATAAAACAATTTTCAAGATGGCGGCCATCTTGGAGTTCTGATTATCGTTGCTTTCGATAGGTTTCTTCTCCAGAACTGGGCCAACCACCCTATGAAGTATCAAAGCGGTCCGATAAATGGTAACATAGCTATCATCTGGAAATCAATTTTCAAAAATATTTTGTAATGTTCAGTGACCCATGAAATGTATGGTAGGCTGACGCGCTTTTCATACACGGCTCACCTCCTCCATAGTATGTATCCATATATCAAGTTTAAATCCCGTATATAAGTTTCTTCCTCAGACGCAGTCCAGTAATCCTATGCAGTAATGGTGTTATCGTCATAAAACAATTTTCAAGATGGCGGCCATTTTGGAGTTCTGATTATCGTTGCTTTCGATAGGTTTCTTCTCCAGAACTGGGCCAACCACCCTATGAAGTATCAAAGCGGTCTGATAAATGGTAACATAGCTATCATCTGGAAATCAATTTTCAAAAATATTTTGTAATGAAATGTATGTTAGGCTGGCATGCTTTTCATACACTGCTGACCTCCTCCATAGTATGCATCCATATATCAAGTTTAAATCCCGTATGTCAAAAACTCCTGACACTACACCCTGGACAAACATTTCGGTAAGGTTCATGAACTATGAAACGTAGGTCAAAGGTAGGTCACGTTGACCTACTTTTCATACACTGCACACCATCTAAGATGCATCCACATATCAAGCTTAGTTCCTGTATACCATACACTCTTTTAAATACAGCCCGGACACACATTTTCAGTAATGTTCAATGGACTGTGAAAATTAGGTCAAAAGTATGTTACGTTGACCTAGCTTTCATACATCGATCGCCAAGACTGTTCGGAGAGATTTTTGGAGCTTTCTAAAAATCGACCAGAAACCGAGATGACCAATCATCTTCGTTTGAACAGGCCTGGATCCATATGCCATAAGGATGCTCCCTGCCAAATATAATTGTAATCGGTCGAGTAGTTCTTGAGGAGATGCCGTTTATAGAAATGTGGACGGACGACGGACGAAACATACAAACAAATTAGCTCAGTGGTTTTCGAGAAGAAAATAATAAAATATTTCCTATTGCTTTAGTATGGGAGATTTTGGCGGGGAAAAGAACAATGAAGGACACTAAACCGTTTGTCCGACAATTTTGAAAATAGCGAATTTGAAATGAGAATACGCAAATACTTTATAAAACTAATTTCGGCTTCAAAATCCATCAAATATAAAATCCAATATGCCCACCATCTAAAAAGTTTGACCATTATTCTATATATTCATGACTATTACCATAGCTCATGGCAATGCTTAACAATGTTGTAATCGCTTCTCGGCCTTTTTGGCTAAGACCAAAGTAGTACAATGTTGTAGGCTATACAAGTCTAACACGGTATACTTTTTAGAAAGCTCACCAAAATGCAAATATGCATGAGAAATGGCACCAACCTTCAGACCATGGTTGACCATGGTCTGGCCATGCAGGTTAAATGGCACCACAGTCAGACCATGGTTGACTATGGTATGACCATGTTCTGCTTGAGCATGGTCAACCTGTGATATGACCATGATCTGTTTCACCATGGTCAAACAATGGTCTGACTATGATATGTTGCCGACCATCAAACATGTAACTCTGAAAGCATGAAATGGCATCCAATAATTCCATTTCTGAACTGTTTGCCTGGGTGATCGGATTGGGTGGAGTTGGGTGAGCGAAGGTGGGCGGTGGGAGGGTGGAGTGAGGCGGGGACTGAATGGCAGGGAGCATGGGCGGGTGTGACATGACTAAAATGTCATAAAATACTTAAGTTGTAATATAAGTTCTCTAGTTAGGTTCTAAAGACAACTAGTGTATATTTTATAGCTAGATTGATGAATAGAAAACTTTCTACCAATAGTTGAATGCTTACTTAGCACCCTTCTCGATTTGCCATGGCTTCTTGTTTAGGTGCTCGTTATCGGCGATTGCTCCAAGTAAACAGCGTGCCTTTTAAGTAGGATAACTGAAAATAAGAATGCAACAGAATAACATGAGGAGCTCGAAGAAATGAATGATTCTATGGTTTATGGTGGTTTATGTAGGCTCCAAGTCTCCCTTCAGAACATATTTAATGTCACCAAGCTTTAATATTGAACACAAACCCATGTTATTACTTTGTATAATTCGCTAATCCATTCCTCGCCTTAAATCCTATAATATGACATCGAGACCAGGTCAGTTTTGTTGTTTAAGGAAGCTTAATTTGTTTATGCTGCTCTCATTGGTCTCATTTTACATTTTTGATTTAAACCTATTTTAGTGTAACATTTGCACAGTGGGATCGGGTACCAGTTCTTACAACTTAGAGTTGCCCTCTCCCTACAGAATTGTTATAAGCAGCCAATGATTGTGAAACACTAAATAGACAATACATTAAGAGGTGAGAACGAGAGAGAGAGAGAGAGAGAGAGAGAGAGAGAGAGAGAGAGAGAGAGAGAGGGAGAGAGGGAGAGAGGGAGAGGGAGAGAGAGAGAGAGAGATGTCGGGAAGAACGATGATTTAAACAGATTGGAAAAAAATAGGAAAGAAAGGAAAAGAAAGGTACAGCTCCTTCATACAGGTTTTTGTCGGATAACAGTTTGCCATTAATATAATAGATTAAACAATACGAATAAATGAAGTAACAGAACATATTCATGGTTATTCCATACCGTCGTCTATTACGTCCCCCACCCCCACCCAACCACTTCCATTTACATTACATTCAGTCAGTCTGTCAGGAGGGTGAGGAACGAGTGAGCGAGTCGGCGACCGACCGACTGACCGAAATGAGAATAATGAAAGCAATAAAAACTTGAACGTTGCTTAAACAATGAAATTGACGTGACCAGAATCTGCGTTGGCAAAGTTGTCAATAAATGGAAAAGACCATGACATCAGCAGTTGATATAGGCAACCAGATGCACAATCGGATCCCATTAACCTGCTAAGAGGGCAGCTACTTATGATGAAATCAAACCATACAGCACGTGCCGCCTACGACATTTCCACATTCTTGGTGACTTTAACTATAGGAACATTGCTTGGAAAACAAAGCTCAGCACAGAAATTGGTTCCTCTCTATCAGATTCAGACAGACAAGCCTTAGTTGATATCTTTAATGAATTTAGTATGGATCAGCTAGTATCTGTCCCAAAACGTGAAGGAAACACTTTAGACGTAATAGCAACACCATTACCTGGCCAATTAAGTTATATCCACTCACCAGACAAATTCAGTGACCACGATGCACATATGACAACCGTAGTATGCAACATTTCTGACGAAAGTAAATCACGTAGACAGTTCTTTCAATATTCTAAAGGCGACTATGGCACCATGTGCAAAGACACATTGGGGTTTGCAAGAACGCGGTGCTTCAATGGCCACAAGAAAAGCTGTGACCACCCTCCTAGCGAATATGCGATTTTTTATCAGTTTTAGAGGCCTTTACGTAACCTTGAAGAAGGATATATAACTAACTATATGGACGCCATTAATAGGATTTCGTGTGCAAATGAAACATTCGCTGTGCAAAAAATTCAATTTTCTTGAAAATCCTCAGCAATATCGGGTTAATTTATATGAGTGACATTTTGAACTCGTTGATGCGTTGTTGACACAAAACGGGTTAATAGATAGCCTAAATCTGATACAAAATTTAGATGCATGTTCCAATTAGGCTACTATATAACTTCAGCTCGAGCTAAGGCATAATCAAACATATGTGTGCATTCAGCGGCGTCTGTTTCAAGGATAACTACCGCGATGGCAATTGCCATCTATTCCGCATCTATTCCGCATCTATTCCGCAGTGTTAATCACGTGCTTAATGGTGGCTTCTGTGAATTCTGATACGCCTACGCCTTTATATATGAACGCTCATTGTGGGACGAAGTACTATACTTTCAATTCGGATGCCGTTCTGTTGATGTATGAGAAGAATAGCAAATATCACTCTTGCATATTCGGTTTATACGTAGATTATACTTACATGTTTATTGTCAAACCGATACAACTGAATTTGAATGTTACCGACTGCAACGATACGATGGTGAACAATCAGGACCTGTCCTTGTAAAGCTTTGCGGAAACGTTGTACCTCCGTATAGCTACGACACTACTGGTATTTATCTGACATTAGATTTTGAAACTTCCAATCGCCTAAGTTCTTTCCAGCTTTTAATCACACGGTTTTCCCAAGGAGAGTGTAACTACGATTTCCAGTGCAACAATGGTCGGTGCATCGCAACAAGCCTCGTGTGTGACGGCTGGGATAACTGTGGCGATGACTCGGACGAGACTAGGGGCTGCAAAAGCACTATTACCACTCCTACTACTGCCACAACCATTAGGACATCTCATGCTATGACTACACCTCATGCTACGACTACGGCTTCTTCGTCTACTGAAGTCTATATGAACAAACATTGCGGAAACTTGCAATACGTTGTCAATCCAGCAGCAACATTTTTAGAGTACCTACCCGGTAGCACGCCTACTCTTTGTAATTTTGCTTTGGAAAGCGACGCCGGGCAGATGTTCATCGTAGAAGCGTTAAGCATCGACTTCCTGGGTCAGGACTGCTTGACCGATTACGTTTCGATCAAAGATGGACTTTGGTCAAGCGATATTCTAAGGAAATTTTGCAAAAGCGAGGTGCCTAAGCGGTCTTATATAACGACTAGCAACACGCTGGCAATACAATATGTAACATCAAGGCCCATCTATAACAGTTTCAGATTTCTAGTTACAAAATACACAAACAACCCCTGCATCGCGGGCAGTGAGTTCAGGTGTGATAATGGACGTTGCATCGACAGAACACTTACCTGTAACGGATGGAATAACTGTGGTGATAAGTCGGACGAGCAGGGGTGTGGGCATCTCACGGCAGGTACAATTGCAAACATTATCATCGGAATTGGCTGCTTAATATTCGTAGTCGTGCTAGTTATATTCATAGTCCGCCGCAACACGATACTTAGATCAGCCTATAGTAGCATATAATTGCTACCAGTGACGGCTGTATTTGTAGTTGGCACTAAGAACTTAGAAGTGCCGTTGTTGATACTCTATGATACCACTACTAATAATTATATGTCAACAAATATATATTCAATTAAAATAATAGTATTAATTAAAGATTTAAAGATATAGCTACGGGCGTACATTTCGTTACCAGTTTCTACATTTAAAATGCTATTTTCCAGGATAATTTATTAATTTTTTTATCCGGCTAACAAAACATGGGAATTATCACATACGTTTTGTAATTAATGTATTGAACAACAATAAATATCTGTGCTGTGAAAACACAGACAGAGTTTACATGGAAACCTTGTTTCCAAAAGTACCCCGGATTGTTTGTGATCTGGGTAAATATATAGCAAAAGCATTGATGTTGAAATTGAAGTCACTCTACTTTAAGATGCAATTCCAAAATTATCCTGGATCCAGGGTAATTCCACAAGTATCCCGCATCGTTGCAATCGGTCAAATATCGTGATCTTGAGTCGGTCTTTTGCTTAGCATTTTAATAAATTAACCAAAAGACTAGTCATTATCATTACGACTGGAAGCAGCAGCCACCTACGGTAGCATGTATATTTCTTTAAAATTTCCCTTCATAATCAGCATTAAATTACAAAATCAAAACTAGAGAACATTTACGGAAGTAACTGTAAATCTGCAACGTCTGGCAATTAAGGAATATTAGAGGTCCTCTTCTTATATAACCATTCAACACGTCTGGTGCTGATCCGATAAACGGTCTAGGTGCAGTCGCAGTTCAAATATTCATTGTTGAAATTCCTCTAGGTTTACACTAAGAGGTCAACTTGACCCTAAGGATGAAATTAGGTGTGTCTTCTCACATGCTCGTTGAAGCTGCATGATGAAATGCTGGAAACTTATGCCAAACATGAAAATTGGAAATTCCACCCCACCCCGTGAATGACATTGACCCCAAGAGAGATAGTGAAATTTTCATTGGAAATTATATAGATCTCTCAATGTTCTAGAATCTGGCTAGTTTTGACGAGAATCAGAAGAAACTCTAGGAGAAAACGTTGTTCAAATATTGCTCCCATATGTTTACAATGGGGATATGTTACAGTGAAAAGCCGATTTTCTCAAAAATGTTGGCTGGGCTGGATCAAGTGTAAATTTGACACCAAATCAACTCAATATAAGACCAAGAATTTCACAAACTTCCAAGTCGAACAGATTTCGGCAGCCATTTTTAAAACGATTAAAAAAGAATTCAACATTTGTCATCCGGAGTCCATTTCTGCAAAAAGCGAAAACTGGCATTTTTTCAAAATGCACGCCTGGCTTTTTCATACCGGTCATTTTGAAAAAAATATTCATCAGTGGTAGCATCCTACCCAAGTATGGTAGTGATCCGATCAAAACTCTAGGTGTAGTATCGGTTTAAAGATCACTACTGAAAATCCCCATACATTTCCTATAGGACCTTTTTGCATACTCAAAGGTGGGTATCTCGAAAGGCATTGGACGGATCCAAAATAAAAACAATAGCACACGATTCCAGACTATGTAGCAGAAGTTGACCATGTTTGGAGTTGATCGGATGAAAACTATAGGAGGAGATCAGGTCCAACTTTTTTTAGGAAGAATAAGAAAGAAAGAAAGACGGAAAGAAAGATGAAAGCTCATGAGAGAGTTCAATAATCTGCGATTGTATCGCAGATTAGCAAGTGCAATCACATATTGCAGACCCTCGCATTCCCGTTCTTGTCACATTTTGTTGATTTCTTTTCGAATTTCCAGGATTTCTTCGGATCGCACAAAACGTTGTGAACTCCTACCTACAAGGCCCTTTCTTGCGTTAAGATTTGAGCAAAGTCGGACCAGTAGGTTCCAAGATATGCATAGATTCAGTACTTTTATCTGCAGCAGTTATGCAAAAAGAGCTGTTTGCACTAAGGTAATCTACTCGTAAATCCAATGACATTTAGCTCGGACTGCCGTCTGCCAATGGACCTTTCCAAGTTTATCCATCCATCATATGACGTCATAACCAAATACGTGACGTGTATGATGACGTCAACATCATAACGTCATGAGTGATTCGATATAGTCAGTCTTTAACGCTAAATAGTCTGACACGTTGTATGCATTTTACGTCTTTACCATTTAATAAACATTATGTTGATTATTTTGAAACTATGGCAGCAACAACAGCTAGTCAGATTAGTTTCAAAATACTCAACAGGTGTCCCTGTATAATTTTCTGGAAATTGAAAGTCAAGAAGTTCAGGAATCGATGAATCCTAACACGAGCGAGGCGTTGGCGGAGCTTAACTAGGGATTGGCGGGGCATATCTAAAACTGGAAAGGTCCATTCTTGGCACTGCTTGTCTAGAACTAGTTCATGTGATGCAAGAAGGGCCAAGCATCAATGGGCTTCAATCCTCAATAATTCGTGCACTTTCAGTTTGACAGATAATTGATGCATTCAGCTTTAACTATGCCCCGCCCATCTCTAGCTAAGCTCCACCCACGCTCTGTCCGCGGTGGGATCGATCGAACCCTGAACTCACTGACTCTCAATTTCCAGAAGACGAAACTGATAAGCTGTTGAATATGGCAGCAGCAAATTAGTTTCAAAATATTGACATACAATTAGTACAACCTGACAGACAATTAAGCGTTTATGACGGACTTAATTAAGTCATTCATGACGGAATTGATTATGACTGATCGATAGATTTATTTCATTTATTTCTTTTAACATCATTATACATAAAGGAGACAAACTCTTATCACAGCAGGTGCGTCAAGCAAAAAGGCAAGCGACGCCATTATCATGTGTATTGGATACCTCCTTCACGGGCAAGCGGAGAAGAGATAGACGGACTATTTCATCTTGACGGGGAATCGAACCGATAACAGACGATAGCGCCTAACATCATAGCAAACAAACGCGCACGGCACACCAACGTCGTAGTACAAAATCCTACTTTGCCAACGAGGCTTTCATGACTGCGTGTTTCTGTACCGTCTGAGTATGAATTCACCCACACTCGTGAAAGCCACACCGGCAGAGTAGGATTTTGTAGTGGCGGAAGCGTGTGTGGGATATGACACTACGCGCTGCCCCCAGTTAAAGTTCGATTCCACGTCAGTTGCTAAATACCCTAATGCCACGAATACTTGCATAGCATATTTCAACTTGGATTGTGTCTTGTGAGTTCTTTTTTTAACCATTTACGGACTAAATTTGTTCAAAAATATTAAAATATTTACTTATTGCTCGCCCATTTGCACACTGAGAGAAGACTATTTTTGAAAATTTATCACTGGAATGACTGGCTCGGTTATCGAGCCAGTAATCCCAGTGTTAAATTTTCAAAAAAATAGTCTTCTCTTGGCCTGCAAAAGGATATTCTCCAAGACCACCACAGAGGCCGGTTTTGGCGGGCTTCGTCGTGAAAGGGTTAAATCTACAGATATTGTAGATGGTGTATAAAAACGGTGTGAAGACGTTTCAGTCGTATGCTCAACAAATCTTCTTCTCGATCGTATTACAACAGCAACAATCAAGAATGTCGATCATAATCAGAATTCTAGAACTGCATCTGACATGGAAGATGGATTTCATTTTTCTAATATCCAAGCATCGAAAACAGAGGCATACACTGTGGTAGCGTGCTGATTGTGAGAGAACATCGACAGCTTGTCATGAATTTTTGTCCAGGAAATAAGTTTGGGCAAGCTGGAGAATGCGGTTTGACGTTTCCGGACATAGTGTGCATGAGCATGCAGTAATGCATTACTCATCAATTTAAACTATTGCTTGTCTATTTACCAATTGCAAAACCAGAAATATAATTCAACAGATTTATTTTTTAACACGTATCAGTCAATATTATTAGGTATTTTGCTAAAAATAATTTTGTTGATAGGTGGATGGAAAAACCCTGATATTTCACAGGATGTACGAAAATCTGTAGGCCGGTTAAAAAATCCGTATTTTCCGGTTAAATCCGGAATGCTTGTCGCCCTGGACAAGAAAGCTGTGAACAGCCTAGGGCCTACTTCATTCAGTAACGGCCCCTGCTTTTTTCTACCCGTTACCGGTGACTTTAAGCATCGCTCACCTATACAGTACAGCGCAGAAATTATTTTGAAGGTTTCCAAAACAAAATAACACGTACTGGTGAATATTTTGAACATGATTTGCATACATTGCTGCCTCAGGCTAACTAACATGTTTATGCTTTTGTTTTGGAAACACATCCATTTGCACGCTAAGAGAAGACTATTTTTTGAAAATTTACCACTGGAATGACTGGCTCGGTTATCGAACCACAGAGGCCGGTTTTGACCGGATTTGTCGTGAAAGGGTTAATGGCAACAATTCAATCATTTTAGATGTATTAAGTGGTGCTGAGCTTTAAAAAGATGTTGCATGCCGGGTTGGGGGGTTTAACGTTTTGATCCTCTAATGAACGATTCAAAATAGCGACGATTCTGCGCAATGTATACCATTAATTCACCTTTCCAGAGTATCCATCCATCATCAGACCTCGTATGACGTCATAATCAGATCAGCGCGTGCATGATGACGTCATAATCATTACGTCACAAAGGGTTCCATATCGGCCGTAACGAAAGCTCAAATGGTCCGACACGTTGTATGAATTGTATTGTATGTCTTTGTAATTCTTTGCTATTTAATAAACATGCTGTTGAATATTGTGAAACTAATTTGACTGGGCGCTGTTGCTGCCCTAGGCAGCAACACCACCCAGTCAAATTAGTTTCAAAATATTCAACAGCGAACCTGTGTATTTTTTTGGAAATTGATAGTCAGGGTGTTCAGAGATCAATCGATCTCAACACGAGCGAGGTGTGGGTGGAGCTTAGCTAGAGATGGGCGGGGCATAGTTAAAACCGGAAAGGTCCATTGGCTATTGATTTAAACGTTTTTTTGCAAATGGATTGGGTACAAGTTCTTGCAACTTAGTTAGACCCTTTCCCAACAGTAATATGAATAGCAGCTAACAAATAAATGCAATTAACTAGCAAGTATCTGTTTAGACAATTTTCCAATAATAACATATAAAGTGAGAGAGAAAGAGAAAGAGAAAGCTTTGAAAGCGCGCCACACAACAGTACAATCATCTACCGTATACGTAGATGATCTCAAACATTCTATGCTGACCACGTGTAGTAAGAGACCACCATGTCCAACTCCAAAATTTGAATCGCATACGTGCAGGCTACCGTGCTCCTTTATAGTAGAATATTGTAACAATTATGGCGCGATAAACAGTGGAACTAAGCTATCCTTCCAGATCGAAATAACGTGTGCTTATATGATATGATTATATACTGTTTGCCAATGTAGGAGTAATCTAAGACAGTGCCCAAGATCTTAATTACACTAGAATTCTGTCACAGCTATAATACAAATTTTAACACAAATTTACTTCCGTGCTGAAATAGATTGTGACTGTGTGATACGAGTTTATACCGTACACAGCCGTGTGCAATCATGCTGTTCCCCCCCCCCACCCCTTCAGAAATCCACTGTAGTGACCAGGGCGCATTTTCCTACAACTACAGAGCAATCACATGACATGATCTCAGAACATGCTTTCGGGATAGGTGGCAGCGAAAGTAACCGTGGAACCACCTGGCCATCGGTATATGTCAATCCCATATCTGTTACAGAAGGAAGGTTTGAAAAGGACAATGAGCTTTGTTCCAAACTCTTGCTTGATAGTGGGAATGGATAATGTGGAATTTTGCCGTGTCTGATCTTGGTGGGAGAGCCTCCTGCGCACGTCCCATACAGAACAGTTTGCCTCGTGCCCCGTGACATGCATCTACATCGGACATTCCATATATCATGCAGATGTAATTATCCGCTGATCTGAGAATATTCATTGTGGGCAGGCCTTTTCCCAGATTAGTCACGAGGTCGTGGTGTTGTTGGAAAACTTCCCAAGTTGTTTTCTCGCTGTGGTCACTGAGTTGAGATACAATGTCGCACCCAGTGCTGGCATGGAAGGCCAGTATTGATTCAATTTGGCCGATATGCTTTAGATTTCGAATCTCATGTATTGGAATGTATTTCGGCTTTTTTGTTGTTCCAGCGTTCATGAAAAGGTTTGAACATCTCATTTGATTGTAATGTGATAGTAAAACACAAGAGCATCTGTGTCATGCACTAACACAACGATTGATTCTATATCGACATGAATGCAGTGCAGAATCAGGCGCGTGTCTGCTTCCTCATGAATGGCTTTATTTACAGTTTTATTCTTAGGGCTGTGCTCAGTTAGTTGATTGGACAGCTGCAAAGCCAGATCTGCCTTGTTTTCTTCAAATGTCATAAAGTTTGACCAATCAGATGGAGACTGAGACACTGTGGCTAAATCCTTGGTCACTGCGTTCTGTAGAGTTTTAGCATCATTATGAAAGACATCATGCTGCTTTAGTAATCTGGCCAACTTCTCTTCATCACCATGATCGCTGACCATCCTTCCTGTAGTGGACTCATTATATATGTACACATCGTCTTCATCAAGCATGGTTAACTTTAGTATTGTCCTAGTCTGAGATGTTACTACCGTCCTGAGAGTAAAAGATAGAGAGTTCATCTGCTTAGTACAACACCTATCCTGGTGATGCCTACTAATCCGCCGCCGGTCTTTCCAGTAGTGATCGGTTATTCAATACTTTGATCAGTGGAAACTTGGCTGAAGCGCCGATCAGCAGCTTTGACCACAAAATGACCTTACTGGAGCTCATTTACGACGTCTGGTTGGAGTCTCTTCATCTCAGACAGCTATCCCGTATCCCATCTGGCGTGATTAACATGATCATATCGGAAGCGGAACGGTAGCATACGTCTAGATGACTAGAGGCGGGGATCCCACAATCCACCTCACTGTGATCTGGTAAAAAGCAGTGCGATGCTAACCGAAAAACATGTATTCCCACCAGAATTCTGCATTCCGACCCTTAGCTTTTGGCAGTATAACAACCCCTACCATGTGCTGCTGAAACATCTCAGATGTTAGTTTGTCTATTATAAGTGCAATATGTTCGATGTCAAAGTGTGTCTCCTCAAGGGTGAGCTCTGCTCGTAGCTACAGATCAACATTACCAAGATATGCATACAGCTGTCGAAGCAATATTTGCCATAGAGTTTGAAATGTGAGTCTATGGACTCTCAGAGACCATGCATTCACTTTTCCTGCTATTACTTGCTGAGCGGAATTGGCACGAACAATTTTACATTCCACTCACAGCTGACACAGGGCAGAGTCATTCATATGCCGACCCAAAGTTCATGAATACTTGGCCTAAGTACATATTATGTTCATGCTGCACGGCCTAAGAAACATCTGCGTACAATGAAATAGAAATAAACATGGGTGAACAGTATAGCAATGTAACCATAACCTAAATGTCACACACTGTTACAACTTAATGTCTAAAGTAACACCTCGACGTTTTATCGCAAGCACATTCTAAGTTGATAATAATGATACTAAATGGGACCTCGTTTGAGATCCTCGATCAATCATTTTCATCGACGTTTTACGATCTTTAAATTTAATGGTCAAGGCCAGCCAAATCTGTCCTTTGTTAATGATCGTTAGCAAATGCCATGTGCTGGTAAAAATGGATAACGTTATAATGATAAGCAAGATTTGGTAGGAAAATTAGTTTTGCGCTGTGAGTGTCCATTTACACACCAAGAGACTGCTATTTTTTTAAGATTGCCACTAAAATAACTGCCTCGATGTATGACTCGGCCATTCCTGTGGTAAATGTTAAATATAGCCCTCTCTTGGCCTGCGAATGGATATGCATCGAATCAATTATAACGGTACTAAGAATACATGTTTCGTGAAACTACATAGGTGTTCACAGATTTGTTCTTCTAAATTTTTTAATGTTCAAGTGAATTTGTTGTTTGTGTTGCAAACCAAATTCTGAATTCAAATTCAAACACTTTAACCATTTGAAAGCTAGCGTTCCAATATCTCAATCGCAAACATCAACCACACGGGTAAGGTGTTTAATAGTTTCAAACAAATTCGACAGGAATCTGTTTCTGCCATTGGCAGCAACAGTATCCAGTCAAATTAGTTTCAAGATATTCAACATAGCATTTCTTGTCTTGAAAACGATTTATTGTATTTGGTATCTCGGGTTCGAAGGATTAATTAAGTTAATTCAAGAATCCCCATTAACCCTGAAAAGAAAGAGTCATAGAAACCATTCTGATCATCGTATATATGTCATGACATGTTATTTTAGCAGCAAACACATACTGACATTCGAGGCATTGTTCCCAAAAGGCCGCTATGTATGTACATATCTGGTATATCGGCTAGCATTCTCATTGGACTGCCTCTTGTCTAGTGAGAACACGGTCTTATATCAGCACAAAATCAGCGGTTTATTATATATCGCTATTGCTTCCCTATGTGAGCGCAATCTATTCCTTCAAAATTTACCAGGTAGCGTTACTGTCAGCATTTCATTGCATTCTCAGCCAAGTATCGCTGCAGTCATCATTGTGTGTCACTCTCCGTCACGTAGCTCTACCGTCCAGTCCAGTATTATCCTCCACCAGTGTGAATGCGGAGATATAGTATATCGGATATATATTATCCGATACAGTACACGAAGTAGTTAAGTTAAACAGGATTAGGCAATGAGAAAGGGGCCTATCATTGATTTTCCAAATATTAGTTCGAGGAATAGTGAAAGGGATGCTAATCGCATTGCCGGTGTATCGATAGATTGCGGTAAATAGATCCCATCGCATTAACTTCACGGCACATTTATCTAGATCACAAATATTGACTTTCACATATCGGGTGAGCGAAATCTAAAAATAGAGGCGTGGCTTCTACGAGAATACACCTCTAATGTCTTGGCCGGCCATCTTATTACGTCATCACACCGACTAGAATGTTACACAGACTCCACTCGGTGACCAGACATATCGGAACCCAGTCCATCTCCGTAGCGGACTGTAAAAGGAACACTATGGATCATGTTGATTTTGGTATCATCTTAACCTCTATATCACTAGCTTAATATGAGACATTAAAATGGACTTTATCCACCACGCGGTTCGTGTGATATCAATATCCACGCAACGTCAGCAAATTCTTGACCTCATTGTGTGTGCGACAGATTTGAATTTTACGACGAGTTCAGAGGGACTATTTTTCTGTCAACTGCTTGTCATACAGACTACTATAGGCTTTATATCATCTCACTTTACGTGAATTAATTAGGTCTGGTATGAGGAGAGTAGCGCTCGTGTCCTTTTAAGTGCCAATTCTCTCCACGACCATATTCTGGCTATTCAATACATACGAGATACTTTTCTAGATCTCGAATCGAAGGAGATCTCGCGAGAAACGAATGCGGGTGAGTGCTGAACTCATGTCGACGCCATTTTCTATCCGGAAGTAATATTATGATGCGTCATGTATGTGCATATACAACACATACTTTATTATGTAATACATATTTTGAAAGTAATTTATCTGAAACCAGTATACCTGTATGATTGCTTTCACCCCGCACTCACAAACTGTACACAGCGCTTATATAATTGAGCGTAGTCTGCTATATCCCGAGGCAGATAATCTATGTTTTTTTCTGAATGGTTGAAAAATAGATCGTGGTGACATTGGCGACTTCAAATGTTTGAGAAATGAATCAACATCTATCTACTAATGTGCCATATTGCATCATAACTCTTGATGTCTGCCACCGCATCCGCACCACCATTGGACACCGATGATCAGGCAGAATAATTTCCAACTGTGCACTATCCAAAATGTGTAATACATTGTCGCTGTCTGTAAAAGACGGCCAGCTAAGCAGCTCCATGTTGGTCACATGCTAAGGATGCCAGAAGACACACCAGCGCGGAGACCCGTTGAATTCGCCTTACTGGGAGCCAGCAAATGCAAGGCCAGGAGAGGACGTCATTGCATAATTATGTTACGCGTCCTGCGCGGTGACCTCAAGAAAGCATTACGCGGTACACACAAGTCAAGATCGGACCTGAGGAAGCTAATGATTATGGCTTAAGACTAAACACAGTGGACAAGCGCGAAGAAGGCCTGATTGCAGCTGTATGATGTTTCTACTACTACAGCCGCATAATGCAGTTATCATACATATTGCATCACCTAAATGGGTACAGTACAGCTAGTAATTAATTTAAAATATTTCCAAAACATAAAACAGAAACGCAGTAGTTTGTAAAATTTTCAAAAGTACGTTTTATTTTATTTTGAAAACATTCTAAGGTGTGCTGTAAGATTGTGCAGCAATGTCTTCCAACCCCATTATGTTCAAAATATTCAAAAGTATGTTTTACTTTATTTTGAAAACATTCTAAGGTGTACTGTAAGATTAGATGAGTTTTCCCTTAACGGAATCGAGTACTGCAACGATCGAACACGGGTTGAGACAGGAACAATGATCTGCTGATTAAACGAGACGAGAGACCAACGCCGATGTACAACTAACGACGTTGGATGATTAATGGTTTCGTTAGGAGTCTGCCACTCTTCCCGCACACTTGTCGTTCCAAGTTCAGCATTCCAACACACACTTATTCGTATGGGAGCATTTATTTGAAATGATTACTGCCATTTGTCACCCAGACAAACGCCGCCTCACAATTTATCTCCGTTGATTGAATTTACCAGAATCCGGAAATAATGAAATCCTTCGCAACGTGACACAGCCCCATGGGATTATGAACACGGTCGATACAATTTCGATAGCTGTGGGTTCCGAATAATATGTGAGATGATCCGGATTTTTTCGGATCACACCCAAAGTTGTGGACTCCTACTGTATGGCCACACCCCTTCGTGTGTTGAAAGTTGAGCCAAATCGGACCAGATATCCACAGATCCAGAATTTAATCCGATCGGGTTCTGGGATCCTTTCCCCGGATGCTGGACATATATGGGAAACCATCTTGAACGGCAAGTTCCTTCGATGTTTTAAAATTTAAGCAATATCGGATCAGCAGTTTTTAGACATATCCTGAAATATGTGTTGGTAACTTGTTGGCTGGCTGACTATCTGGCTGGCTGGCTGGCTACCAGTCTGGATGGCTGGCTGGCTGGCTGGCCGGCCGGCCGACCGGCCGACCGACCGACCGACCGACCGACCGACCGACCGACCGACCGACTGACTAAGGGACATTGCGGTTCATAGAGATGCTACCCCCAGATAAATATAATACAATACTAGCCTGATTATTTTACTACATTGCATGGACAATTCTCCACAATTCACACTTGTGGAGACCTAGCTGTGTTTATCCATTATCATCCCCCCCCCACCCCCAACCCCCCCCCCCCAACCCCCACCCCCCCCCCCCCCCCGAGATCAAGGTTGATCTAACTATTTAGATTGATCGAATTTGATGGATATTTGACAGCAACAGCGCCCAGTCAAATTAGTTTCGAAATATTCAACAGCATGTTTATTAAATAGTAAAGCCATACCATTCGTACAATACCGCTTAGTCCGTCAGTGCCAAGTATGCGGTAGTGACGACCTTATCTACGTTATTCATGACGTTATTGATTATGACGTCATCAAACAAGTCATGTAGTTGAGTATGACGTCATATGGCGGTATATGATGAATGGATAAACTGGAAAGTCCCATTAACATCGTAAACAAGCCAGCATCACGCCGACACATCATTGCCTCAACTTATTCACCACCTGCGGTTAATTACGTATCTTACACGCGTCATTCTATCGCAGGTCACATATAGAGCACAAAGAGCCATGTATTTAATACCAACATTGTTGATTGAACACCTGGTGCATCTACGCTTACTAATGAGCAACAGAAGTCCACAACAGATTGCTCCATTTTACACTAGCTATGTCACCCCCGGCGATTTCCAGATAAGCTAGAAACATCAATGTATTTAATATCAAGTGTTACCAACATTCTTGATTGAACACCTAGTGCTTCTAAGCCTACTTACCTCTCTTGTGTCAACAGCGTCTCAAATCTCTCTCAATATACCATTTATATAGGCCTATTAATTAAACACTTAACGGTCAAGATTTGTAAAAAAGAAAAAAATGTTACTCATCGAATGCAATTCATTTGCAGGCCAAGAGAAGATAATTTTTACAAAAATGTTTTTCGTTTGTTCTGTAAATGAAGACTGTTTGAACATAATATGGTCAAATTTGCCCATAACCAGTATCCATTTGCAAGCCAAGAGACGACAATTTTTGCAAATGTATCTCTGGAATGACTGGCTCGGTAACCGAGCCAGTTATTCCAGTGGTAAGTTTCCAAAAAATAGTCTTCTCTTGTCTTGCAAATGGACATTCCTCATCACAACTGAACAGACTGCTTTGGCCAGTTTTACCATTAAGCGCGGTTAATGAGCAACAGTTGTCCACAACTACAGATGGCTCCATTTTTACACTAGCTATGACCCGCCCATGTCTAGGTAAGTTCAGCCCGTGCTTAAACGCGTGTTGTGATCGATTTATATACTTCGAATTCTGAGTTCCAAGAACCAATCAATCTTAACATATGATGACTTCATTTCCTATTAATTTATATAAATTGTTTAAGCTGCGAGGCTGAATTAGAGACACGAGTCCCTAAACTAAAATATTTAGAATAATTTATACCGAATGAAATCTTCATATCTTAAAATTTTTATTTCGTTTCATTACATCCAGGCACATGATTTAAGCCTCTAAAAGTATACAATGTACCAATCTTATTGTTAGGCATTCTGACGTTCAGTCAAATTGTGTGAAATTAGTCAGCATGCATTTCATCTAACTGTACAATTTATATTACCCTCATAATTAGGTTTATTACTACGAACATGCGTACATTTCTGTATCCATGCTGAGAAGATAATACCATATCAGTCAATCCCCGTGACGCCTAATCTATTCACAATTAACCATTTCAATGATAACTCTATGATCAAACATATTCTTTACGGAACAAAGCATACTTTGTTTTGTTTAGATTTATATGACTGAAGCCATTGCTGCCCAAGGCAGTCATATTAATCTCAAAATATTCATCAGCTTTCCTATGTATTAGCATCATAATTAAGATACGGAGACTTTATAAGTGAAATGGTTAAAATGGCATATAAGCTGGTTTCTGCTTCAGCAGTTAGCAACAAGGAGTAACACCATTACGTCCCCTAATAGTTCCATGAAATGAAATGATTTTACATAAACCCAAGGCCATATCACCATAGTATGTATGCTGGGTGTACATGATAACCGGGTACACATTATACAATATACATTTACAATTGTTTTTTTGTCTTTTAACAAGAGACAATATACACTTATGTCAGAGCTTGTGATAATTAGGTGTTCGAGAATCGTCAAGCAGTCAGATGGCCCAGGGACGACTGTAAATATTTGATCACAGAATCAAAGGCGAGCCGCGTCCTCCATATGAATTCAGATAACTTTGAAATTGTTTAAATTGTACACTTTTAGAGGCTTAAACTGTGAGCCTATATGCAATAAAACGAAATCTATGTATACGGACAATACTCTCCACTCAATTACAATATCAAACACTGACATCTCCGATGTACTGTCCAATCTGGACACGTCTACAGCTGTTGGCCCGGATAAATTAAGTCCGAAACCCTTATTCGAGAGCCAACAAGTATTGGTCCCAATACTAGCGCAGTTCTTTAATTACTCACTTTCTAGTGCGCAGTTCCCCCACTTCTTGGACAATCGCTAATGTAACCCCTATATTCAAGAAAGCAGACAAGAGCTTATGTTCAAATTATCGACCAATATCACTGTTGAGTTGTCTTAGTAAAGTTATGGAGAGAACCGTTTTTAAACATATCTATAACTATATTGGACATGATATCACTCTATATCAGTCTGGCTTTCCTCCATCACATTCTACAGTAAATCAACTGCTTGATATCTACACGGATATTACTCAAGCCCTTGACGATCAAAAGGAAATAATCTTTCTATTCTTCGATATATCTAAAGCCTTTGATCGAGTATGGCATCGCGGCCTCCTACAGAAGCTTAGGAATTTTGGTATCTGTGGAAATCTACTTACATGGTTCGAAAATTATCTTGAAAACCGATACCAGCGAGTAGTTATAAACGGCAATGAGTCCACCCTACTTCGTTTACATGCTGGGGTGCCACAAGGCTCTGTGCTTGGTCCTTTGTTATTCTTAGTTTTTATTAATGACATGCCCAGCAATATAATTCACAATACTAGACTTTTTGCCGATGACACGTGCCTATATGTAATGTCAGATGATCTAAAAGAACACACTGCCACACTCGATTACGATCTACTGACCATGACGCATTGGGCAAACATGTGGCTCGTCGAGTTTAATGCCTCGAAAACTACATCACTAATTTTTTCCCTGCGCAGCGAGCTCACATCCTTTTCAATCAACTTCAAAGATTCTGAAATTCTACCGTCAACTGATCATAAGCACCTCGGCATTACCTTTAATAACAAAGGGAATTGGCTTAACCATGTGAGTAATCTCATAGCAAACGCTCAACACAAACTCTCCTTACTTAAAGGTCTACAATATATTCTAGACCGTAAATGTCTCGAGATCATGTACAACACATTTATTAGACCATCGTTAGAATATGCAGATGTTGTGTGGGATAATATTCCACAATATCGTGTAATTCGGCTAGAGGATATCCAAAAAGATGCTCTCAGAACGGTATGTGGAATGACACGTAGTGCGAGCACTGAAGACCTGTACGTAGAAACAGGCATCGAAACCTTGTCAAGCAGACGTGAATTTCATAGACTATCTATGCTATTTAAAATTATTAACGGGATGACCTGTGAGGTTCTGGTCAATCACCTTCCCACACTATCCCAAGCACGAAATCTTTACAATATCCGTCATCCAAATTTCTTCACTCCATTCCGCAGCCGTACCGAGCTCTTCTATGGATCCTTTTTCCCAGAAACGATCCGCGGCTGGAATATGCTTCCTGTGCCGGTGAGAGATTCTGTCACTCTTCTAGAATTTAAAAGCAAACTCAAGGCTATGTCACCCATACGACAACCCCTGAGTGGTATTACGTAGGCCCGAGGTTTGCCAACATAATGCTATGCAAGCTCCGAAAGGGTTGTAGTTCTTTAAACCGACATCTATTTGACAACTTTCTGTCGGAATCTGCCAGTTGTTCTTGTGGGCACAATGATGAATCTACAAACCACTACCTCTTACATTGTGCCCTTTTTAACGAGCAAAGAGTCGTTTTCCAAAATCAGCTTGCCTTGAACGATATTTCTCTTGCTAATCTTACGGTCAACCAGCTTCTATACGGGACTTACACTGCCAACTTGGAAATGAACAAACTGATCTATAATACGGTATGTCAATACATAATTAACACCAACCGCTTTCAGTAGCTTCCCGTTCGCGAACTTATAGTTTAAGGGGTAAATGGACAGCAGCCCAACACGCACAGGTCGGGGCGAAGGCAGCACCTAGAGCTCACCTCTGCTATTCTTCCATTTGATCTTATTCCTCGCTCTCTCTCTCTCTCTCTCTCTCTCTATCTCTCACCCTCTCCTCCCCCCCATTTCCCCCTCTCTCTCTATCTCGGTCTTTATTCCTACTCTCCCCCACCTCACACTCAACATCCACACACGTATGCACACTAATAGACTACAATTAATTAAACTATTATGATTTGCCGCCATTTTGTTGTAAAAAAGTTTTGAATAATCTGTATGTGTATGGGAGACACGGGCATAAGACTCTAAGTCTTATCGTGCTTCTATCTGAACAAAATAAATCACGTTTAAACCAATAAAACGAAATAAATCTTAATATATGATGATTCAATTCCATATAAATTAATATAATTTCTTAAGTTGTGAAATTGAAATAGAGATGAGACTGGAGATTAAAGTATTAATATAACACTCGCGATTACAAACTGAAAGAGGAGAAAGGGAGCCGGTGTATAAGTAAGAGAAATAAAATCAAACTCACTGTACGAATTGCTCTAGAATTACTTCGTCACATTCTTTGAGCGTGTTTCATTGCTATTGATAGAATAATCACATAGAGAATGACAATACCCGTTGTATGTCGCCCAAAATATTACGTCAGCGCAATGCTCTCTCTCTCTCTCTCTCTCTCTCTCTCTCTCTCTCTCTCTCTCTCTCTCGCCTCTGGTTGGTGCACATATCATAATGGCGTAGATCCATCACAAAACTGTATGAATTGTACGTTTTAATGAATTTAGAATTCATAGAATCGCGATGACGTCATCACAATCAAATTTCCCATAATACCCTGGGAGAGACGCCATTTTCGGAGGGACTAATTTAACATTACGGGCAATGGGCCGTAAAACCTTACTTACATTTTCTTTAGTATCTTGCAACATTCACTCATGATTTGATGTTTTCTGACACCTGGCAGAGTTATTACAGATTCTCAGATACATGATTTAATGATTTGAGCTTCATGGACAATGTAAACAATGCGTTTGTATGGGCAGTGCTCTTCAGCATGTAGTAAGTTTGCCCCAACTTTAATGGCCGCCGACCTCAAGATGCCCGGATGTGCGAAACTATGACTTTAATCAATATTCTGTTTAATATCTTGAAATTAGGTTGACAGGAAGTTGTTGACGCCATAGACATAAACAGTCCCCGGTCAAATTAATTTCAAAATATTCAACATGCTATCTGTATAGCGTGGTAGAAAATGGGTAAAAAAGAATATTTTCACAGCCAAATAATTGACCGCATTTACCTTCAAAAGTGCAGGCGATCCTCTGAGAGCACCTAGATTTCAAAAATACTCAGGGGATGACATACTGTCCTATGGGCAATGGCCATCTCTTTCTTATTTTACAACCGGTTTCGCACAGCTCCATAGTTGCGAGCTCCGCCAATCTTCACAGCATAGTACGCCTACTTGACACGGAGTTCGGCGATCGA
Source organism: Chaetoderma sp. LZ-2023a (assembly GCA_034401795.1). Lineage (NCBI taxonomy): Eukaryota > Metazoa > Mollusca > Caudofoveata > Chaetodermatida > Chaetodermatidae > Chaetoderma > Chaetoderma sp. LZ-2023a. The sequence goes on along the minus strand of CM067369.1, from coordinate 101,920,312 downwards.
ACGATCCCAACACAAGCGAGGTGTGGGTGGAACTTAGTTAGAGATCGGCGGGGCTTGGCTAAAAATGGAACGGTCCATTGAATTCTCTCTCAGCAGCTGTGTCTATTAACTACCTCAGCTTCAACTCGTATGGGTACTATTAATTATGTATCATCGAGAATTATAGGGACGTGACGAATCTATTATGATTAAACCCTGTCTGGATTCAAAACCAGCTTGAAATGTTGATCGCCTCTATTTATATGGACGGTTGTGACTGGGATACGTCCGCAAAGCTAACTTCTATATCTCATAATATTGTATTTACACTGCGCCCCACTCCGCCCCGCCCACAGAGATGATTATATTGAGCCGTTAGAAAAAGAAAAGCACGTGCCAGTTATACCAACTCATTCAAAGATAGAGCCTTTGTTTGAAGAGGATAAAAGTTAACTTTATTATCCGTTAAATATTAGTCAAAAGACACTATTTCTATCCTTGAATCACTAACTGATTACTAGTATCTGATCTCACGAGTGTAACGGATTAACTACTTAAAGGATAACTAACCTCACCTCTTGATAGCTATTCAGGTAATCTAATATGCCACACATAAACTATGCAGGTAATTTTAAGCTTTTCATCATGCCGCTAAAGAAATATATTCAGGCTTGAGTATCTAAATTTGATACATTTCTACAGCCTGTGATTGGTGTCATGATTTACTTTTCACCCGATCAGAAAAAGCCTAGCGTGTCAGCCGCGGGATATAGCTCAGTCATAGAGGCGCCAGCTATAGTTTGGCATTGCAGTATAAAAGCAATCATACAGGTAAGATGTTGAATATTTTGAAACTAATTTGACTAATTAGTTTCAAAATATTCAACGAGATGAGTATTGCATAATAAAGAATGTAATGCATTGGCACTTACATGACATCGCGCACTAGCGCTTGAGGAGACAAAATGGTGGCGATGACTGTTCAACATTTACGCAATATTACAAAGCGGATAATTGTGATACAGAAACGGGAATGTGACAGGATATGAATGATCTGGAATCTATCAACCATAATCTATCGATGCAGTATAACATTTGGGATGAGATTAGCATCACTTTAATGAAATAAACAGAGAACTAACATTCACCTGTTTAGAATGGATTAATTACGTATACACCTCGCGTCACGCTATGCGTAAATACAAAGGCCTGTCTTAAACTTGGAATTTAATGTTTCGTTCTCGCTGCACATTGATGTGTTTGAAAATATATTATGGAAACAAAATCATGATAATTGATGGATCCATTTCTAATTAAGCTCTACCAATGGAGGATTCTAATGTTAGCTATGCCCCACCCATTGCTATCTAAGCTCCACCTACGCTTTGCCCGTGTTGGAATCGATCGATCCCTGAATTTTCTGACTATCAATTTCCAGAAAACTATACAGGGAAGCTGTTAAATATTTTGAAACTAATTTAACTGTTTGCTGTTGCAACAAGAGCGCAGAGTCAAATTAGTTTTAAAATATTCAACATAATGTTATTGTTTATTAAATAATAAAGACATACAATTCTTACAACGACGCTTTGTCCATCATCAATTAAGCGTTCATGACAACCTTAGCTATGCCATACAGGATGTAATTGATTATAACGCCACCCTACACGTTATGTAGTTGATTATGACGTCATATCATTGATGGATAAACTGGAATCCTCCATTTCTCGATAGGCTCCTACCACATTGTAGCGCAATGTAGGCGTGTTTGTATTGATTTTAACGTTTTGAACTATGAACTCCCTGAATCTCAATTTCCAGATAACTACGCAGGTAAGCTGTTGCACATTTTGAAACTAAGTCGACTGGGGCTGTTGCTGTCTACCCCATTTTGTTTGTGACGATTATGAGTGGCAGATCTGTCGTTGTTTGTTGGATTTAAAATGTTAAGAATTCATGATGAGTATATGAGTTGATAACATAAGTGGCAAAGAAATAACTGAAAATTAAAAAAAAAATGTATACCACGCACCGCAACAATGTGATTAAATGTTTCACGGCAATATATCCCGTGTCTCGTCATACAGTGTTTAAAATAATAAGAGCACATACAACTCATACACTCCAATCAGTAAGATGAACGGTTCTTGTATTGATGAATTGCTCAAAGAATAAGTTTAGGATTCCATGTGCCCGCAATCCGCGCACAGAATCCGCATACACAATCTATTAGCGCAGCAGTCATCCGTTTTTTCCCGATTCAATGGATGCGAAGCAGTTGTACGCGAATTTTTTACCCGTTTAAGAAAATGCTGATATTTAAGCGCAGAAATGTACATACGTCGTTCATTCTACCTTGATCTCGAAAGCTGTGAAGATACCCATTACACTATCAAAAATTTTAAAATTCAAAGGCGACCTAAATGATGACAAGCTGCTGATGTTAGCGTTGTCCTATCAACATCGACAGAAATCTCAGAAAGGAAAACATATATGGTGGGTACATAATCTTCTTCAAAAACTAAAGACGTACGAATGTTACCATCATCTAATCAAAGAATTAGAACTGGATAAAGAACGGTTTCAGGATTATCTGGCCGAAATACGGGCATATAGGTCTATGTTGACGTCATGCACGAAAATCTTGCCCAGTTTTCTCGTCCGCATACGGAAAATTAGCTCCAATAGCTAATACAAAAATAGTAGCATAGCACACAATCCGTTAACATTTGCGGATTATGTATGGGGATCCAAAAACGGGCACATGGAATCGCGGCTTAATTCACGGTGATCTACCTATATGCTTGATCCTGACATTAAATGTCATATAAACCTATGTTGCCAGTACTACCATTCTTCAAAGCGTCGAGTACACGGACGCGTAGGATGACATCATAATCAATTACGGCATGGGTGGCGTAGCTAGGTTCATCACGAACGCTTAATAGATGACGGACTAAGACAAATACAGCAACATTACCCAGTCTAATTATTTTCAAAATATTCAAAAGCGTCCGTGTATATTTACTGGAAATTGATTTTCAGTGAGTTCAGGGATCGATAGATCCCAACACGGGCGAAGTGTGGGTAGGGCTTAGCCAGAGATGGGTGGGGAATAGCTAAAGTTGCATTCCTCTATTCTCATAATAGATTATTCCATTAACATTATCAGCTTCATCATATGACGTATAACAATAATTATTATTTATTCCCAGGAGTGCCAAAGGCGTGACGATTCACATGTAAATGAGACACGTATGAATTCAAAACCAGCCTGAAATATTGATAACATCTACTCATAACGATTCGTCTCATGACTGCACATCGTACACAAACCTAACTTCTCGATTACTATTGATTATTGTATTATGCTGCCCCTATGCACAGAGGGCCACTAGTGATGACCCATAGTGCACAGAAACCACATAAATGTACACTTTACAAGTACTTTAGACAATGAGGAATTAAAAAAATTGATGGTCGCACTTTGAAACAACCCCCTCGCAGCCATATTGGACAAACCAGAATGGACGCCATCCTGATGGAGAAAAGGCCATATATCCGTCTCATGTGGGTCGATTCCCATAATCTTTGTATGCAAATTGGTGTTTTCTGGTGTTACTGAGTTGATTGGCAAATGTTTGGCAGTTGTTTGGGGTCAATATCACATCACAACTTCTCAAGCGATTGATGAAACAGAAGCATCTTTTGTTTTTTTGGTAGTGCATCGCACAGCCTCAGGACCAGTAGGGAAATTTTGCCCATACTTTGACATGACTGATTCTTGTTTCACATACGACATATCACGAGTAACAAAACGCACATAAACGCCCAGGCAGTATTTCACCAATTAAATTGGTGTCATTAGTTGAAGTTGACCGTTAAACATTATTAACTGAATTTGTCCAAACCAACATACAGCTAAATCAAAGTATAATGCAATTTACTATTTGATAATACTAAATATAATATATTTATTTATTTATTTGCAATAATCGATGGTCCGGGGTAATTTCAGAAATATATCAATAACGTAAATTGAAAACGGATTTTGCTATTTGTGAAATTCCATGCGTGTTTAGTCATCTGTGGTCGTTGGCTAATATTCATACCATTATGGTATTCGTCTAATGCCAATTGCACCATTCGTTTGTTGTTGTTATTTAATAAATCCCTGCATCATATTCGTTTGTTTGGCCACATAGTGCTATAACCACCCATGCAACACTACATTCATTTATCAATCCATCAAAATATCAATTCACTCGGTCGTTTGCGCCTTTGTTATTATTAAATGTATTATTTTCATTTGTTCACCCATACAACATAGCCACCATCTGTCATTTTCGTCATTTGTTGTCATTAACCAATTTTAACATATTTTCTCGAGTGTAGTTGGTTGGTAGACGGCATCCTCTTCTCAGAGTAACCACAGCATTGACCCACTAAGCACCATTTCCATGAACTTGAGTCCGTGCTGTTTGAAGAGAAAGTTGATAGTGTCCGTTGTCCTGCCAACCATAAACGCTGCCGCTCTGCATATAACGTTCAAGAAAAAGATCTCAGGGATCTTTAATATCTTAATGTGGTGCGAAAATGGGCGACGGTGTTAGATGACAAACGCTTCAGAACTCTTTGTAATAACGCCATGGTGAAGACAAAGGAATTGAGACTGAAGAGAGCGTGTGAAGTACCAACTGAATTGCCGAAAGTCAAAAAAAGACTAATGCAAAAGTGCTAACTGCAGTCACATGGAACCTGAATGTATTCTATGTAATTAAAATAATGAAGTGGAGGATCTACTTGAAGTGTCGTCTGATGCTGTTGGCCGAAAATACAAAATTTGCACTTCAATAACTAGAAATACACAACTCCTTGCCAAACATGCTACTGCTTGGAATGTGGATTCTATGGAAGCAGTTTATCACCGGCGTTGTTATGCCTCTCAGTAAAACGTTGGTAGATCTATTGAGGGGGCTGGTTCTACTTTAAAATATGAGAGATCTATCAATATCTTTAATTCATTTGTCATGGCGTATTTGACTGAGCTGAATTGTCTGTACAGATAGTAAGATGTGAGATCTCGACAAGCCTGTTAATCCAAATAGCATTCACCTTACACGGTTTAAGGGAAATCTGTTACTAATTTAGCTTGAACTGGTGGAGCCATTAAGTGGAGGCCAAGGTGGGGGTCATTCAACTATGATATGCTCAAAGGCAAACGCTGGAGAGGCAATCAGGGAAGAGCTAAAATCAGTATTATGTGGGTGATGAAGATGCTTGTGTGATAATCTAAGCGGCTTGTACCTCCACAGGCAGATTTTGCTTGAGCAGAAACCCTTTTACAGACACTTTCAACCTGGCTGTTTGAATCCCCTGTTTCTGAAGCCTTGCTGATATTCATGAATGTACAGTTGCATGGTCCTATTTGCATGGGCAATATGACACAAAACTGGAAGAGGCAAATCTTAATCGCCAATGATCTAAAGTGGCATGTGCTCTTGCTCAGAGTGAGTGAGCAGCTCAAGACTGATGGTGTTGTGGTTCCTATTAAGATGAGAAAAAGCGTGTTCACCACTGGCGACATGGATGATATTGACCAGCACAACCAATCAAATGTGTCAAACATCGAATTCTATGGTATTCTAATCACCCTAACGAATAATATCTCTCATGAAAATCCGGGTGTGGAGAGGGGCCGCTTAATATCAGCAATATGGACTCTTCCAAGAAACCTCAGTTGCCTGACTTGTATGCTGGTGTATGCCCCAAGAACTTCGAGCAAATGTTGATGTCATTCTCAAGATGACAGACGCAGTAAGGCCTGGTAAGGATAAGGTCAGTGGTGCAATCTTGAAAGATGAGCCTCGATAGCTCACGCATCTGGCCATATTTTTAAGAAAATTATAATTTTGATGCTGGAGATATAGTAGCATTGATTGGATTCAATTCTAGTCTCGTGGATGAAGACAGCATCCACCTATGGCAATAACTGGTGTGCTACCACTCTTCCAAGATAAAGCAGCCTTTGTGGCCATGGTCAAACATGCAATGTGTGTAATAAAGGATGGCATCCGTTTTCACAATGCAGGTGTAGCACAGATCACGTGAAGTCCGTAAGATCGCACGCTATGCTTAAGGTATTGAAATGGCATATTGTATGTATATATTTCGCGTGTTCTCTAAGTTGTTAATACGGGTCCATTTCGCTCCATCTAAACTCACATTCTCTCAGGAATCCAAATCTGCCGTCTAAAATTAAATCAGATAGGAAATGGCTGATATATCATATACTATAAATAGGCGTGTGTACTACATACTCGCACTAGAGTAGACCCCGTAGTACCGGTGACGTCATAACACGTGATTACCCGGTTTTGCCTGGTTGTTACAAGCCCTATGTAGATTGGCTGAAACCCAGCGCTGGAGTTTTTCCATTGGATACCAAAATGTATAAAAGTGCCTTTCTCGGCCCATATTGGTAAATTCATACACAAAACCACCTCTTGTGAAAAGACTCGTGAGACATCCTATAGCCACAATTGATATCTCGCCATAGCTTATCCGTACTACGACTGAAAAGTGATGTAACAACCTGCATTATAGTAGCGCCGAAAAACTGTTCTAACTTACTTCCGGCCAATATTTGCGCCGAAAAGCTGTGTCAACTCGTTTCTGGTTAAGCTGAAATAACTGTATTGCTCGAACTAAGGCTATTATAGAGCCGATTCTGATCAGGATGAACTAGTTAATACTGTTATGCCTTCCTTCATTGTTCAGAACAATGCCTTCTCCGCAGCACCTGAGCTTCCCGCACCGTTCCCCTTGTGGCGAACTTCAGAACTACTTCGCCAAAGCATTCTACCTTCTTCGCAGAACTCTCACACTACGTCCAACGTCATCTACCTGCTTCGTCTCTAGGAGCCTCCAGCAGTATGCGGATCTCTTCACTGTTATTTTGTATCAACATTCCTCAACTGTTCTGCCTCTTCGTTTTACATTGTATAAACCATTTGTGCCAATTGTAACTTGGCACCTCTTTTTACTGATGACTAATAGGCCAACCGGAAAGCCATTTTATTTTCCATTTTATTTTCCCTTGTCTTCTTGCATGTTCCTCTTCATGCTATTGACTATTAGGCGTGATTACGATTCGCATACATTATTGCACCTATATACAATTGGTGCCTAATTCTTTAGTTAATATACGCCGATGACTATTAGGCGTGTGTTAAGGCCAGATTCAACCCCTTGCTAAATTTCGGTCTGTAACATGTTCACGGAATGAGCCTTTCTTTTAGAATTTATATAATTATACTGTTACCACCAATCAGTATATATTATATTGTACATCGCATTCGCCGTCTAAAATAACAAAGCAACAACAGCGCATTAACCTTAGAATTCTTCTATATCAACATTTCCCACTAGGAACCTTTCTTCTGCCAAAACTAACACAACTACTGCGTAATTTAGCATAGATAGTAGCTCAGTTATTTCTGTTAGAACACGTTAACAAGCTGAAGCAGTTGCTTCTAAAAAGCGACTAGTTACTGTAACGGTCGCTTCAGGTGCCACAAAAGTCTAGTGGAGAACCTGCCAAAAGAATCCTTACAAAAGGGCCATAAAAGAGCCTAAAACGGCCACAAGCAACTGTCTCTCTTTATAACTAACTCCGGCCTATCTTCGGCCATACTCATTTTACATATATATGTATTAAGTCCCCCTTCGGTTTGGTTGCGGCATCGTAGAAATCACTTGGTTTTCTTGGTGGACTCAATCCTAACGAAGCCACATCACACTCCTCTCAGTATCATCAGTGATACCTTATACGATATTAGCTATACACCAAAGTAGGAAATTCACTGCGAAGGAACTTATTATTAATTATTTCAGCCTTAGCAGTGAATCTTGGGCGTGTCAACATAAACCTAACGCATGAATAACCGTTAACTCCTAGGAATCAGGTCAATACGGCTTGATTTCAATACTTCAGCTTGTGGCAAAGGGCGTGCTTAGTGGACTAACTCTCTGATGACTTAAAAATGTCGAGTGGGCCCTCCATTCCTTTAAGGACAAATCATTCAAGTTTGCTAAGTGTTTCTTTGGCCAACCCTTACGTAGTGTACAATGCTTCTTAAACGCTTTTGTATTGCCTTGTCTTTGTCTTGTATTGTGGTGGTTGCTCTAGTTGATTGAGCCGATGTTCTGCTCATCGATCGGTCGCTAGGGTAGCGTCTGTATGCGCAGTTGGCTTGAGGGGTTCGGTCTATAGTCAGACCCCAGATGACCTCAATTACACGAAAACCTGTTATAAACGATAGGCCAGGGTACTAGGCCTCTGTGGCATTAATATCTGTGTTTCCAAACAAACATCAGTATATATTTCTTGAAGGACTGCTAACTACAGTGACATCCACCTAACCTAATTAGTCTTTGAGATTCGGCCTGACCAGTATCTGCGGAGACTGACCAGCCATATTTCATAATACAGTGTACACCACACGCACGCATAAATACAAACAATCACATCCTAATACACTTCAGTGTACCCAACTACGGTTGGATGAACATATTGTGATGGTGGCCCACGTGAAGCATATCCTCCCGTTACGGCGAAAGCTTCTTTAAATAAGAAGGGTATTTTTGTCTCTTATATATAAGCCTTAAGAATCCTTCACGACCCTCCGTCTTTATATTGTCAATGCGGTATTTTTCTGAATAAGTTGTTCCCTGGTGAGATTAGATCAGCTAGGAATGGTAACTCTCAATAAAACAACAAGTCAAACGTCGGCGTAAAACCGACTTAGCCCAGCATTTGGCTAGCTCCAATAGTTGAGCCGAATTTGCGTCAATAAGAGTGGCACACACGTTAATGGAAAATATGTATGCACAGCATACAGGATTAACCAACAGCACGGATGAAACCGTGGTGTGGAACCACGATCTAACACGATGTGCACAGGAATGTCTGCCTGGCCTCACTGGAATGTTATCATTCCGCCGATCCATGAGACCATTTTTTGCATTCGTCAGAGCATCTGACTCCCACAACTATCGAATGGGAAACCCAGAGACCTAACCAGCAGATCTGTCATGCCGATTCGTACCATGCGTACGGACCGAAACACCAATACGAGGAACAATGCGGATGTGCCGACACCACACAGGATAAACACCAGTTCCTGCCATGGATCAGGCTTTATATGCCATTGAAAAGTCCATCCAGTGAAAATGGCGTAACACGGATTTGAGTGAAGACAAATATGTAATAATGCTTGAAGTACTACATGTCGGATTTGTCCTTGAGGCCATGGAAGGGAAGTTCGCAGAAGGATCTGAAATGGCAGGTATGGCCTGCAATGTTGAAATTCCCACAACTGGCCATTCTGACTCATTTTTCCCAAAGGATCGTGACTTGAAACGGACAAGATACACACACCAAGTGTTCTTCTTCACCATGACCATCCTGAAAATTTAGGCATACACCAGCTACCAGGCTCAGGGTGGTCTGTGCAATCGAACAAAGTAGGAGTAAGGCATGAAGGAGATGTCTAAGATGTTTGTCTATTGGTCATGGATATTGAGCTCTTTCATTGCCGCTTGGCTCACTCCTGCATGGCGGCGATTTCATCCTCTATGTCCAAGTGATCGATGCGGTGTGTGACCATGCCTCTATGTAAAAGATATGGTCGAACTTGAATGGAAACACCGAGATATTCACAACGACTTTATGTATGGAAACTTCATGGTACAGAAGAGCAGAAAGGAGATATCACTTATAACCAAGAACTACAGCCACGAGCAGACAACAAAGGTTATGAAAAGCGATGGAGGCATCTCCAATATGTACGATAATCCCGACACTTTTGACTTTTGATGATCACTTCTTAGCTCTTCCTGAAAAGCTAATGGTCACCACAGAGTTCGGGGAGGCAGCAGAAACTATGTCTAGCCTGCCAGACCTGTCAGAGTCTTAGAGTCTTCAGTAGCGCTTTGCCAATGAGGTCACACCACTTCATAAATTCATTAGTGCGTGTGGTAACTAACCCTCTGCGAAAGAGAGTGATCCAGACTAATTCACTATGCATACTAGGGAAGATTTGCATGGAGGAATACACAGAGGCTTTTATCAATGCATCTGTGAAAGGAACAATTTGCATAATTGCCACATTAGATATCTTTTTGTCAATGACACTGTTTATATTGCTGACACTATCAAGAGAAATAGTGCCCCTACCAGTTGAGCAAAGAAGCACGAACAGAAATGTTTCCATAGTGAATGCCTCTTTCATGACAAAACAATTGCTCACAATGAAGTCAAGACATGATGACAACAACCTAGCGGAGTTCTTTCACTACGAGAACCAGAAGGAGCCTACGGCAATATCTGATCAAGGAACGCTGAGATCAGGCAAGAAGTCATACATTCTAGACTGCCTAGAAATCCCAAATGTGGCTGGTCCTTCTGATGTTACAGTTAACATTTTTGATAGAGCAGCCGTATTGCACAGAGTGCACCCACAACAGCGACAAATTTGTGGTGAATATATGACACGCCATTTCATGCCTTTCAAATCTTCCACTGTGCAGGGTGAGGCCCAGACGTTGAACATAGTGTAGGATACTTACACAAATGAAAGCGTGAAACAAGCTTAGAAAAAGCGACACCCTGGTACCATGGTCGCTCGCACTGTTGTGAAGGGAGCAACCCTAATACCCACCGGCCGGAGACACTTACCGCAGAACCATAATAGCAATGTCAATCTCTTTCCATACCTGAGCAATGCCAAATCCTAAGGAGATCTCCAAAATGTTTCAGCCTGCTACCACGAAGAAATTATTTTCACCTAACCGGTGCTTCATGACAAAGACACTCAAAACTTTTGATTTGGATTGTCGATAGTGATGTTATTGCCCTCGCTATAAGTCTATAAGTCTGGACAACCTTGCCTCAACCTTGACTCATGTGTCATCGACACATACCAGTGCATATTATTGTTAAAGATCTTGCACCAGAAAGGTGTCGGGCCTTGCCACACTTTCATTCCTACGCAGGCTGCGATACTATATCTTCGTGCTTGGGGATAGGCAAACTGCTAGCTAGCATGGGTGACACGGAAGGCTTTTCTCAACTACACAGAGACTCTCAACTCGGATGAAAAAGCCAGAGTAGATGTCCTTGGAGAGTATCCATATGTTTGGAGAAATTCACTGTCATAATGCACTCTAAGACATCCAATGCTTTTCATATCTATGAGGTCCGTCAGCAGTAAATTCTCCCAAGGAATTCATACCCTTGGCTCTTTATCAAGCGGCCATTACTTGAGATTGGATCAAGAGGAAGACCAGCCAAGTGCAGCCTCCACTCTGGACTGCTTTTCCTGACACAAGCAAAGCTTGTGTTTTACTGTTTGAACGCGGTTGCTTGAAGGTATGCAGGGTAATTGTAAATGTTCTACATCTGCGTTGTACATCTTTCTGGCGATGTCAGGGTTGTTGTGTTAACAATGACACACTGACTAGTATATCTGTATTGCATATGGATATCAAATTGTAAAACTCACATCAAAATAAAATTCATTTCCTCTGAACAACTTGTAGATTTTGCCACCAGAATCTTTTTTTTTCTATGTCAACAGTCAATTAGGAACTTGAGCAGTTGTTTTGTAGCAGACATTTTGAGATCTATTTTGGACTTTTGATTGGCACGATCAAAGTCGATCATATCAAATGTTGACAGAAGCAGCAAATTAAATTTATCGACTGAAAATACCTAGGTCTAGCAACTTGGAACTTGCGTCTTTGTCAGTCGGTTCAGAAGTTACATGATTTGGAGTATATTTTAAGGGTAAATTACATTGACTTTGATCCTAGTAACGCAACCTTTACCTCAAAACATTTGACAAATCGTTGCCAATCAACTCAATACCCCCCCAAAAGCCCCGAATTGATGTACACATATTGTGGAAATCGGCCCACATGAGGCGGAAATATGGCCTTTTATCTACCTGGATGGCAGCCAGCTTGGATGTGTCCAATGTGGCTGCCACAATGTTACTTCGATTTGTTTCCATCAATTTTAATTCCCCATGGTATTAGGTACTTTTGAACAAAAAAGAACCTAAATTGTATCCAGAAGTGCACGTTTCTAGCACTAGGTGCCGTCATTAAAGAGGATAAACGTTAATTTAATTGTATAAGCTGATCAATATTCAGATTAGTCAAATGACGATATTGCTGATCTTGAAACCGTAAATGATTAACAGCATCTGGGGAGTGTAATCGTCTAACTACTTAATGAAATCAGCACGATACAGAGCAGAGAACTGTAACGTTCGCTGGCCCGGAAGCGATTAATTATTTATACAGCATGCATGCTATCACTCTCAACACTACACTTAGATATGCCTATAATGGCCTGCCTTAACCCTGGGATTAAAATTTTCATTCTGTATGCATGTTGATGTGTTTTAAAAATAGGATCTGATATTAAATTCATGGCAATTCAGGTATTCATTTCTAGTCAAGCTTCGCCAATTTCTAGTTAAGTCTCTCCCGCTGTGTTAGCATGTTACGCTGAATTTAACTCATTGTATCATGGGCTATCAGACTCCAATATCCAGCTAACCATTCAGGTAAGCTGTTGAATATTGTAACACTATTTCAACTGCGGCGGTTGGTAGTAGTATGGGGTGAAATAGAACGCTGTTTGACTGGTTTAGAGAAGTAAAAAATGGAGCATCCTAGTTCCACTAGAAGACAGCCGTTTTGACCAGTCCATATATGGGAACTTAAGTCATACCCTCATCCGGAGGACGTAACGTTACGAAATAAAAAAAACCCGCATCTATCGCACCAAGCGTGTGTTAGAGGAAGAACACTTGACAAAGCTCGTCAGATAGTAAAACAGGGAAAGTCATAAACGGGGAATTTTTATGAAGCAATTAAAACGGCGACTTTCTGCCACCTACGCGCTAATTCTATTTTCAAGATCTTAGACAAATTGTGAAAATATCAGGGTTTTCCCTGCAACGAATCGGGTAAATGTCTGATCATATCATAAAAGCCCATGCTCTGCGTGCATACAGGTACAAGAACAACAAAAACAACAACAACAACAACAACAACAACAACAACTACTACTACTACTACTACTATCTATCTATCTATCTATCTATCTATCTAGCTATCTATCTAGCTAGCTATCTAGCTATCTCTAAGACCTTAAATTTATAGATACCTGATCTGAGTGTCTGAAGTAGGCCTAATAGATGTCAATAAACTATTATCAGCTACTGTCAATATTAATTACGTAACAAGGTGGTAGCGATAGATGCGTGAACTGATTGGTTAAAGCAATATATGTAGACAAAATATAGCCAGCTGCTGTCAATATTGATTATTGTAACAGCAAAATCTATGCGCACGCAGTTTGATTGGCTAAAGGTGTATACAGGCAATTATTGTTTTTTGTAACAGTCAAAAGCAATAGACGCTTGCTCTGATTGCCTGAAGTGATAGACATGGAATTGTTGACCTTTGTAACAGTCAACAGTGATAGACACGTGACCTAATTGGCTGAAGCGGCAGCCATAGAATTATTGATTATTGTAACAGCAAAAAATGAAGGATGCGTGATCTGAATGTCTGACGCACTAGATGTGAAATTATTGATTATTGGCGCAAGTGGCAAACAGACTGTTGCAATATGAGCGTTTTATACCCAAACTTTCGCAGTCTGCGTGTTGTACTGACAGACAAGTGCACTCTGGGTGATTTATAGAAATACTTTCACCGTCGCAGCGTTTTATAGAACACTCGCACAGTCTGGGTGATCTATGGACAAACTTTTGCAGTCTGACTGTTTTATAGAACACTTGCACAGTCTGTGTGATCTTTGGACAAACTGTCGCAGTCTAAGTGTTTTATAGACACACTTGCACAGTCTGTGATTTATAGAGACTTTCACAGTATGTGTGATTTATATGCACACTTGCGCAATCTGAGTGATTTTAGACACACTCGCGCAATCTGCGTGTTATATCCACGCGCGTGTACAGTCTGCATGATTAATAGACAGACCTTCAAAGTCTGGCTGATCATTTGCCTCCTCTTCATAATTAATGCTGAAACTTCAAACTATCATAGAAATAGGCAAGAAGCAGCAGTGAACAACAGACTACACTGTTTGCGATAGAAGGCATTTGCGTTACTCCCAGGAATAAAAGAAAATACGTAGCATACACTCTTTGGAGACATGAGTGCGAGTGTTAATCGTGCAGGCAATATTACCAATGACATCACTACATTGGCCAATGTACAAGGCCATGTCAAGCCTAATTGACTTAACTGTAGCTTTTATAGCAGTGTTAATCTTGGTGTGCATTCTAGCAGTTTGATAAAACACACAAATTCTTCCCTTATTTCTTCGAGTCTCTATAGAAATACTAGATAACAATACGTAGCAGGGTGTTATTGGTGTTATTAGTTCCATGTTATCTGTTACGAGTCCCCTTTGTCACATCTAACTGGCATTTGAAGGTAGGCCATACAATATGTCCCGCAGTCATATCTATAATTTTGAGTTTAGACTTTGATGAGAAGTGCTTGTATTGGGAAAGTGGTCTCTGCTGTCCACCCATCCCCTGCAATAAAATAACCAGATCTTGAACTATGAACTACTCTAACTGTCCAAACGGCACGTACGTTTACATTGCAACAATTCGATTAACTGTTGCCACAAGGTAACAGTTAATAACATATGCAATTCTGAATTTAAGGTTTAAATTTTCATAAATTTGTTAATTTATGGGGTGTGGTGGGAGTGTGGAATCTGTGGCTACTGCATGTTCGTAGCTATATGTATGCGTGGATCTGCGCCTGTATGTACATATCAAAATCTGTTCAGCAGCTATAGCTTGAGGATTTATTGCTTGCTACATTCTGTACGAGAAGTGATGAGAATTCCTCCTTGATTATGGTTGTATCGACGGAGGAATCCATGGTGGCAGTGCAGCAATATATAAAGCTGGTCATGTGACCATAGCTGGAGATGTGTCAAACCAGGTGGACGATGCACTTGTTTATGTCTCGAGGAGGAAATCACCATCATCATTAGAGGAATATGGCTAACCGTAAGCAACCATGCGGAGAAATTTTGCGAGTTGCGGATTATCGAGGCATATGGCATATCAACTCATCTAACGTAGGTAGATGAGTTTTCTCGTAAACTCGGCATGGACATGCCTTCTATCTTTAGAATGAGCGTTGGTTGGCCCGGATACCACCCGGGTTAGAACCCTGACATCTTGGCAATTCACTAATAATGGATGAATGCAATTTATCAATCACTCATATGACGTCATTATCAAATACGCCATAGGTAGGCTGACGCCATAATCAATTACTTCATGAATGCCGTATCTTAGTCTGTTATAAATGTCAAGTTGTACGCATTGTATGTCTTTACTATTTAATAAATATTCAGTTGCATATTTTGAAACTAATTTGACAGGGCGCTGTTGCTGCCATGTGCAGCAACAGCACCCACTCAAATTGGTTTCAAAATATTCATCAGCTTACCTGTATAGTTTTCCAGAAATTGAAATTCAGGGAGCGCAGGGATCGATCGACGCCAACATGGCCAAAATATGCATGGAGCTTAGCTAGAGACTTGCGGGAAATAGCTAAAACTATATTCCTCCGTTCCAATCTAAAATAGAGGCGTAGCTTCGTGCCCTAGAATACGCTTCACATATAATGACTGGCCCTCTTCTTACATCATCAAAACGTCTAGACTGTTAAACAGAGTCAACTTCTGAGACCAGACAGGTCGGGACACTGTATAGACCCGTAGTGGGACTGCCAATGCACCATTGCGGGCGTGCTGCTTTTTGCTATCATCTTAACCGCCGTATCACTAGCTTGATACAGGCATTAACATCGTCTCGATCCATCCAAGTTGTTCATGTGACATAAACATCTATGCAATGCCATCAAATTCTTGTCCTGAGTTTGTGTGCGTCTATGTTAATTTTTTAGACAAATTAAGAGGGTATCTTTCTGTTAACTATTCGTCATACAGAAGAATATGAGCTTTATTTTATCTGGATTTATGTGAAATTATATTGTCTGCCATGAATAGGGTCGTTCAAATATCCTTTTCATATTCACCACTTTTTCACCACATTCTACTATGCCAGTGGACACTCGTTACGTACAAAACATTTTTCGCAATCTCGTATCGAAGTCGGTCTCGCGAGACACGAATGTAATAATTCAAGTAGTTACGCAATAGTAACTGATAAAATTCAGCCAATATTACCTAAAAGGATCAGAATAAGAACCCATTGGCAGACCAGATGTAGCTGCAATAATCATTGTCTTTTGTCGCATGCCTATTTAATAAATGACCTCCCATCTTGGCTACGACTACTATTGTTTCATGTCTGTGTCGTTTGGCAACGTCATTTTGAATCAAATGGCTAATCAACAAACTATATGATTAACCTCTCTTACATTTACAAGAGAGACAAACCAATATTCTGACCTATAAATTATCTGTTCTCCACCTGGTGCTATAGGTGATACTTGACCAATTTTATAATTTCCATTAAATGAGATTTTCCAGTTTTAACTATGCCCCGCTTAGCACTAGCTAAACACCATCCACACCACGCTCGTGTTGGGCTCGATCGATACCTGCACTTGCTGACAATTTTGAAACTAATTTGACTGGGTGCTGTAGGGCAGCAACAGCGCCCAATCAAATTTGTTTGGAAATGTTCACCCGCGTGTTTATTAAATAGCAAAGACATACAATTCGTACAACGTCTAAGTAACAGCTAAGACCAACTAAATCGAGTCATTCATGCTGTAATTGATTCTGACGTCATCCCATATGCCACGTACTTGATTATGACGGCATATGATGGATGGATAAACTGGAAATGTCCATTCAATTCCCTTCAACTTTCTTCATTTGAGATTTATATATGGATTTACATTTTTGCAATTGGTGATCCATCTGATGGCAAACCTATGGGACGATGGATACCTTACATATAGAACAATGTAATACATATTGTAAGATCTCTACACAACATAGGATTACGCATGCACATACACAGTTTAAATATTACTTCAACTAAATGCAATAGAGAGAATGGCAAACTATTTAGCATGCCGCATTGAAATTGCTAAACGCATTCGAAATCGTGATGTAATTATTGAATCTTCTTCTGTAGCGATTTGCTAACTATGTTGCACTGCGCTATTATCATAATTATCAGCGTTTCTCAAGCCTCACGCATCTTTCTCTTTGGCGGCTTCTGCTATGACGGAAAGCATCAATGTTCTTAGCAGCTCCACTCGTTCGTGTCTAGAACTATTACATATATACAAATCGAAATCAAAATTTAAAAGGACGATCAACCCCACACACAAATGAGTACACTGTACAGGAAATAGATAACCTGATCATATTATACACGACTCTATACCATTCAAGTGTCATGAGACTTTGCTGTATACGAGATCAACAATAGAGGCATGTGTGTAATGAGTAGCCATTGTCGTAGTAATTTCCAGATAGTGCTGAAGAGAATTCGATCTTACAAGGACATTAAAACTACCCCATCCATGCCATCCAATAGTGTTTCACCTATAACAAGATGATATAAAATCTTCTGGAAAAAAAATAGAAATCAAAAAAATGGTTCCTTTAAATGTGTGTTAAAATTTAAGCCAGACGCACACACATTATCAGGACACGAATTAGCTGACATTATATAGATGCTGGTATCACATGAACTTGATTGAGCGAGTCAATTTTAATGTATGAATCAGGGTCGTGATACAAGGAGGTAAGATGATGTCAAAGCAGCACTGCAAACAGTGATGAGTTTACGGTTCCAGTATTGACATAGACCGAGGCCAGACATGTCTGAACTCAGAAAGTACAGTTTGTGTAACATTCTAGTCATTTTGATGACATAATAAGATGGTCGGTCATTATATTACTGGCATATTCTATGCATGAAGTCACGTCTCTATTTTTCGATTGTTTGGATACCGCATTCGTGACGCGTGAGATCTATTTTAGATTGATACTTGTTATATAGATTCCGCCGATGATGATAAAAAGGCCCATCAGTCATGTCCATACTGATGCACAGACAGACACGCGCAGATGCACGCGCACGCACATGCACACGCACATGCACGTGCACACGCACACACACGCGAGCATAATTCACCCCATAATAAGTGTTTCTTATGGTGATATCGCTGAATGGTGCATTCATATTTTCTACGCCAGACACACGCATGCACACAAGCACACACGCACATATGCGCATGCTCACACACACACCACGCACGCACACATGAAGACAGGCACGCACGCACGCACGCACGCACGCCCGCGCACGCGCACACATGGAAACACCAACACACACAGACAGGCACGCGCACGCACGCACGCACGCACGCACGCACGCACGCACGCTTGCGCACACACACACACACACACGCACACACACATAGAATTTGTTTGTCATTAGTGGTTGGGATGTGTAGCGCGGATCGCAGATCGCGTATGGCAGGGCCACAATGGCCGGTACCGGCGCTTTCCTCTTCACTTCTCTAATACGACCATTAAGGTCTGCATGCATAGCACATGTATCGTAACAAGCTTAGAACACAATAGAGTCCATAAGACCGCCTACTGTGCATTCGCGATAATTCAGATAGCTCAAGCACGCTGTACTGTAGGTATGTGAGCCGCATCCCTTGTGTATATATTTCCCGTGTTCTCTAAATTGTTAATACTGGTCCAGGTAGTAGAGGGATCAGATCTGTTACCCAATTCCCGACGTCACAATCAAAATGAGGTAGCTCCATCACGCAAATCTAAAAGCCTGTCACTAATATGTAAAGATTAACTTATTTGACAGATTTACAGTTTAAACATTGTGTTGCATATATTGAATGTAATTCGACTGGCAGCAGCTCCCAGTCAGATGTGTTTCAAGATTCCAGGAAATTTTGATTATGAGAATTCAGGTTTCATAGTTTGAAATCGATTACATCATGCATAAAAAGTGACTGGCAGGTTGTTGCTGTCCTACGCAACGATGGCGTGCAGTCAAATTGGTTTCAATATGCCCAACAAGAGTGTAATCGCGCAGCATGCAAATGGAAATATTATCTGGCTATTCAACGCCATATTTTGCTCATATAGCCTCAAATGGCGTATTAGTTTGCTGTCCAGGATGCCCATTAACGCATCTGATGCATCCACTAAACAGCTTTGTAAACGGAGAGGTGATGGAGCACAAATCGACCACAAATACTCTGCATACTGCGAAATCGAATTGGTGATGAGGCTGTGCTCGCTAATGTTATTTATATACTGCTAGCATATGCGCAACTCTTTTATATAATTGACACTTCAAAGGCAATCTATTCGCCGTACCATAAAAGCTTGTATACCAGTACTCCTTTAACAAGCACTATGCCCATCAACATTGTCAAACTAACTATTAGAAAATAACCACTGTAGCATTTTATTATTAGTTGTATTAGTGCTAGGACTATATAACGGTTTTTTCGCGCTAAATTAGATCTTGATAGAATATTTTGACAATTCTGCAGAGCGTGGAGGAACAGATAGTTGTTAATGGGATGTAGGCGTGCGCCAAAATCCCAAAACAGGTCTCTATTTTTGGACTTTAAATCCCCCACTGTACAGATATATAAAACATGTCCTAAATTGATTCTTACTAACAGAAGATGATATTTCAGCATCTTTTCCTCAGTTGCGTAGGTGCGAAGGTGGTGAAGATAATTAATATATTCAAGTACTGGGTTTTTCGTTTATTCGCCATTATGAATCTAGTTTTGCAATATCAGTATACATCCGTATGTAGGCCTACAACATACTTTGTTTATGACCAACAGCAAAGCTATGCACATCTTCAACATCGCTACCCTTTGAGATAAAGATAGATACAAATTGTCATGATATATTTATTAAAATAATTTTATTATCAGTTATTCAAACCACGTGACAACATCTATCTGATGTTTAAAACAAAAAAAAATTCAATTTTCTGGTAGTTAATTAACTTACATATCATATGTAAATTACTTATGACAATTTATCAATTATTCATTGTATGGGAGATTCCTCTCAATATACTATGTATTAGAATGTAAATTATTATAACGGATCTCAACGGCATCCTGGATACTTGCTCAGATGGATTATTTATCATATCATTCTCTGAAATACACTGAGGCAAAAGTGAGATTTTCAAGTATATCGTATTAATCTTGACCTGTTTCACAAAAGTTTGCCTCACAATCAGTATTACGCTCATGCATACAGTCTGTGTTAGCATTGCAAAGGCACTGGTCTGTACATGCCATGCCATTCCTTGAAAACTGCATCAATTGTTACATGATTGACTCCCACGATATGAACACAACAGCTCGTCTAACATGTCAGTAGCAGAAGGGTTATCAAAATATTTGAGTCTAAATTCATCAGCCTCCCCTTGCAAACTACTTCCATCTGGTGATGGTACATTTGGCTTACTAATATGAGACAGAATCCAGATCCGGGGTTGCAAGCATGCCCCATATTACCTGTTGAGCCAGTCCACTGAGTTGTTTGTCTATAGCTTGGAGTGTGCTATGTTGGCCTAAATCTTGAATCATGTGTTGGCGTCTGAACTTTGTTGTGTAGATAGTTGTTCGAACAGTCGGTTTCGCATCTATCACTGGAGAAAATGTTTATTTTCTGGTAGGGGTGCATTATAGCCAGTCCAGAATGGTATCATTTGGATGGTGGTCTTAGTTATAGCTGTAGGAAATGGGATAATACCATGCGCTGCCACACTAAGAAACAACCAGGTAAGCTATTGTAATTCATTTCTACACCTTCAACCAAAAGAAATTTAATCTTGTTATTAGCATTTTCCATTCGTCGGGGTTCAGGGCGCTGTTGTGGCTTAATATAATGCAATACTGTCTCGTTTCACAGCATCATCACAGGTAAGGGAGAGCGACCTTTTCTGCGAAATCCTCACTATTTCTACTGCCTCGTTGATGTTGCTATGCACAGAATGATTCTGAAAGATAATACAAGCTAAAGAATGGAATGCATGCGCTCCATCAATGGCTTCACAGTTTATATGTATATTGTCATCCCCATTTTGGATCACTGTCTTCTTGCGAAGGTAAACCATGTGGTACGTATATATTCTCTTGCATTCTTTCCAGCTCATTAACCAATCTATTTATCAAACAAGACTTTGCGCTGTAATTTTCTGATGGCTGGTAGTTTGGGTCACCAGAATTAAAAGCGTATGCACTTAGCAATGAGAAAACGGCTTTCTGTTACAGGCATGGTACAAATTGTTCAGACGATTTAGACTCAATTTTGCTGCTGCATTGTGATCACTTCATGGTTTTATTTCTAATCATACCAATGGCAGAATAGAACAGTTACTCACAATTTATTGGATCACTAGTTTCTTCATGTGATTATTAAAATCATCTGTGTGTAGTTAAACTGTTCCTTCAGTTGTGAGAAACTTGATTTAGACTGGCCATGCTGGGTATGTATCACAATCTTGTTACCATAGTGCTTTAGCAAACACGCTTGGCGTTTTTCAGCTCGGTAGCTTTTTCCAGCATTATCTGCTGGCAACAAATCCAGAAATTTTCTTAAGAGCATTCTTAGTTTATAGTCTTTCCATTCTTTCAAATTTTCGTCAATTCCTGCTATCAATGCCAGGAAAGCTGTCTGATTACATGTTCCAATTCATCTTCCTTTTACAACTTCACTGATGTTATCTATGATTGAATAACTTGTCATACAGAATGATAAATCACATCTAAGGTGAATAGATATTCCCCTCCAATATTGGCAAGCATAGAAAAGCCATTGCGAGGTTGTGCTGCTTGGTACAAGTTTTCTTGACTAGTACCCATCTGAACTTTATGAATGATATCTCTCTTCCTTGAATGGCAAACGGGGGCCTGTTTCCTAGGAAGCTGTGATGCGGAACGTTCTGTATTATCTTTGGAACTAGCATGAGCAATGTTCTTTTTATTAGGGAAAGCTTGATAGCAGTTACGATGATATTTGCGGATTAAGTGGTGTGGTTACATTGCATACGATAGGCAACGAATATAAAATAACATTCTTTGGTGGCAACTTGAAACTATTAGGTAATAGTACATATAGGGGATGTTGACTTCGAGATAAGATGGCTTATTATTTTATGCACTTATCTCATTCAACGTAGGCCTATAAAATTAGTGAGGAGAAAGTGGAATTTGATTTCTTATTTTATTTGAAAAAGCAGTTTCTAAAATTGCCGGCAAATACCTGTTATAAAGGATATATATAATTCCAGTCTATTTACACAATGTTATTCAACTTAACATTAAAATGTCACAAGATTGTGACTATCAAAGAAGGGAGCTGTTAACGGATAATATAGCTTATTTTGTACTACCCATCAACTGTTTGTCTCGGCCAGGTGTTTTTTTTTAATTTTATAAGATTTTTGGACCTACAAAGTGATACTGACTATGATCACAATCAATCACTCTTTTTAATTATTATTTACGAATCTAGTGTAAACATACAAAAATATCTTAATTCTATGAATCATAATTCTTAGAATTGTTGATTTTGCACTGCACACAAATATTTCAGGAAAACATGGCAAAATGTATTGAACGGACCCTAATGGTTATAAAAAAAACCATGTAGTAGCTTTCTGTCTGGTGGGGGATTAAACTGTTTTAACAATTGTTTTGGCCGCTCGCCTAATGTACAGTGCTTGGAGAAACACAAGCCGGGTGTGACTCATAGGCATTCAGGCAGTCTCTATAACTTATTATTCACCAAGTAGTCAAACGTCAAAATCTATAAACATAGGTTGTATCTAAACATCATTCTATGGTGGCAATAAACTGTCTTTAATAATAATTTGCAATGTATTATGGTCTTGCCTATCATCAATGTCAATCATTTAATCTCTGAATTTGCAGGATCTCAATTCCAAAGAGCATATTACATGGGAAGTTCTGATTATTTTAGAACTAAATAGACAGGGACATATAGGCTGCAAGAGATCAGAGTAACATTAGCTCTACATGTTCAACAGGGTTGAAGACGGGTTCAAAACATAGTGAACCAACTAGCTGTGGATTCGTAGTCTCACTCCTAGCCACGGAAGTGACGTATTCACCTCCAAAAGGACAATGGGACTTTAATTGTCGGGTAATGAACATATTCGTCTAACCAAAGTGTCCCTTTTGATGCGATAACGTGAGAACGTGTGACTAGACAAAGAGAACTCGTCTCATCTATTTGAATCCGATTGTGGCAAAACTAATATATTTCTTTGAGTTCTTGGGCCTCATAATATCTGACTGCTAATAGAGTTATGATCGGGTGAGTGATGATCTCACCACCATCCAAACGACTCCTCAGGAAACGTCAGTTCCTGTTATTATTAATGTGGACTAGATTATAACAGCCTCACAGATGGACCGATTACATTTTATTTGACAAAATACTGCATATGAAGTTTGAAAAATATGTTCATTTTATTTTAATTGAAGTGTCGATTAAAATTTATACTACTAAATACTAAGTATGAAGCTTTAAAATGTGTGTTCACTTTAGTTTAATTGCAACGTGTTCATCAGTTATGCACACTTCCTTGTTTACTTAATCGTATACATGATCACTGTTTGTTTTCTGAATCAAATGCCTTGAGTAAATAATACTTTTTATTTCACAAGTTCATGTACATTGTTCTACAATCTTGGAATTACCTCCGGAGACACATGCCGATCACAACAGTTTGAATTAGTCACCAAATTCTTTGTCTACCTCGCTTATATTTTTCTTGAGGTTTCATTGAGTATTAATGGTTGCTTCAATTAGTTTAAATTATTAGGTCATAAAACCTGAAAGCTGAACAGATTTTTCGCCTCTCTGTGTAGATCTGTAGAGATATCCATCCTACACGTGTTTAGTGACAGGCATTGACGGACTGTAACGACAGGTTTCTTATTTATCCCTTGTGGACAAGTCCCCTACTTGGGGTAGTTTTCGGATTTTCCTGATGGTTTGAATACTGGTTCCATAGGTGACGCTTAGAGCTGCCAATCGACATCTACTGGTGACACGTGACCACTATCAACAGAAGGGACGTTGCTGACAATTCGACAGATATTTTTCTTGAATTTAAGATACTTAGTAAATGTTAAATGTCGCAGATGTTAACTCCCGCTTTTAAATAATAAAAATCAAACAACGGTTGTAGTATTTATCAATAATATAGTCCCCATATGTGACCTAGGTAAAATATAAATAAACTGAAGCTGAATGATCCAGTATCATAGAGTCATTAGACTAATCGATGCAAGGGGCATATTTCACCGAAACAGCAGAGCCTGTGCGGTTTGCGGGTGCGTGCGTGTGTGTTTGTGTATGACAATGTGTGCGTGCGCGTGCGTGTGTGTGTGTGTGTGTGTGTGTGTGTGTGTGTGTGTGTGTGTGTGTGTGTGTGTGTGTGTGTGTGCGCGTATGTATTGATTATTGATGTTTGGGTTAACCATAAGCACTTGGCATGGCCTACATCATACGGATTCGATATGGGCATATTTATATACACCGGAAGACATTATCTTACTCTCTCATGAGACATAGCCTTTGTTTAATGCACATAGGGATTCGAATGGCCTTACAACTGCAGAAGTCAACAATCTCTGCGTTTTGGTGTTCTTTATGTATATATGTTATTCTTCTACAATGTACACTAAAGTATTGTTGTTCTTTCCGTAATTTTTTATATTTTTTAAAACTCTTTCTTTTCTTTAGTTTCTGTTACCATAACACTGCTGCTTTCGATATTCTGAGACAATGTCAAATAGAAGTAAAACCATGGCTGCCCTGTATACTGATTATATAATTGTGCCCGGGACTTGATGGATACAGATATGCAACATGACAGGGCATTCTTAGGTTTATTTCATATAAATTCCGATTCATGCTATGTCGTCAAAAGGTGTACAAATTTTCACTTTAACATTATTCAGTTATTTTTGCAAGTTATACACTTAATACGTGTAGATGTGTCATATAAATTTCTATGTTCACTACTTCTTTTTATAACTTATTTAATTTGCTATAAAATATCAATTTTAAAATGTGGAGATGTTGTAAGCAATCCTGGCCCATAAAATACAGTAGCGAAAGATTCTGTGATAAGCATACTCCATTTAAATATAAATGGCCTGAGAAACAAACTCTATCAAATCGAAGGCCTCATTTGCGATTATAATGTAGTTTGCTTTACTGGAACTAAGATAAATAATTCAGTGTCAAACTAAGACCTTGAACGTGAAAACTATTATGAACATATTAGAAAGGACCGATCACATGATGCCAACGGTGGAGCTGTCGCGATCTATGTTTTGAATACGCTGAAGTACGAGAGACGGTTTGATCGCGAGATCGAAGTTAATGAACACATTTTTATTGAGATTAGATACGGCACATAGCTTATATCACATGCCTATTTTACCGACCACCAAATGCATTGCGGCGCTCTTGGCTAACCCTATCAAATGCACTTGGAAAGGCTGGGATACACCCATACCCTTAATAATTAATGACTTTAATGATGATTTACTTAACCCAAACCTTCATAGTCTCAAAGATAGTATTACGTTATATAATATAAACACGGTAGTAAGCGAGCCAATGCGTATAACGCCTTGCTAACCTACTCGATGCGATATTGACCTATGGAAATCTTGTAGTAGTGGAGTCTGGTGTACTACATGAATCCAATGAATACAGTACCTATAAAATTTAAGAAAACATATAAAAGAAAAGTTTGGATATATAAGAAGGCAGGTTTGGTAAAGTTAAACAGGGCAATTCTCGATACGCCGTGGGTAGCTTTATTTTTGACATGTGTTGACGTAGATGAAGTGTGCGAATTATCCAACACTCTATTTATAGATATGGTAAAAGAATGCATTCCAAACATGGTAGTAACAATCAGGACAGATGACAAACCATGGTTCCACGGGGCACTAAGGCGGGAAATTAGAGTAAGAGATAGGCTTAGAGAAAAGGGCTAGGCGAAGCAAACTGCGAAAACACTGGTGCAAATTTAAAAGACAAAGAAACAAAGTTAATAATATGAAACAGAAAGCAAAACAGGAGTTTTAGTATCTGCAGATATAATGTTAGATGAACTGTCTACTCATAATCCTCATCCATACTGGAAATTAGTGAAATAACTTATTAACGGAAATCCTGTCACAACTACCCTGCCACTAATTTGTTATGATAATGGAAATACAAAATATGCTAACACTTACTTCTAAAGGTAAAATAATTGTTTTACATCTAATTCAAATATCGATGATACAGGCATTGTCCTACCGCACCTGAAATAAAATTTCATTCCGGAATCAAAAGTGATAGACATAAATATTGGCACTAAATAAGGCTTCTGGAAAGGATGAAATTCGCCACAAAATGCTAAAGGCAACTGCACTTTCAATAGCTTTAACGTTAGCACCACTATTTAATAAATCGTTTGAAAAAGGAGTATTTTCAAAAGCTTGCAAAACTGCGACTGTCTTTGCATTGTTTAAAAACGGTGACCTGGAATTACGGGAGAACTACCGGCCAATATCACCCTTAAGTACCGTAGGTAAAGTCATGGAGCGAATACTTTTTAAGCACGTATATAAACACCTTAATGGACAAAATCTCCTTTACAAGTACCAGCCCGGTTTCCGGCCAGGCTACTCGACTGTATTTCAATTAATTGAATTGTGTCATATCCTCTCAAATGCACTCGATGAACACAAATCTACATGCGTTGTAATTTGTGATATCTTGAAGGCATTTTACAGAGTAGGGCATAAGGGAGTGATGTTTAAACAGCAAGAACATGAACTAGGCGGGAAACTTCTTATTTGGTTTAACAGCTACTTATCATCAAGACAACGGTGCGTCTTAGTCAATCAAGATAAATCTCTTTTAATACATAGAAGCTGGAGTTCCCCAGAGGTCGGTATTCGGTCCTCTCTTATTCTTAATTTATATACATGATATTTTACATAGCATTGGAGGTATCTTAAGGTCATATGCCGACGGCACTGCACTATGCTGCTCTAGTGAATCATCAAATGAAATTGAAAGAAAATTAAATAAAGATTTAAACCAAATCACTGATTGGTCCAAACAATGGCTAGTCATGCTTAATGCCACACAAACCTTAAATCCAACTATTTCGAACATGCTTAAAGAATAAGTAATCCCATCTCTTAATAGCTATGCAGGTGATCTAACACGTGATCAAGGAAAGATGTTCAGGATTTAGTAGTTAAATGTTGGTATATTTCTACACCCTATGATGGCTGTCATGATTTACTTTTCAACCAATCAGAAAAATCCTAGTGCGTCTGCCTCGGTATATACGCTCAGGCATAGAGGCTCCAGCTATAGTTTGGAAATGTGGTATAAAAGCAATCCTACAGGTAAGCTGTTGAATATTTTGAAACCAATTTGATTGGAAGTTGTTGCTGCCTATGGCAGCAACAACTTCCAATCAAATTGGTTTCAAAATATTCAATGGGATGATGAGCATTACATAATAAATAATGTGATGCTTTGGAGCTGACATGACATCACACACAATAGCTTGAGGAGACAAAATGGTGTCGATCACTGCTCAATGTTTACTCGATATTACAAAACAAATAATTGTGATACAGATCAGGGAATGTGACAGGATATGAATGATATGGAATCTATAAACCATATTCTATCGGTGCAATACAACATTTGAGATGAGATTAGCATCGCTTTACCATTTTACCTTCCAATATATTTCTAAACAGCATACTAGTAAAGACAGTGCAGTCCAATAAGCATCTTGGCATAACAATTTCTAACGATTTAAAGTGGGAAAATCATACAGACCAAATATCAAGAAAGACTGCTAAAATTCTAGCTACCATGCGGCATATGAAATAAATTTTTAGTAGAAACGCGTTGTCCAAAACTTATGTCGCATATTTGCGCCCTGTACTAGAACAAGGGTGCGAGGTTTGGGATGAATGATCGGACAAGGATGCCGAAAAACTTGAAACCATTCAGAATGAAGCCATGCGAATCAAAACCGGTTTGCCAAAATACACACCTTTTGGCAAATTTTTACACCGACACGGGCCTAATTCCTCGACGTGAGCGCCGAAAGCAAAAGAAACTTACTTGTCCTCTAAAATTATCCACAATGATTGCCATGATTATATACGTGAAAATGATTCCTGGAAAAGTGGGAAATGCTTCAAGATATAATCTTAGATATGCCAAAAATCGTATATCGCCAAGTCACCGCCTTTAAGTGTTTAAAAAGGCCTTGCTACCTAGTACTATTCAACTGTGGAATAACTTGAACACAACATTAAAGGCAGCGTCATCCGTTTCGGTTTTTAAAAACAATCTTACAAAATCTCATACTACACGTCTGGCATAAAGCGCCAAAATATCTTACTTTGTAAGCTGAGAGACAACTACAGGCAGCTAAACAATGACTTATTCCGATACCATCTACTTGAAGAAGGATACTGCGCCAACTGTCCAACGCCAGAAACGTCCTTTCACTATTTCTTTGAATGACAAAACTTGGAGAGAAAAAGAAGAGATTTATTTTGCGCTCTAGAGGAATGTATACCAACTGTAACGCTGGGCTTCATTCCAAATGGAAGCGAAAATTTATCTCCAGAAATGAATGATGTCTTGCTGAGAAATGTACATAATTATATAAAGCAAACAAATATATGTTAACCCCCTCTGTACCAACAATGCTTCAAAGTACTCTGTATGCCATCTATATCAATTAACACATTAATGATCGAGATATTTCAAGAGAAT
>CM067369.1:101849330-101890831 GCA_034401795.1 Chaetoderma sp. LZ-2023a | reverse complement strand
CGCATGACACGTGTGTTGAATTATGTCAGCTAACGCGGGGACAAAAAGTATGGCAGCCTAGTTGTACCACCATGTTTCTACGTTCTATTGTTTTTGCTGGTGCTTAACTTTTGCACATGTGTATAGTAAATAACGCAATTATGATAGTGTTAGTAAATATTCCGTGAGTAAATTAGCATATTTTATGATGATCAAGGCAGTATTAGCCATAGGTCACATCAGCTCGTAATCAAGTTAGTTTGAAAACATCATCTTAACAGATTTTTGTTGATTTGTTTTTTCGGGTTCAACGGATTTGGAAACGGTCATCATTTGTCCAGAAATTGGATGCATTAACCGACTACCGGTATTGAATAAACTCATCCAGCGTCGGTCATAATCTGGATTTGTACTCATTGTCACATGATGTTCCGCCTGAAGAGGACGTTTAAAGTTTTGACCTGGACAGTTCATTTACAACTTAATACATATGTTTCTAATAATTTGAAACTAATTTGAATGGGAGCTGTTGCTAACAATACAGGTTCCAGTCAAGTTAGTTTCAGAATGGCCAACAGTTTAACTGCATAGTTGACTTGAAATTCGTATTCGGATGGCTCAACTGGTTATTTATTACCTATGGTATGTATCTATCTATTATTGAAAGGAAAGGACTGCCGATGACAATAATGGAAAGAATATAGACATCGTGGGACAAGTACAGTTAAATCCACAGACATATAGCTATAGAGTGCTTATCCCCATACCGTCGTTATGGGACGAGTTGTTCAGACGAGCCGGTGACAAGTGTTCTGAAAAACGCAAGCCCGCATCGCCTGGATATCGCTGACTGGCGTAAGCTTAATCCACGAGCAGCATATATAGCCTCTCAGCGGGATGCAATTTTCTTTCAGTAATTGGAAGAGAGATTGAACAGACGCTGGTGACGTTAATTTATATAGTATTATCAAAAATAAAATTGTATTGGTTATATTAATCTGACCCTTTCTTCGACTACGTAATAGAATAACAGAAAATAGTATTTGGAGAGTACTGAAAACAGACGTAGATTATGATATCTTCAAGCGGTCTTCTCCGCCAGTATCGCCGTTAACGCCAACAGCATCAAAGTTTGCGAACTGACAAACCTATAACGGCAGTATCCTATGGCAGCAACAGCGTCCAGACATTAGTTTCAAAATATTCAACAGCATGTTTATTAAAATAGTAGAGACATACAATTCGTACAACGTGTCGAACTATTAAGAGATAAAGACGGGCCAAATAAAATCATGTATAACGTAAGGGTTATGACGCCACACTCCACGCCGCATAACTGATTATGACGTCATCTGACGTCAGATGGTAGATGGATACCATGGAAATGTAAATTTTCTAACTAAACAACCGCTGTGTTCGACACCCGCGAGCGCCGTCACATTCATTTGAGTTCGCTATTGCCGTGTGGATTGTACGCGGTCTATCCAGCTCATCGGAAAGTGACACGCTTGTGATTTGTGAATAATACAATATTTTTATCGCATCTATCCGAAAAGCAAATATAATTCCGCCCCCCCCCCCCCCCCCTCCACCATCAGCACGCACACACCCTCCACCCCACCCACCCACCCACGCACGCACGCACGCACGCACGCACGCACGCACGCACGCACGCACGCACGCACGCACGCACGCACGCACGCACGCACGCACGCACGCACGCACGCACGCACGCACGCACGCACGCACGCACGCACGCACGCACGCACGCACGCACGCACGCACGCACGCACGCACGCACGCACGCACGCACGCACGCACGCACTCAGAACTCATCTTGCAGTCAGGATATATACTAATTTTCCTCGCACAGAAGTCATTGAACGCAGTGCAAATATTGGCATGGCCATGCCAATGAGAAACGACACTGCCACAAAATGTCGCACTGCGAATGCATATGGCCCTACTGCTGAGAAATCGCACATCGATCCATGAATGCGCTATTCCTTCTATGATGAATTGGGCACACCTATCTACATTCCAGCAAGGTAACAACTCTGAACTTTGAAAACTAAGCAAAACAGCCCAGCAAAGAGGGTTTGATCCGTGTACTGCCTCCTATGGAATGGGAAAATGCAACATTAATGGAGATGCATTAGCTGTCTTCATCTGCACTATGGTTTATTTTCAACAATTACAGCCTTTAAGTGCCCGTACCCGTATTGAGCAACATGAACATAACACATAGTCGCCGAGAAAACTAAAATTGCTGTAGCAATCTTTAATCAGATTGGCCACATGCTGCGCAATGTGAATGCAAAGAAGTTACTCTGAGACTCGTGATGCTAAGGTTGTATAGACCTTAATTCCGACCACAAATCAGGGGTTACTCGATTACGGATTGATCAAATGTGCCTTTTCTACAAGCGACCCTTGCAGAAAATATCCAAGATTAACATGATCTCTAAAAACTAACTAAAGACAAAGCCATCCAGACATCACATGGGAAAAGAAGAATTTAGCTGATGGCACTGGTGACCTCAGCTTCTAAACAAGCGAAGTCCTAAGCAACCTCTTAAAATGTGTAGAGACGAGACATCGATGTAGCCAGGAATACCAATCAAGGAAAATTCTATGTTGATGATCACCTTGGAACAAGGACGCATGAGCAACCAAAAACAACGCGACTACGTGTGTATCTAAGCAGTCGAAATGGACACCAAACTGAACTAAGATAGAATCGCAATAAGATTATGCACCAAATCAGTGAACGATTGAAGGAACTCTCCATCGGAAGAGTAGATCACATGGTAAACGAGATTCCGTCCACCAATCATTTTCGAGAAATGTTTAGAGCAAGCAAAACATTAAAATGCATTACTCCTCAACA
This sequence comes from Chaetoderma sp. LZ-2023a, assembly GCA_034401795.1. Lineage (NCBI taxonomy): Eukaryota > Metazoa > Mollusca > Caudofoveata > Chaetodermatida > Chaetodermatidae > Chaetoderma > Chaetoderma sp. LZ-2023a. The sequence continues at coordinate 101,887,962 of CM067369.1, read as the reverse complement.
ACCGCTTGCTGTATATAATTCTGCATGATGGGCATGCTATCGACTCTGTCCAAGAAAAGGCTGAAACAATCAAGAAATTGTTCAAAGATCAGTTAACTGACAAGGAAAATGAAGCTTAACCGACATTTGAAGGCTAACCACGGCCGCTACAAACACCAATGACAGAAACGGATGCTAGAAAGGTTTAACATATTTAACGAATGGCCGCGCATGGGCGTGACGACATTAATAATGAACTTCTTAATTATGCAGATAATGCCATCTCAAAACAAATCGAAAGTTTGTGTAACACGTCATGGCGTTCCCAAATCCTAAGAAACCACGCAGATCTCTTTCCAACCCGAGACCAATTGTGCTTCTGAACATCATCCGAAAGATCATACCTATCAAATGTGACATTAACTCGTATCAGAGGTAAGATTGACAAATGTACTGCGGACTGGCAAAGTGGGTTAAAAAGAGGAGGTAGTTGAGTTGACATAGACTCAGCAGTACTTCCTAAGCATTGGGATTATCAAGATGCGAATCGACATGTCACATGCATTAGATACCATCAAGAGGCCACGGATCCTTCAATTTATCCCTCAAGCTGGCTGCGATGATGACGAACTATGTGTGGTGAGACACTTATTAGCAAACACACAACTAAGTGTTTGCGTCAAATCAACACTGTCTGCACAGTTTGAAACATCAATAGGACCACCACAAGGTGGTGGTTTCTCACCAGTGCTCTTCACATGCTACCTCACTGAACCTATATAATCGCAAAAGCGATGGTCTATGTTCGAATACGTTCTTCGAATGCCAGAAAATATGCATGCTCAAAAAGCTCTAGAATGTGGAGTGGTGTGTGCCAACATGTATCAAGCACAATATAAACGTGCTAAATGTTTTGCAATCAGACCACAAGGAACGTATTTTAGGATAACGAAAGACAAGAATGAACCTGAATGAGTTCAGGAAGCTCGCGGTTGGCAAGACACTGTGGAAGAGGTGCAGAACAACTGATTGACGAACACAGTCACTCATCACCACCACCACCACCACCACCATCATCATCATCATCATCATCACCGGCAGCAGCAGCAGCAGCAGCAGCAGCAGTAGCAGCAGCAGTAGCAGCAGCAGTAGCAGCAACAGCAGCAGCAGCAGTGGCATTAAAAATACTGACTCTGAAATTCCGCCTTCATGAGGGTCATTAGCTGTCTATAACTATATGTCTGTGGTTAAGCCAGTATCGGATATTGTAATATATGGGCCAGTAGAACGTTGTCGCTAAAGACACGTGGTTTCTTCAACCTATTGGCGCCAACAGTGCCTCAAAGTGTTCAAAATGATACTCATATCAATGGAGGAATCCGATTTAGCAATGCCCCGCCAAGCTCTAGCTAAGGGACACACACACTTCGACCGGCTTGGAATCAATCGATTGCTGAACTCCCAAACTATCAATTTCAAAAATATATAGGTAAGCTATTGAATATTTTGAAACTAATTTGAGTGGGTTCTGTTGCTGCCACAGACAAATTAGTTTCCAAATATTCAACAGTATGTTTATTTAATAGCAAACACATACAATTCGTACACCAACGGTTAGTCATCAATTAAGCGTTCGTGACTAACGTACGTATCAAAGTCATTTATGACGCGATTGATTATGATGTCCTCTTACACGGCACCTACTTGACTATGACGTCATATGAGTGATGGATAAACTGGAAATGTCTATTACCGGTATGGTAACACGTTAATGGTCATTATATTACAAGAAAAGTATAGGTCTTGCACCTATGAAATAGGTTTCTGTTTTCCTGCAAACGAACATTCCTCAAGACCATTGCAGATACCGTTTTAGACAGGCTTGTCCAGCAAAGGAATACTCCGCACGATAAGTCCAGCTTCTGCTTATCCGATGTCTATTCGTGGGTCAATAAGTCTTTTTTGTAAATTCACCGTTGTAATGAGAGGTTCTTTTAACGAGTCAGTCATTCCAGTGGTAAATTTTCTTTGCTAAAAGATAACCTTCTTTTGGGCTGAAATGGACATTTTTCCCGAGCTTTTTATATCTTGTATATACATAACCATAACCATATACAAAGCAATTCAACTTTCCAGAATACCCATCGATGATGTTACGTCATATGACGTTACACCCAGATAAGTGGCGTGTAGGATAACGTCATAATCATTACGTCATAAATGATTCTATTAGGCCCGTCTGTAACTCTTAATAGTCATACACGTTGTAAGAATTGTATGTCTCTACAATTTAATAAACATGCTGTTGAATATTTTGAAACTAATTTGACTGGGAGCTGTTGTTGCCTTAGGCAGCTTACCTGTATGGTTTTCTGGAAATTGATAGTCAGGGAGTTCAGCGACCGATCGATCACAACACGAGCGAGGTGTAGGTGGAGCTTAGCTAGAGATGGGCGGGGCATAGCTAAAAATGGAACGGTCCATTACCAATTATTTTAACATAAAGGCAAATAGTATGTGTGCATACATAGACAACACACGTGTTCAAGAGCGGCAATTTGGGGGTAAGTGCAACCTCCTTTAACCATTTAACAATTAATCCGGGTAAAATGACTTCTACGGTGGTTTGGTAAATGTCCATTTGCACTTTGTAGACTTAGAGATCTATTTTAATTTACCATTAGAATGACAGGCTCAATAACCGATGCAGTTGCAGTTGTAAATTTGCGAACCATACTCTTCTCTTGTTTTATGGACATTTTCTATGAGTCACTGGAAATCTTCTTGTATAAATTTGAGGGTCAACTGGTTAACTATTGCATCGAGATAGTGATAATTGTGACCGTCTTCATCTTGGCTTACTTACAGGGTAACATATAATAGCCATGACACTGAATGCCTAAAAACGAATGCGACGGGAATTGATTCATACAAGAGGTGGTTTGAGAATGTCCCGCCATTTTTCTACACCGAACTTCCAGCTATACTTGGAATCATTGGTACTGTCTTCAACACTATTCTTTTATATTACTTTATAAAAAATAAATAAATACTTGTCAATAACATTTGCATTTCTCACTGGTTTGGCGGTCACTGATTTTCTATCAAGCATATTCTGAGCATGTTTTGAAATCTTTCTTTTTCCGTTCATGGGCTTCCCAGAGTATGGCTTCACCTGCCCGCTTGTGGCGTTCGTAGCCAACGTAGCCGTGATCAGCGGCGAATTGTATCTGGTATTCTTCGCGGGATTACGATTATATTTATTGGCATTTCCTCTTCAAGCGAGGGCAAGACTCACTACTGGTCTGGTCTTGAAACGCTGTGCTGTAATATGGGCAGTATCTGCAGTCGCTAACATACGGCATGCCATACTATTCATCCCTGAACCAACCTCCTACCATGGCACCCCTGTTGCGCTGTGTATATACGCGATCAATTGATATGTAAAGGGTATACTCTTTCTCGTCTTCACCACCATTATACCGTGCATATTAATTATCACTCTTCATTTAACCAAATACGTAATCGTGGCACGGTTGCGTGGCACAGTGGAAGTAGAAAAGTAGTATAGAACACCGATGCACGTGCAGTAACCATAGTGATAGTTTTTTTCTTAATCTGCTGGTTCCGGTCACGGGTCTACCTTGTAAATCAGGAGGAGCGCATTGATGATTACTACAATAATGACGATAACCTCTACCAATGGACCCTTCCATGTTAGCTATGCCCCGCCCATCACTAGATAAGCTCCAACCACACCTCGCCGTGTTGGGATTGATCGATCCGCAAATGCCTTAGCTATCAATTTCCTGAAAACTATCCAGGGAAGCTGTTGAATATTTTGTAACTGATTTGTCTGGGTGCTGTTGCTGCGGGAGGGAGGGGAGTGAGGGAGGGAGGGAAGGGGGGAGCGAGGGAGCGAGGGAGAGAGAGAGAGGGAGGGAGAGAGGGAGGGAGAGGGAGGATAGCGAGAGAGAGAGGGGGAGGGGAGGTAGAGGGAGGGAGAGAGATAGGGAGGGACCGGTGGAGAGAGGGAGAGAGGCCGAGAGAGAGAGAGAGAGAGAGAGAGAGAGGGAGATAGAGAGAGAGAGAGGTAGAAGGAGGGAAGGATAGATGGGGAGGGAGGGCGGGAGTGAGAGGGAGGGAGAGCGGGAGGGAGGAGAGAGAGAGAGGGAGGAGAGAGAGAGGGAGGACCGGATGGAGAGAGGGAGAGAGGCAGAGAGAGAGAGAGGGGTGGGGAAAGGGAGAAAGGGGTGGGGAGAGGGAGAGAAAGAGGGAGATGGAGAGGGAGAAGGATAGAGGGTGAGAGAGGGTGAGAGAGAGGGAGGGAGGGACGGAGGGAAGGGGATAGGGGGAGGGAGGGAGGGAGGGAGGGAAGGAGGGAGGGAGAGCGAGCGAGCGAGAGAGAGAGAGAGAGGTTGAGGGAGGGAGAGAGAGAGAGGGGGGGGGGAGTGTGTGTATGTGTGTGTGTGTGTGTGGGTGGGTGGGTGGGTGTGTGTGTGTGTGTGCGTACACTTAAGTCTAAAAGAGGCGTAAGTTAAAACGGTCGTCAATCCGTATTGACAAAAAAGTGCAACTCACGACAATGACGTAAATTAGCTCAAATATTAGCGTAACTTACGCCTGCTATGTACCACGTGTAAGTCTGGGGAAAAGTGTAACTTTGGCAAAACAGCAGTAAATAAACGAATTTAGAACAGCGAATTGACATGTTACGTCGTGACATGACCTTTGAACTCATGCGGACTGCATATAATTTGCTTCCTCCCACCCCTTGGTAAAAATACGTTCCTACGCCCATGTGTCCGCAGCACATATATAAGTAAGTGTTTTGGTGTTTGTTATTAACAAATCCAATTCAGGCTAGAAAATAAAATCACGTTTCTCAGCATTGTTGCGATTAATATTAATTCTGAAAGCTCTGTCTGATTCAAGATCGTCTGCACTTCCGCATTCTTGACAGAACGACGTTTGCGCATCCGCGTACTCGAGAGATCTGCGTTCATTTACGACAAAAAACTTACGACAAAAACCTAATGCCTGTCTTTATGAATCCAGGTTAAGTCAAACACGTAAGTGTGATGGCGTAACTTACGCCAGGCATAACTTACACTTCTTTGTGAATCCAGTCCTTGCTACTACTAGTCTGGCAGCCCAATGTTCGGACAATTATACCCAGTAGACTGACTGTCTGACAATCCGACACGACAGACAGTTTACAAATCCAGTACTCCGATAACCCAATAGCCCGACATAGGTATCGAAGTACGATAAGACATGGTCGTCGTCATTACAAATAGCATAAGTCAGAACTTCTGCCAATACGTAATCTTTAAAATGTAGGCCAATATACAGTATTACTGTGTATAAGAAAAACAGTCTTGTTTGTTATGCAAAGGAGTGAAGGCCATGCATTTGATACGAGAGATTGAATGGGCGAGGTGCCAGTGTGAGCTGGGTGGTGTGTGACACGTAAGAATCCCTTCCTCCCTTCCACAAACGACCCCCATCCACCACCCCCACCGCCATTTCAATGTGACATATGTTATATGCCCTTATAATACGCACCGTCTTATTATGTACCAATGTGACGTTGGGAATTGGTGTCCTTCTTGAAGCTAAATGATTATGCAAGTGTCTTGAGAGAAAGAAAATATTGCGATCTGGTATGTTTGTACGCGTGTGCTTGTGTGCGTTCGCCGCCGGGAGCTGTATATAAAAACTACTTAAACAATTTGGCCCCGATTGAACTCATGCAACGCACGACCTTGCCGTGCAAGAGGATTTCTGGACTTTAGCCGTGATCCGGATAAAATAACATGAATCCGGTTTGGATCACCTGTGTTATTAGAGTTATTGATAAGTTTCATACGAAATGGTAATGGGTCTGTTAGTATCTATGTACGCTGTCTCAAGTTTGTGATACATGCATGACTCTGCTAGTAATTATACCAAGATGTTGCCCTGGTTTGAATCAAATTCTTGATCTATGAATATTTCGGAAACTACTAGTCCGATTTCCCCCAGATTTTAACACAAGAAGGGGTGTGATCATACACTAGGATTGCACAACTGTGGATGTGATCCGAATATATCCGGAACATTCGATAAAATCTGAAAACTTGCAAATTGGAAAAAAATTGGCGGGCGAGGGTCTTTGCTTTAATTTCCAACTGTTCGTTAATATCCCAGCAAATTCATACGACTGGTTTGTGTTCGATAAACGTTGGCCTCCGGCACGTCGTAATGCCCTTTTAAAAACGGATTGTTGCAAATCAATCAGTTGCGAAAGGATACAAAAGTGTTGTCCACATCTTCGGCAATCCCGTAATACGGTATTATCAATGTTAATCAAATATTTGATGTAAATAGCACGCGGGCAAAGATGATTCATATGCATAATCAAATGCAGATACATGATCCTATGACCAGGTTCGCTTCCCCGCAAGTCCGACGCGTTGTGCCCTTAAGCAAGTTACTTAACTCCGCTTTTCTCCATTCCACATAGCTGTAAATAGGTACCCGTGATGGCATATATGTACACCAGCATATGGCTGCCGCAAAATGGACTGCCAAATGAAAGGGGATAAGATGAAAAACGTGTAGAGCATGCATTCGCATGATTAGACGATATATAGATGTACCATCTATCTATTGATTTTATGATTGATTAAAGAATTGTTTGACTGACTGACTGACTGACTGACTATTTGGCTGTAGAACTACTGGCATTACCCCATTCAGAACATTGTAGAAATGGTGGATTTTTATCGTTTGGTGTGTAGTAGAGCTTGTGACAGGGTCATCATACGTGGGTGTGCATGCGTACGTGCACGCGTGTGTATGTATGCATGCGTGCGTGCGTGGGTGGGCGGGCGGGCGGGCGGGCGGGCGGGCGGGCGAGAAAACCAGTGCGCCTGTGCATACTATAGGCAGTTATTATGCAGCAGGCATATTCTTGAAATCTTCCGATACCATTGGCCATTTTGAGAATTATCTCAACTTTATCAGAAGCTTTCTGAAGCCGTTTACCATAAATTAGCCTTTCCCTCAACAGAAAGATGAGCTATTGTTTATTTGCAATGTGGTGAGCTCCTAGAGAACCATTATTCAGAAGATGTATACTGTCTAACCAAGCGAAGCTGGCTCTTTAAGATTGTGGTTTGATTGCAATGGTTTGAAATATTTGAATGCATCAAAAACCTTTTGAGAAGAAATAATTTTCACAATTTTCGCCTGACAACCCCCATAAACGACAAAACGCTCCTCTCCCCTATTTTGCGCCTTATTCACGCAACGCTAAAATACATGGATTCGTTGAAGAACATGTTCATGCCAATCAGGTAGAAACCTATACCAATTATTCTGAATACGCAAACAAACACGTGTGCGCGCGCACACGCACACATACACATACACATACACGACATAGTATGAACATGGAAGTGAAGCCACCCATTTCGGATGTTTTAGCCCCCGCCCCACCCAACCCAATCAACCCCCTACCAGTGAAGACAAATAGACATTACCAATTTTCAAATGTTGCTTAGGCTAGGAGTAGATGTTTTTTATGAGAATAATAGAATCTGATAATCGTAAGATAGCTTGCTAAGACTACATAGCTAATCTAGAAGATATTAACCACATCATCAAATCTTTCTCCCAGCTCCTTATTCAGATGACCTATGTCAAGGTCATGTCACCTAACATTTTAACACCATCACATGTGTTTGTATTGGATTTTATCAATTCTCCGAAGCGTATGAAGCCAGTTACTTATTCACTTTTTCTCAGCTCCTTATTCAGATGACCTATTTCTATTTCACGTGACGTAAATTTGTTAATGTTGCTCAATGCGCAATCAAATTCTAACAACATTATATTTATAATAAGGGAAAATTAGTTACCTCTCCGGGATGTAGAAATTGTTTGAGTGTAGCTTTCGTGACTCAAACAATGTCTACATCCCGGAGAGGTAATTTTCCTTATTATGAATCATCCTTGGATCGGGACCAACTTTTTCGGAAATAACATTATATGTGTTTGTATTAGATTTGGTCAGTTCTCTGAAGCCTGGGAAGCCAGTTACTTATTCGCTTTTTCCCAGCTCCTTATTCAGATGACGCATTTCTATGTCACGTGACCTAAATATTTTAACGTGGCTCAATGCGCAGTCAAATTCTAACAACATTACATTTGTTTGCATTGGATTTGGTCAATTCTCTTAAGTCTAGAAAGCCAGTTACTTATTCGCTTCTTTCCAGCTCCTTATTCAGATGCCCTATTTCTAGGTCTCGTGACCTACATTCTTTAATGTTGGCCAAAGCGCATTCAAATTCTAGCAACATTACATGTGTTTATATTGGATTTTGTCAATTCTCTGAAGCCTGAGGCGCCATTTACTTATTCCCTATTTCTCAGCTCCTTATTCAGATGACCTATTTCTATGTCACGTGACATATATTTTTTAATGTTGGTCAATGCGCAGTCAAATTCTAACAACATTGCATGTGTTTGTATTGGATTTTGTCAATTCTCTGAAGCCTGAGAAGCCAGTTACTTATTCACTTTTTTCCAGCACCTTTTCAGATGACCTATTTCTAGGTCACGTGACCTAACTATTTTAATGCTGGTCAATGTACTGTCAAATTCTAACAACATTGCATGTGTTTGCATTGGATTTGGTTAATTCTCTGAAGCCTGAGAAGCCAGTTACTTATTCACTTTTTCCCAGCTCCTTATTCAGTTGACCTCTTTCTAAGTCACGTGACCCACATTTTTTAATGTTGCTCAATGCGCAATCAAATTCTAACAACTTTATATGTGTTTGTATTGGATTTGGTCAATTGTCTGAAGCCTGAGAAACCAGTTACTTATTCTCTTTTTCCCCAGCTCCTTATTCAGATTGTAAATATGGGATTTGTGGACTAGCTACCCGCTAACCCCACGGCTACCTTTTGGTACCCGGGTAAATATTTGCAAATGACCTTTTGACACTGCGCAGGTCAAGTATGTTTTGCGTCGCATCCTCAGGCGTGAATATTCATAGCAGCGTCATCATGAAAAGGCGCTGGATATGGGACCAACTATTGCGGTCGCTATAGACAGTGGGTATTTGTATATAGGTCATCGGCAATAGGGCCAATTATTCACGCCGCTATTGGCAATAATCAAGTAGGCATATTCGTAGTAGGTCGTTGTGACATGAGATGAGTGGTGTAGCTTTTATGTAGTGATTTATTTACATCCGTATAGGGATATCCGATCACCACCACTGTTATTTTTATTATCCAGGTTGCTTACTGAAGGTATAAGTTATGTATTTTATGTGAATGTTTCGAGGGTTTCTAAATTGATGATTATGATCCATGGTGATAGACATATTGATTTAGCCATATTTGATTTACGTTTGATTAAGATTTCATTGCTGCAATCAATCTAGTTTTGTCATTTTCATAATCAGGAATTAGACCGGATAAATTAGGCGAATATTCAACACACGCTTAATCGTTTATAGGAATCGAACTGAATCTGTAACCCTTTGACGGGATAGAAACTGGATCTGCCGCCTTGAGATAAGTTATAGATACCTTGACGGTAAGATGCTGTTGGATTAAGGTCGGGATAGATCTTAAGATGGTTTCTGAATACTTAATACAACAGGGTTTTATAAGATGGTTAATTAAGAAGGGTATTTACATGATTCGAAGAAGCAAGTAAGATAGCAGAAATGGTGTACACAGATCCAGTTATATGATTCAGCACCGCGGGGAAATCTCGTGATGTATGCGTACTTCTGGTAATTACCCAGGATGTACATGACAGGTCAGAGATCAACTAGGCATACGTCATGACATCTCATAACCACTAATTGTCGAATCCGAATATAGATTTAATGTAGTAAAGTAATCCTGTGAAGTTAATACTTGAATGGTTAACGTTCTTGTCACAACAGAACACTGAGTAAGAGGAAGGAAAGTATGCAGTGAATGGATACTGAACGAGGCTTGTCAAAGCAGAATTGCATATGTAATCTGTCAAGAGGCATCACTTGCCTACTGGTTCTGACCGGTTGAGTTCGACCGTCTTTTGAGTGTGGGCAGGAGAGTGTTAACCAATCAAAGTAGTTAGATTTTGGAAATCACCAGGGAAGCCCTCTGAAACGTCATTACGTGGACGTCATGCACGAATCCACTGTTATTGTATATAAGGAAGTGCATGCTGTCCAATCTTTAACCCTCCGATTGCACTCTTCTCGAGTAGTATCTCTCTTGAGTTTGAGATTCAACATCAGCAATTGAATATTCAGTTTAAAATCTTTGTGAGAAATTAGCTTGAAATAGTTTAGTCGAAAGTTATGTTTGAAAAGTATTGTTAAAATTACATAGCCTGCAATACGGCTTTACTTTAATAAAGTTAGAATTTGTTATATTACTTTGTAAGATTAGTCAGTGTTATTATTTAGTGATGAAGATTTACAGAGAAAGGAAGATCAGCTTTCCCGATCCCACCCCGAAGAAGTTAATTAGAGGAAAATAGAAACCACATTTTTCAAGATGACCTATTTCTAGGTCAAGTGACCTGAATTTTTTAATGTTGGTCAATGCAGAGTCAAATTCTAACAACATTGCATGTGTTTGTATTGGATTTTGCCAATTCTCTGAATCCTGAGAAGCCAGTTACTTATTCGCAACCACATGTAATGCTGGAAAGAAGCGAATCAGTAACTGGCTTCCTATGCTTCAGAGAATTGACAAAATCCAATGAAACCACATGTAATGTTGGTTCAATTTGACTGCGCTTTGACCAAAATTAAAAAATGTAGGTCACCTGACCTGAAATAGGTCATCTGAATAAGGAGATGGAAAGAAGTGAATAAGTAACTGGCTTTCTACGCTTCAGAGAATTGACCAAATCCAATACAAACACATGTAAAGTTGTTAATATTTGACTCCGCTTTGAGCAACGGGAAAAAATTATGGTCACTTGATCTAGAAATAGGTCATCTAAATAAGGAGCTGGGAAAGAGCGAATAAGTGACTGGCTTCTCAGACTTCAGACAATTGACCAAATCCAATACAACCACATATAATGTTGTTACAATTTGATTGCACATTGACCAACATTAAAGGATTTAGGTCACGTAAGCTAGAGATATGTCATCTGAATAAGGAGCTGGGAAAAAGCGAATAAGTAACTGGCTTCTCAGGCTTCAGAGAATTGTTAAAATCCAATACAAACACATGCAATGTTGTTAGAATTAGACTGCGCCTTGAGCAACATTAAAAAATGTATGTCACGTGACATAGAAATAGGTCATCTGAATAAGGAGCTGAGAAATAGGGAATAACTAACTGGCTCCGCAGGCTTCAGAGAATTGACAAAATTCAATACAAACACAGGTAATGTTGTTAAAATTTGCCGGCGCATTTACTGACATTAAAATAATTTAGGTCACGTGAACTAGAAATAGGTCGTCTGAATAAGAAGCAGGAAAGAAGCGAATAACTAACTGGCTTCCTACGCGTCAGAGAATTGACAAACTCCAATACAACCACATGTAATGTTGTTAGAATTTGATTGTGTTTTGAGCAACATTAAAAATTTAGGTCACGTGACCTAGAGAAAGGTCATCTGAACAAGGAGCTGGATAGAAGCGAATAAGTAACTGGCTTTCTACGCTTCAGAGAATTGAGTAAATCCAATGTAAACACATGTAATATTTTTAGAATTTGTTATTAACAAACATTGGTCACGTGACCTAGAAATAGGTCGTCTGATAATGGAGCTGGAAAGAAGCGAATAAGTAACTGGCTTCCTACAATTCAGAGAATTGACCAAATCCAAAACAAAAATATGTAGGTCACGTGACATAGAAATAGGTCATCTGAATAAGGAGCTGAGAAAAACCCGACAAAGTAACTGGCTTACTACGCTTCAGAGAATTGACCAAAGCCAATACAATCACATCTAATGTTATTAGAATTTGACTGCGCTTTGACCAACATTAAAATATTTAAGTCACGTGACATAGAAAAATGTCATCTGAATAAGGAGCTGAGAAAAAGCGAATAAATAACTGGCTTACTACGCTTCAAAGAATTGACCAAATTCAATGCAAGCATATGCAATGTTGTGAGAATTGGACTGTGCATTGAGCCACATTAAAAAATGTAGGTCACGTGACATAGAAATAGGTCATCTGATCAAGGAGCTGGAAAGAAGCGAATAAGTAACTGGCTTTCTATGCTTCAGAGAATGGACCAAATCCAATGCAAACACATGTAATGTTTTTAGAATTTGACTACACATTGACCAACATTAAACAATTTTGTTCACTTGATCTAGAAATTGGTCATCTGAATAAGGAGCTGGGAAAAATCGAATAAGTAACTGGCTTCTCAGGCTTCAGAGAGTTGACAAAACCCAATGGAAACAGGTCATGTTGTTAGAATTTGACTGCGCATTGAGCCACATTAAAAAATCTCAGTCACATTATCTAGAAATAGGTCGTCTGAATAAGGAGCGGGAAAGGAGCGAATAAGTAACTGTTTTGCTACGCTTCAGTGAATTGACAAAATCCAAGACAAACACATGTATTGTAGTTAGAATTTGACTGTGCATAAACCAACATTAAAAAGTTTAGGTCACGTGACCTAGAAATAGGTCATCTGTATAAGGAGCTGAAAAGAAGCGAATAAGTAACTGGATTTCTACGCTTCAGAGAATTGACCAAATCCATTGCAAACATATGTAATGTTGTTATAATTTGACTGCGCATTGAGCCACATTAAAAAATGTATGTCACATGAACTAGACATAGGTCATATGAATAAGGAGCTGGGAAAAAACGAATATGTAGCTGACTTCTCAGGCTTCAGTCAATTGACCAAATCCAATACAAATACATAACATGTTGTTAGGATTAGAGTGTGCATTGACCAACATTTAAAAATTCAGGTCAAGTGACCTAGAAATAGGTCATATGAATAAGGAGCTGAGAAAAAGCGAATAAGTAAATGGCTTCTCAGGCTTGAGAGAATTGACAAAATCCAATGGAAACACATGTATTGTTGTTAGAATTTGACTGCGCTTTAAGCAACATTAAAAAATGTATGTCACGTGACCTAGAAATAAGTTATCTAAACAAGGAGCTGGCAAAAAGCGAATAAATAACTGGCTTCTCAGGCTTGAGAGAATAGACCAAATCCAATAAAAATGTTGTTAGAATTTGACTGCGCCTTGACCAACATTAAAATATTCAGGTCACGTGAGCTAGAAATAGGTCAACTGAATAAGGAGCTGGAAGGAAGCGAATAAGTAAATGGCTGTCTACGCTTAAAAGAATCGACCAAATACAATACAAACACATGTAATGTTGTTAGAATTTGACTGCGCATTGACCAACATTAAACAATTTTGGTCACTTAACCTAGAAATTGGTCACCTGAATAAGGAGCTGGGAAAAATCGAATAAGTAACTGGCTTCTCAGGCTTCAGAGAATTGACAAAGTCCAATGGAAACGGAGGTAATGTTGTTAGAATTTGACTGTGCATTGAGCCACATTAAAATATTTAGGTCACGTGACCTTGAAATAGGTCGTCTGAATAAGGAGCTGGAAAGAAGTGAATAAGTAACTGGCTTACTACGCTTCAGAGAATTGACCAAAGCCAATACAATCACATCTAATGTTATTAGAATTTGACTGCGCTTTGACCAACATTAAAATATTTAAGTCACGTGACATAGAAAAAGGTCATCTGAATAAGGAGCTGAGAAAAAGCGAATAAATAACTGGCTTACTACGCTTCAAAGAATTGACCAAATTCAATGCAAGCATATGCAATGTTGTGAGAATTGGACTGCGCATTGAGCCACATTAAAAAATGTAGGCCACGTGACATAGAAATAGGTCATCTGATCAAGGAGCTGGAAAGAAGCGAATAAGTAACTGGCTTTCTATGCTTCAGAGAATGGACCAAATCCAATGCAAACACATGTAATGTTTTTAGAATTTGACTACACATTGACCAACAATAAACAATGTTGGTCACTTGACCTAGAAATTGGTCATCTGAATAAGGAGCTGGGGAAAATCGAATAAGTAACTGGCTTCTCAGGCTTCAGAGAATTGACAAAACCCAATAGAAACATAGGTAATGTTGTTAGAATTTGACTGCGCATTGAGCCACATTAAAAAATCTAGGTCACATAATCTAGAAATAGGTCGTCTGAATAAGGAGCGGGAAAGAAGCGAATAAGTAACTGGATTTCTACGCTTCAGAGAATTGACCAAATCCAATGCAAACATATATAATGTTGTTATAATTTGACTGCGCATTGAGCCACATTAAAAAATGTATGTCACATGAACTAGACATAGGTCATATGAATAAGGAGCTGGGAAAAACCGAATATGTAGCTGACTTCTCAGGCTTCAGTCAATTGACCAAATCCAATACAAATACATAACATGTTGTTAGAATTAGAGTGTGCATCGACCAACATTTAAAAATTCAGGTCAAGTGACCTAGAAATAGGTCATATGAATAAGGAGCTGAGAAAAAGCGAATAAGTAAATGGCTTCTCAGGCTTCAGACAATTGATAAAATCCAAATGCAAACACATGTATTGTTGGTAGAATTTGACTGCGCTTTAAGCAACATTAAAAAATATAAAAAGACAGTAACTTCTAACTTATGTAGATTATTATAATCTACATTAATTGATAGCTAATAAAATTTCCTTTTCGAGCATATTATGTGTTAAATTACAAACAAAATAGAAATAGAATAGAAAAATAAGGATTCTACTCCTCTTAGTTAGGCGAGAAATCCTGGGCCCGGATTCACAAAGAAGTGTAAGTTACGCCTGGCGTATTATAGGAAGGGTATTTCTCCATCAACCAGACACTCGCATCTCCAGTTATATATAAGTGTACAATATGGATCTTAAGCACGTTTTCCTTATATAGCTGAAGAGGAGACGGTGGGTGCTTTCTTGATAACGATGCAAGAGACTAAAAGAGAATGTCTGGCAAACATGCTACAAACTAGAACAATCTGTAGTATATAATCGATTGAGTTAATAGCCATTACAGCCTTGAATTATTTCAGGCAAATTACAAGATGTCTGGATACTCTTTTTATAAGCGGTAAAGCTGACGTCAAAGAGAATGCTTGTAAATAGAGAAGGAAATTTAGCACCTTCCAGTAACACCGATACCATTTATGAGTTTGTAATGCTAAGGTTTCACACAACACAAAGGCATGGCTTTGTTCTGAGGTGTATACACTTATCGATCTTACTATTGATAAACGAGTGTGGAGGGATTTGGCTACACCATATACGTACATGGCCAAGTTATATTTTTGACGCACAAATGGACATCCCCAACGTTGTAAACACACAGTCATCGATCCCAACGTGCAATACAAGGCAGAAATTAAATAAAATGATTCCCAAACAAAAGCAGAAACATCTTAGTTATCAGAACTTTGAATACGGTGTACAAAAGTGTGTGTTGAATATGTTGAACATAATTGGATTGGAGGGCAATGATACTTTAGGCAACAGTGTCTCCTAAACCAAGTATGTTCAAAATATTCACCAATACATTTTATTTAGTTTTTAGAAACATTTTCAGTTATCCATTGCTAAGCTCCACACACAGCTCGCCCGTGTTGGGATCGATCGATCCCTGAACTCCCTGACACAACCAATTTCCAGAAAACTATACAGACAAGGCAGCACCAGCGTCCAGTCAAATCAGTTTCAAAATATTTCTCAGCATCTTTATTAAATAGTAAAGACACACAATTCGTACAACAACGCTTAGTCAGTCACCAAGTATACGTTCGTTACGTACTTATCTACGTCATTCATGACGTCATTGCTTATGACGTCAACCTACACGTCACGTTGTTGGTAATGACGTCATATCATGGGTGGACAATTTGGAAAGGTCCAGTAAAGGTACATATTCACACCAATCTGCTTGAAAATAAAATTGTTAAAATTGTATAATTTTAGAGGCTTAAATTGTGTACCTCGATGTAATGAAACGAAATAAATCTTAACAAATTGCAAATATGGGATTGTCTTGTGGGAAGTCATGACCCCGCAGGATGTCTTATATTTCAAGTAAGTCCCAAAACAAATTGAAAATACCAGGTGAGCTAAGGCCAGATGACATCGTTATTTAATGATATATTTATGATTCTGATAAATTGAGATCAGCGCAGTAGCTGATGATATTGCTTAGTAAACATCGGCCAGGCATGTTTCTGGTAAATGGCTAGCGTGCTGGATGTAGCACGGTGATGCTAATAGATGAAATTAATAATGTAATATTTAAGGTAAGTGAATTGATTGGAAAAGATTCCATGGTTCTGAGTTGAAGTGGATTTGAAAATAGTTTGGATAAAAGTTGCTGCTGTTCAGTCGGCACACACTTTTATGGTATTCAGCAGTTGTTAGGAATGGTAATTTAGAAAATAATCAATGTATAACAATCAGAGTTGGCATGAGTGAAACTGAACGTGACAAACGGACTTAGTTGATGACGTAAGTGATATAGTCTTTCACACTGAGTCGAAACAACACCACCTGGCAATGAGATCATACAGCTCATGTGCCTATTCACCCTAGTATTCTCGAGGATTCTCCATCGCTAGGCAATGGACCGGACAGGACATGGACATCGTAGCATCCTTCAGGAATTAATAACATAATTACAATTCGTATATCAACTATATGTCACTCATACAATGGCATGCAACAACAACACATTCCGTAATGTTGTTAGTTAGCTGACAGATCACATCAAATCAGAACCGGTCCCCACCGCTTTGTCTATGTGAGGCACCATCTCCATGGAAGAATAGGACAGAGTATGATTGGTTAGGATGACGTCATAACCAACCAGCGTCGGTTAAACTCTGTAGTAAAGAACAATGTAGAATAGGTTTGTACGTCAGGCAAGGGGATGGATGGATCGCTGATTGGTTGAAAAGACCAACATTTATCAGGCCAGAACTTCTAGGAAGAAATAGGCAGAGGTTGATTGGTGGACTGATTGTTCGACCAGTCAAAGTGTGCTTATGGAATACCTAGAAGAGTTGTAGGAATAGATTTGAGAGAAGTCTAAATATTAGCATCATTATAGAACTGGGTTATAGAGAGGATTAAATTGTATATAAGGTGAGATTTCGGTCTTATAATTTAATCAATCCACCATCGTGATTCACTGAGCGTCTCGCTGACGTTCAGTTCGTGAGCTACTGCTAAGCATAACGAAGCTCTTTTAGACTTGAAGATAGTTTAAGTTCTTGTAGTTTGTACAAACGATTTTCTACTAGTCTGATTGTGAGCCATTTTGCTCTTGTATTAAAACCTTGTATTAAATGTTAATAAAAACCTAACTCTTACGTTTATGTAAGACAGTCGTTTATTAAGTCAATTTAGCGGTAGGAATCTAGTCGTGAGCTCGAGGAAACCTCCAGTCCTTACCTGGAGATCAATAAGTCAGATAGACCCAGCAGTCAATAATATAATATCGTCATTTCACCATCTGTCAGACGAGGCGAGCCCGACTGCCGTTCTCCTTCTCCGTTACCGATAGCCAGTGTCGCAGCAACCCTATCCAGCTACCGGTAGCGAAGCGGGACCAAGTACTGAAGAAGAAGTTTCCAGTCATCGTCGTTGACCCCTGAAGACCCAAAATCTGCCAGGATTCGGCTAGATTCAGTATTATCGTATAAATTCGTAAATTCGTTCGTATATTATTATTGGCACCGGAGTGCGGATCAGTGAACTATGTAAGTACATTTTAGAATATAGTCCAGTATAGGCCAAAAATATTTTTACCCGGAACAAATTGCAACATAATTTTTTTACCTCGCCCAGTGTATAGGGGGCCATCATGTACAACATATCAAAAGTCCTCCAAAATTCCAATAGGGGAAAGGGTAAAATTTGCATAATTATTACCAGATTTGGGCCATTTCACCTGAAAAATCCATTTTTCTTTATTTCTTTAAAACCGGTATGTAATATATGTGTGACTGGGTATTTTTGGACTTTTTTAGTAATAAATGAATACGATTGACATATTTTCCACAAATTAAATGTATTGTGTTATGCCACTTGCATGAATTTACCTAATACCATCATTGATATTGATACAATACATATTATATTTTATTATGTCACGGTATTGTGTGTTTCTAAGCTAAGCTAAGATGAAATAGTATGGCATAGGTACCTGGTTTCTACTAATTTCATCTTGCATCAATTATCCAAGTCATCTTCCTCAATGAGCGTTATTGAATTCGAGCAACTGAGACCCTTCGCAGGCGGATGTGCAGCTGAGCCCATGTTTTCTACAGGTGCATCTCTTTGATTCACAGCCAGTTTTGCAGCTGCATCTAAAGGAATACAGTAAATCGTCAGGTGCTGCCAGCATGTCAGTCTTAACAGGCAGCATTTGGTGGTTGAGAACTGTCCAGCCCCATTCTGTTGGATCCATATCTCCAGCATCTCCTCTCCAAACTTGAATTTGGTAGTACACGCGAAGACTGTGAAACTTTGCGGATGCGGGTGTTGGTGGTAAATCTCGTGCTTCAACATACTTGGAGCTTTTTGCAACCTTCTTCCTGAATCGCTTGTACCGCAAAGCAACTAGACTATCCATTGAAGTGCCATTGTATAGAATAAGCATTGCCTTCTCACCTGCTTTTATCACGTCATCTTTATTCGCATTACTCATTGTAAACACTTCAGCAATTTGAGAGAGTTCTTTGCAGCACTGGATTTTGCTAAGGGATGCAGATTTTCCAATTCCATAAAGCCTAGATGTTGAGTCACAGCCAAGGATATCATGGATAAATAACAGCTGTGAGCACAAACAGAACCCGAGTTTTTCCTTTGCCATTTTGATATTCCACAGTCGGGGTTTCTTTGCATTTTGCTTTGGCTCTGGTCTGAAAAATAGCTGACAGCCATTCATATCAGTATGGTATAGAAGCAACACCAGTAGGTCGGTATCGTCTCCAACAAGAGCAGTATGGAACGAAAGGTAACAACGTTTGGCTTACCATTCACAGTGCTAATAAATATTTCATCGCCATAATTATCTTTTATTTTATCCTGCATGTATTTGGTACTGTATGCTTTATTCTCTTTATCATCGAGATACTCTTGCATTTTATTAACGAGGTCGTGCAGGGTCAGCTGCTCATCATCATTATTTTCAAGAAATGCCATTGTCGCACTAAATGCTCTTACTCTGTCCAAGTCTTCTGGCCTTCCATGTTTTTGGGATGAGCAAGATGAGTGCAGCTGAGGGATATTTTTCAATTTACGCTGCAGCTTTGATGGTATACTGCATTGACAACGCATAAATCCGGCGTGAAGGCAAGCCGCCCAGCTACAAGTTTGCCCCATTCGTCTTTTCTCTGCTCACAGGCCTCGGCGATACTACATTGAAAGTCATGAGTACTTACTGGATAAATATCATAGCCACGTTTCTTTCCATCTTGAATTTTTGCAGGGTATCCGCATAGCAAACAATGTTCACTAAAATTGAATGTTGGACTTTCTGAACGGAGTGTTCGCATGGGTGGCGGAGATTGTTCAATTTTCTCTGCGTCACGGGCAATCCGCTTGGGATCAATGAACTCCCGTCGACATTTTACATGAACCCTCTGTCCTACTTCAGCTATGACATCGCTTTCACTGGCTCTGCTAGCATTGTTAATACCGTCACAGCCTTTAACTCGAAGCTTAACAGTTTGTGAGCCATTTTCTAGGCTCTGGTTACAAATAACGCATGTATCTAAATCCATGTCCATATTCTGATTGAATTGTATAGAAATTTATTCAAATTGTGAGATAAAAGTGAAAATTAAAATGCAATTTATTTTAGATAAAATTTTAAAAGCGATAAACAAAATTAAATTTACTTTAAATATAATTTTTTTAAATTACCCCGGCCCTGTGCATACAACCATATTTAATCTGTGGTTTGGAGAATTTGTACAAGTGGTTCAAGGCAATATTGCCAATTGCTTACTGTCTTCCGTGACCATGAAATTCAGAGCTTAGACAACATTTCTACTTCGTTTATTTGCGTAATGAAGCAGGTAAGGGAAGTTTCATTATTCGGATAATGGCGGTAGCTAAATATGCGAATTTACCCACTTTCCCATCGAGGGATTTTGGAGGACTTTTGATATGTGACACCTGGCAGTCCCATGAATGCCGCAGAAAATAAATAAATTCTGTTGCAATTTGTTCTAGGTTAATTTGTAGTTTTACTGGACTAATATGAGTACTCCGCCAATAAGGCCTGTAATTTCAGTGTTGAATGACATTAATGATCGTGTGCATAACTTCATAGATCTCGTAAAAATTTCAGAACATCCAAGCGTTGTGCAGCATCGTGAGTATCACGAAAATACCATTGTAAAAATTGTAACGGACATCCGTTGCGAGGAACAGCCTCGATTAAAGCGTGTGGTAGTACAATTGTACTACCAGTAATTCGTGTTAGTTCAAGATTGTGTACCATACTAGAGGGGATGAGATGGCGGCTCGTCATGAGCATGACCCCACTCTGCCACCACCGCAGCAGAGAAGGGAAGTTCCGACTCCACCCCAGCATGACCCGCGCCATGAGGCTGTCGAGGTGATGCAGACCTTCGGCACCCCCATGGCCCAGACCATAACTATGGAGGAAGACAGGCGGGAGCAGAACCGAGTCTACCGCCAAGAAGTTAGGGAATTGACCCAA
This sequence comes from Chaetoderma sp. LZ-2023a, assembly GCA_034401795.1. Lineage (NCBI taxonomy): Eukaryota > Metazoa > Mollusca > Caudofoveata > Chaetodermatida > Chaetodermatidae > Chaetoderma > Chaetoderma sp. LZ-2023a. Next base: position 101,867,188 of record CM067369.1, on the reverse strand, counting down.
CGAATAAAGCCTTGTGATGGTCTATTACCTGAAGAAATTAGGCAATTTCTCGACGAGACCAGGAGTGTATGGGAGGCGACTGAGGGGAATTTAGATGGGACACCCGTCTATATCATAACCTGAGCGTCTCGTGGGCAGCTGTGTAAAGCAGTGGATCAATTCGTCTTAGGAAAGGTGTGTAACGAAGTTACTTATGAAGAACTACGAGATTTCGTGACGCTTAATTTTGTATCGGCCAACGAGGCAGAGAGGGTCAAGTATGACCTGGAAGCGGTGCGACAGAGGGCGAACAAGACAATCATCAAGACATTCAACCGACGCCACAAAGAGCTGTCTGCCCGAGCATACCCGACCCAGAATGGGGATAGTCAGTGGATCATACTGTCCGCCTACATCCGAGCTCTAAAAGACCAGGGTATTGGGAGACGAATTGTTCGGAAAAAGATAAAGATGTTGGTTGCGGCGATGGAGATGACAGAGGACGCAGAAGGTTGGAATGACTTACTTCAAGCGATGCACATCGCAATTCGTCATGAACGGGAAATGGAAGTCGACATGATCGACGAAGAGGAAGGAAAAGGTGTATGGGCAGTAATCAACAGCATGAAGCGACAGATCGCACAGCAACGTAAGTTGATAGAGAAGCTTTGTGGGGTTATTGAAAGCCTTCAGAGTGATCCGGTATTTCGACCACCACAGCAGGCACCACAAAAGCCATGACAACAGCAGCAAGCCAGAGCCACGCCAAAACCGGCACTCAAAAAGCGAGAGGCACCAACCTGCTTCAATTGTGGTCGGCAAGGCCACTTCAAACGAGACTGCACTCAAGCAGTACAACCTGCACTGAATCGTGCCGCACCTCGTGCAACACGTACACCATGAACACAGCGACCACCGATGACCTGTTTCAACTGCGGTAAGTTGGGACATATGGCCCAGGGCTGCTATGCAGCACCTACCGCACCATCACCACCGAAGCGATTGGTGACGTGTTTCCGGTGTCAGAAGGTGGGTCATTACCAGAGCGACTGTCCTTCAAACCAACAAGCACCACCGCAGTGACGTGACAGACAGATAATAACAGCTTTCGGGAGGAATCGCTGATGCAAGTCAATCAAGTGGATCGTTATATTGGCTATGACGATTGTAATTCTTATGATTCCGAACGCGAACCAACTGTGCATGCGTATTCGAGGAACACATGGCGTGATATAGCAAACCGCATGAATCGCGACCGACAGTATGAGGATCGCGACGGGTTTGTGCTGACAGACGAATGTACGGATGAGTATGGCCGTTATTCTTACGGTGTCAGAGAAGACCCATCCGGCTGGAGAAGATCATATGCAGAAGTTGTGGATGGGCACTGAAGTCCATTAAACGAGTTCGGAGGGAGCCAGTGATGACTGAACGGTTCCTTATCTGGCTCGAGATGGAAACGAGTAGTCGGAAGGACAGGGATGAGTACATTGATGCTTTAATAGATACTGGTGCAAGTACTTCCCTTGTCAGGAAAGATATACGGAGGAGCATCTCGAATGCTCATCCATTAAAATGGGTTAAGACTTTGTTAGCCATAAATGGTTCACCGATTAATATCTTGGGAGAAACCCAAGTTAAATTCAGAGATGCAAGGCCAATTCCAAGTATGATTGTGGGAAGCATGATCCATGAGTGTTTAATTGATGCGGATGCTTTGTATATGGGAAATGCAAAGATACACTATAAGACCAAAGAGGTAGTATGGTTTGGTAAGGTATATCCGTTTAAGATACCATTTAGAAGTCAAAGTGATTATGTATATGCCAGTTGTAAGGAAACGACCGGATATGCAGTTATTGACAAAATACTGAGCGACTTTGCCAAAAATTTCGATACGGCTCGTCCAGATACTTTAGAACGTATGCCCAAGGTAGAGTGTACAAATCTAACAGGAGACCACCCTCCTATTCGACAGAAAGCATATTGAATACTGCTAGCTAAGGCTTACTTGGTTAAGAACCAAGTTAAAGAAATGCTAGCGGCGGGCGTCATAAGACCATCGTCATCACCTTGGGCATCACCCATCACCTTAGTGCCCAAGAAGGATGGTGATACCCGATTTTGTGTAGATTTTAGGAAATTGAATTCGGTGTGCCGTAAGGACAGTTATCCTTTACCGAATATCTCTGATATTTTTTATTCAATAAGGGGCGCAAGGATATTTTCTACGATGGACTTGAAGTCTGGCTATTGGCAGATGCCCATGGCTAGCCAAGACATTGAGAAAACAGCGTTTGTTTGTACAGAAGTTCTCTTCGAATGGATTCGTATGCCATTTGGTTTTTGCAACTCAGGTGCCGTATTTCAGAGGGCAATGAACGATATTTTCCGTGAATTTGTAGAAAAATATGTGCATGGTTTCGTCGACGATATAGTCGTATATTCACGAAATCCGACCGAGCATGCACATCACTTACGTATGGTCATGCGTAAGATTCAGGAATATAATTTGCAATTAAAGAAGAAGAAATATGACTTTGCAAGTAAGTCTGTTGACTTGTTAGGATATCACATTTCAGCCCAAGGAGTAGCTCCTCAAAGTCAGAAGGTTAAGGTCATACAAGAAATATCACCACCACGTGATGTAGGTGAAGTTCGTAGTTTTCTCGGAGCTACTGGCTATTATAGATCGTGCGTGAAAGGATATGCTGAAATGGCTAAACCATTGATAGAATTGACAAAGAAATATAAAAGATTTGAAGGGGGGAAACATGAACAGCAAGCATTTGAGAAATTGAAGAACTTGCTGTGTAGTGAGACCGTACTCACCTATCCAAATTTGAATAAACCGTATACGTTATATACCGATGCGTCTAGTTATGCAATAGGTGCGATATTAGTGCAAGTGGATAGTAAGGGTATTGAGCGTGTGATACAATATGTCAGCTCAACTCTTAAAGACAGTCAGTTAAATTGGCCCGAAATAGAAAAGGAGGCTTATGCTGTGATTTATGCATTGAAGAAGCTTAGACCTTATCTATTTGGCATGCAGTTCACTGTGTATACTGATCACAAACCTCTTAAGAGTTTGTTTGTGGGCGAGGTCATGAATACTAAGGTGCAGCGCTGGGCGGTACTGATTGCTGAGTATGAATGTAAGATAGAGTACATCCAGGGTTCCAAGAATATCCGAGCGGATATGTTATCCAGGTTACGTCGACCTGTTGAAGTCGCCATGTTAGATATTGGTGACTACGTCATACCGGAGGTAGACGGAGGCGTCTGACCTCATGTTCCTTTAGAGGTGTACGACGTACCGTATGCTGGATTGTGTACCGAACAAACCAAGGAATTCCTGGAGTTGTTTAAGAACACCCCGGAGGAGTACATGGTAAACAACGGTATATTGTATTCATTAATTCCACCTTCAGCGTTGGACGCTGAGTACCCCCAGAATCATGTTACCTACCCTGTTCCGTGAGAAAGTGCTCCGGAAGGCTCATGAACGAGCCGGTCACCAAGGTTTGAAGAAAACCATCGGTATGGTGAGAGATTCTTTTGTTTGGCCATCATTAAGAAATGATGTGGTATGTCGGTTAGAAACGTGTACCATGTGCCAGGTTAACCCACCTGTCACGACTCGACCTAAGTATACTGAGATGCCTATGGCCAATTATCCCAGTCAGATAATTGGGATGGATCTAATCGGTCCACTCTTAGGATCGAGTAAGGGTAATAATTATGTCATACGATCATTGATCATTGTTCTGCATGTGCGGAAGCCTACCCGATTGCAGCAAAGACGTCGCAAAACGTCGAAGACAAGTTTTTCAATGAATATGTAGCTCGTCATGGTGTTCCAGAAATTCTTATTACTGATCAGGGAAAAGAATTTTGTTCAAATTCACTAGAGCAGGGATTTCACGAGCATGGCATAGACCATAGAAGATCGAGTCCGTACCATCCACAGACTAACGGACGTACTAAACGGTTCAATCGAACCCTTAAAGAGTTGATTCAAAAGGGTGTAAATAATGAATCTCGAGCATGGGAAGATGAGGTAGGTGCAGCTTTAACGGCGTATCGCAACACTCGTCATTCCACGACCGGATATACGCCATTCTATCTGACGTATGGTCGACGTGCTAGACTTCCGTTTGCAGTTCCACTTGATGCAGCTCATGATTTGGGTAAAAGACTGACCTGTCTTAACAACGTCTTAAGTCTCGAGAAATACACCGGGAACAGATTGATAAGCGTCAAACGCTGGTGAATATAAAGTTGGTGATTCAGTGGTTGTAAAAGCTGAGGAGAGGATGAAGTTGACCTCTCGTAGTGACCCTGAATACGAGATTTTAAAGATTAATGGACCAGTGGCCCATGTCCGCCATCAAAGGCCTGGAAAGGTGCGCATTCTGAACATCTCGAAATTATGCGTAGTCGATTCAGAGATGTGCTGGGACAGAATAAGACCACACTCTATTCGTAACCCTGTAAAAGGTACGAAGGCAAGCCATCATCCACGAGTACTGCCAGTACCTGAGTCCATACCTTTTCCTGTACCCGGGTCTGACCAGGCGCCTCGCAAAGTAGCTCGTAGGAAGTGACTGACACCTACAGGAGCACCGGAGGTGCATAAGATGGGTAGCGGGGTCGACATGGATGTTGATTGACCGGGTATGAGCAATGGTCCCAAGTATGAGTCCCTGATGGATACATCGGAAACTCCTGGTGACAATGTGCTGATGGACACCTCGGAGGATGTACGCGAGCCTGCTAACGAACCAATGGAAATGCTTCCATCGCACTCTTATAATCTGTGCAAGCGCAGTCATGGTCCTGAGTTCGAGTTAGCCGGTAAGTGTGCTAGGATTGGCGCATTTGGCTGGTCGCGACATGCTGATTTTATTAACCCTGTTGAAGCCATTATAAGTCGATGTGGGACGAAAAATTTTAGTCCCTATCCGGAACTGTTGATGATAACGTTGTACCTATCGAATAATATCGTCTAGTTTAAAGTTCGGAATTGAAAATGAATCTGTTTAGAATTTTCGCGTTATTAGTGGTTTCCGTAAGTGTAATTCGTGGAAGAGAAATAACTATACTGAGTAGATTCGTTACGGTTGATGAGTACGCAACCGTCACTAAAATGTTGCATATTACCACCTCTGCTTTTCCTATTGCTAAGATGCTTTTGTGGGTATACTACCCTTACGTAATGATGTTGTCTACGGCGAAGTGGGTGCCCATAAATGGACGATTTTCCGATGACTATCATAATTTGACAAAGCCAACCAAAACTGGTCTCTGCAGTGGTCTTGAGGAATGCCCATTTGAAGGATACGAGAAGACTTCCTTTTGAAAAGCTGCCACTTGAATGACTGGCTCGGTAGCCGAGCCAGCCACGCCAGTGGTAAATTTTCGAAAATAGTCTTTTTTTGGCCTGTAAATGGACCATTCAATAAGGGGATAGATATTATGATTTTCATGACGAAATCCTGTCATTTTGGTCATTAAAGGAGCATGGGTTAACTTGGATCTAATTAGAAGCAGATATAAAACATGTATACTTGGAAAATAGCTCAGCTATCATATATATGTCCGCACTCGGAAAAGCCAAATACAATATATTACAGGTTGAGGTAACGATATGCATAGCATTCATTTGACCAGTACGCGAAGAAATGCATCGTCTAAATCTTAGGTCATGTGCCGTCTCCATAGATCAATGTCATACAAATCAACAAAAACTGTGTAGTATAGCAATGATATGTTTTCTTTCACGTAAAGCATCGGCACCTCACACTGCTAAACATTATTATCCGAAAAATAACATTTCTTTTGTCATAAATATCATATAGCTATTATGCAGTAGAGCTGTCAATCAGAATGACCTTCACGGAGACAGCTGTTAGAGACTTCGCTAACTAATATGACATAGCAACAGCTGATGAGATAGGGTGTTTATAATGTCATCCGTAGAAGGAATAATATGGATAGAAACCTGGCAAATATGACATAAGTTCATCATTGCATCAGTGCGCCTCTGACGCATGTTATTTCAGAACCTGTTTGTCTACTGCATCGAGTTCTTAAATATAGACGTCGTTAACAAAGGGATTGGAACAGATGAATGAACCTTCTCAGTTTATTCATCAATCATATGACATCATAATTAACTACGTGACTTGTAGAATGACGTCATTATCAATAACGTCATTATGACATCATGAATGGGTAAGTTCGTCAAGAACTCATAATTGGTGATAGACTAAGTGTTGCTGTACGAATTGTATATTTTTGCTATTTAATAAACAGGCTGTTGAATATTTTGAAACTAATTTCACTGGCGATGTTGCTGCCATAGTCAGCAACAGCAACCAGTCAAATTAGTTTCAAAATAGTCAACAGCGTACCTGTATTGTTTTCTGGAAAGTCGGCCTCTCCTAAGCCGCGAGTGGGCATCCATCAAGACCTAGATAAAACAATGCAATTCCTCGATGTAACAGTCGATTGCTATGTATGCAGTGGATCTCGACCAAGCTAGTATTATACATTCAACAGTAATCATCAATATGCTTAATTTATAAGAGAGATGGAAATTTTACGGTATAAATATTATACAGTTTGAATGTATTCATATTTCCTTATTATTAACTACCAGGTGCATGGATATAATTTTGAACTGCGCTAAAAATAGTTTTGTTGTCAACAGTTGATAGTGATGCGTCCCCTTTGCATAACAGTGCGCATGCCTGTGGTTCAAAATGATTTAGATGCTGAACTGAATGTGTTCGTTGTACTGTATAATAAGGACAATATAGAAGGAAGTGTACTACATCTTCTACACCGGTTCTACAGAAACAGTATGGTGACCTTTTGTAAATCACTGTTTATTTGAGAACAGCCGTTGTGAAGTCGGGTATGAATAATGGCTAATATGCGTTTGCCTTGTGAAAAAAACGTTTGGTAATGTTTGCTTTTGTTCTGTTCTTAAATTTGGAGATTGTCTCTTCGACTTGAATATTAATTTCTAATGAAATCCATATTTGAATTGTATTAGGTAAAACTGACAGTTTATATATCTCTAATCTACAAAGGGGTGCGATAACGTTGTGTGGGTTACGGACACTTTATCTTTCAGCTGATGTTGTGTGCTCTGGAGTTATGTCCTTCGTGAAGCTAGGGACATAGGGACATCATCGCTATATAAGAGCTTGTCCATGATTAACAATTTCTGGTATTGTCGTCTGTCACTAAGAGGTTCCCAGCCAGTTTCGCGGTAAATGATGGAGGCGAACCTAGGGAAAGATTACAGAAATCGGGCGTGCGAGCATACTGCAAAATTATAAAATCCTAAGACCCCAAAACCGAAAAATGTAAAATCGAAATTGACGACATGTATACATTATATAAATGCATACTACAGAGTGACGATGTCCCCAATACGCAAACACACATTAATGAGACAGGGAAACCAACAAATGTCCTACTTAATGGCTAAATTACAGTACCTGAAATTAGAAATGCAATACAATCTCTGAAAACTAACACAGCTTCCGGCTGGGATGGGATATTCAATGAATATCTTGAGTCCAGTGAACATACAATGATACCCATCTATACTCCTTTCTATTGTGTACTCGAAACTGGAAACATACCTGAAGCATGGACTGATGGGATAATTAAACATATTTATAAAGGTATAGGTCCCCTAACTGAGCCGCAAAACTACAGGCTTATTACACTGGTGAGCTGTTTGGCTAAGCTTTTTACTAGCATCATAAGTAAAAAGATTGATAGTTATGTGGAAGAAAACAATCTTATTCAAGAAAACCAAGCTGGTTTTAGACAAAGATACTCAACAACTGACCATCTATTTGCTCTGAACGCGATCCTAGATATTTACCGAACTAAATAGAAAAAATTATTTTGACCCTTTATGTATGTATGCTTACTGTGTTCTGCGGCTGTAGTAGTAGAAACATCCTACAGATGCAATCAGCCCTTCTTCACGTTTGCCCACTGTGTCTTGTCCTCAGCCAAAATCCTTGACTTGAGTGTACCGAGTCCTGCTTTCCTGAGGCCACCTTGTAGCATGCTTAGAAGATGTATGCTATGGAGTCCTCTCCATGAATTGTATGTCTTTACCGTTTAATAAACATTATGTTGAATATTTTGAAACTAATTTGACTAAGCGCTGTTGCTGCCATGTCTAACATCTTACATGTATAGTTTTCTGGAAATTGATTATCAGGGCGTTCTGGCATCAATCGATCACAACACGATCGATGTGTGGGTGGAGCTTAGCTAGAGATGGGCAGGCCATAGCTACACCCAGAGTACAAAGAGAAATGCATCTTCCCAACAGGTGAATTCCATATAGTACTATGCATTCTCCGATAGGACCGACAATACAGAACAGCAGAATTCATGACGCCTGGATACTGGATAGAAGCTTGTTTGTTTGGTTCAACAACAACCAGAATATCTAGAATAATAAGAACACACGAAGATGTCAGTGGAAGTACACCTGACAACAATGCAGGCACTATTTGACATGATGTTAGATACGTTTTCGGACAACATTAACTTGTTTTCTCCGGACATCAACTCAGCCTGTGGAGATTTCGACTACAAAGATGCGTTCCTTGCACAAAATTAAATGCTGTAGAATATTGATAACATTGTTTTGGTTGAAAATCTAGAGAAAATCTGCCGAAGGGAGAGATTATGCCTATTGTTAAATCCACAAAAATTTACATCGTTACCGCGTCCACATTATTATTTTTCCTCCGAGGATCACGGAAGGGTCCCTTGATCTTGCACTTAGCATCTCTCAAACACCTCTGCACACACTTCTTCTGTCAAAACGGATTTAAATACTCACACAATATCTCTAATTATTTGACAAAAATGTATGAACTATAAAGGATTAGTCCATGTATGTGGAAAGAATTCGCTGATGGAAACTGTGCAGTGAAGAAAACATTAAATTTGGTAGCATCGACGTGGACCACAGACTAGACCGGAAAGATCGTAAAATGAAAGAGCTTGGATGGCTGAAGGGGATAACATGAAGGCCAAGAACACTGACCCAGTTCTTCATATAGCTCCAGAGTTGGCTTTTGAGGCAGAAAACATGGATGGTATTACCAAGAGTAGACGACCACTTCGTCCCCAGGGATCGGCTGCTGCAATTAGAAGGCAGTAATACAACGGCAGTCGTGTCAAAGCAGTTAGTGAAGTAACGCCAACCCTTTCAATATTGAAACAGGAAACCTGACGGATTTTGTCACAAAATTTATTCTACATGACGAAGTAGCCTGTTGCATTCTGAGATGTGATACTGTTAGCGAAGAAGCATACACGAGGTTTTTCTCAGAGCGTATTGTTAGAGATGAAAATTTATGAAACAGACTTAAAGCTGAAACCATGGACTGTTGCAGGCAAAGTAGTCCGCCTGAATCTGAACAAGAAACTAGTTGAAATAGAAAATCGTTCTCTCTTTGACGGCTGGAATACCATTCGCAAGACTTGGGAAAAATACTTGAGTCATTCGCATCATTCGCTCAACTTTGTACAGCATTACATTCTTTTTTCTGAAAGCAATGCATCTCTTAAGATGTATGTATGCCAGCTGTATGTACCAGGGACAAAGATCACTGACATTGGCCAGTTAAGGTGGAATCTTCTCAAGAAGATGCAAGCTGAAGCAGAGAAGCTGCCGTCCACATGAGCCGTTCTATATCACGTATTTACGAGCACATTTATAGTGTGGTATTATGATGATCAAGTCGATCCAGGTTTGCAATTACCGACTGTATATGGTTTAAAGCTGGATAACAACAGTTATATTCCAATAATCAATGATTGAAAGCCTGTACCAGAATCTATCATAGAGTTAGTATGATGTGATTGTCAGAAGAGGAAATATAGTACGTACATTTGTTCCTGCAGAAAGGCAAGTTTGATCATACAAAGATGTGCAGCTGTGAGGCACGAAATGAGTTTTATGAGAATAGTGATGTCAGGTTACATGTGCGACGAGATGATGGTAATAGCGATGAAGATAATTAATCTGATCATTAATATAAATTGTTGAATATTGAGGTATCATCCTCGCCATTATACACCAGTTGAGTGTACCTTCATTATTACTGATAAGAAATATAAAGCATAGTATGGGTAATGATAATATTATTATTAGGAAAGATGTTTTAATAAGTTATGTTACATTATATATAACTTTAAATGAATATACTTAGTCATATCTGTTTTAGAAAATGGAAGTTGTCAGTATTATATTGTAAGTGTTACCCATTCAAATTTACAGCTTATTTTTACATAATATTTTTTTATAATTCCTAGCGAGTCCAAATCATATATAAATATAATATTATTGTATACGTCTTAATGAGGAAGATTTTGAATGGTAGCATGCCATAGTTTCTTCACACTAATCACGTTTTTAGACTTATGCATACCGTACCCATGCGCCAACTCTGTTTGAGAAAAATCGTCCAAAAACAGAAAAGAAGAAAAGGCACCAACATTTTCACACTTAGCAATATATGACGGGTTAAAAATGGATGGTACGATAAATCTGCACAAACGTCCCACGGAATGAGATACGGCCAAGAACTAATAACCGCCTGAACTATCCAATCCTCGAAAGGAAATGTAGTCCATTTTGGAGGCGATACATGTTACTTGTTGACCGTATGCATCAACAAGTCACTGATACCCGAACATCAGCACTTACGTTTTACAGATCTCACGTCACCAGCAAACGGGACAAGTTCCATCATGAAGGTATGCACAAAAGATCTCTATCTAACTCTATGGTACCGATGGTCAGTAAAGACACACGTTACTAGTGCACGCATAATGGCTCTTTCCAGTTTATTCTTCCACCATATGACATCATAAAAATCAACGTGACGTGTGGGATGACGTCATAATCAATAACGCCATGAATGACGTAGATACGTTCGTCATGAACACTTAATTGATGGTGGACTAAGAGTTGTTGTACGAATTGTATGTCTTTACTATTTACTAAACATGCTGTTGAATATTTGGAAACTAATTTGACTGTACTTGTAAAGTTTTCTGGAAATTGAGATTCACAGAGTACAGGGATCGATCGATTCCAACACGAACAAGGCGTGGGTGGAGCCTAGCCAGAGTTGGGCGGGACATAGTTATAACTGTATTCCTTCACTGGTAGTCAACAGGTAATATCTGCTTCTTGCCTCTTTACCATCGCATCAGTTCTACCTGTAGCCGTGGTGAATGCAGGAATTCTTCAGGGGCATGACCCTTATAGGGGTTCTAGGTAGGCCTGTTCGGTTAATCGATATTTCATCGGCAGTCGATTATTTTTCCTGGTGATTATATTATCGAGTGTAAAATAAAATAATCGAAAAAAATCGATTTAATCAAGCAAAATCGATTTTTTATTTTAATCCGTCATAATTTAGTGTTTAGTTTTGTGATATATACAGCTAATGCATCGATGATTTGATTGCTCTAACAAGGTAGTTGCATAAACATCTATCCCTAATCCCGCACCTCCCGAGACAAAATCCATGCACGCGAATGTTTATATAAGTAATTTACTTGATACACCAATGATAGGAAGCATTTGTTTGCTACTGTTTAATATATCCCTCTGACGGCTATAGGTTGAAGCGTTGGTGGCCATTTTGCGAAAAAATATAAAAAATGAATTACTGTTTTTCATAGTAAACTCACAAAATTTCTATGCGAATTTTCACAAATTCCGACCATTGTTTTGGAACTAATTTGACTTATACTTTTTCTGCCTACTGATATTACACCTTGCAGTCAAATGATTGTCAAAATACTCGACTTTTCTAATGCTGCGAAATAGGGAAACGCCGTAGATAACTATGGGCGAAATCTATATCATAATACAAATAAAAATAATATCGCCATTTCGCGAAAAAATTCACAAATTTTCGATCCAAATTTTCATAAATTCTGCCGATTGTTTTGTATTATTGTTCCACCGGCAATCAAATAATTTTGAAAATATTCAGCTTTTACAATGCTGGAAAATAGGCAAACATCGTAGATAGGCGCTACGGGCGAGTTCTACATAATTAAAAGTTAATCTCTGTAATGTTAAAATTAAATTGGCGCCTTTTGACTGGCTTGAAAATGTGGGTATACACGCTGGTTTTTTAAAGGCATTATCCAATGGGGAGGAGTGAACAATGGATTCCAAATTGACTTCATTATACTGGGCGGGGCTGTTCCTCGTGTTCAGCCAACCAGAGGACTGGTTGATATTGCCTGTCCTATTGAGCGTCTTGCGGTCTTTTCATAGGCCTACTTAGTTGAGGTAATCTATACCTAACTACGAACCAATTGACAAAATTGCGTATCCCGTTATTTTTTAATAGAAAATCTGGCTTTTTCATTTATTTATTTATTTATTTATTTATTTATTTATTTATTTATTTATTTATTTATTTATTTATTTATTTATTTATTTATTATTATTATTATTATTATTATTATTAATAATAATTTTAAGAAAGCTATACACTCTCTCTTTCTTTCTTTCTCTCTCTCTCTCTCTCTCTCTCTCTCTCTCTCTCTCTCCCTCCCTCTCTTACTACATATTTGCTACTATCCAACGATTCAAGATTAAATAATCGATTATCCGATTAAATCGATTATTTTTCAAACATCATAATCGATTATTTATTTTCATTATCGAACAGCCCTAGTTCTAGGATGACTATTCCAGTACCATTTTTCAAGAGATTAATACGTTTTCCTCATTTCAAGAAAGTTTGTTTTTTAACTTTAGGGTGCAAAAAACCTATTACATGTTCGATTTATGACAACAGAAAATCAATATATTCTACTTTTCAAATATATTTTATGTCTATTTTTTATTCTTGGAAGTATTACTTGGTACTTAGCTTCACAGTATTCTGTATCATGGGCGTAGAAAGAGGGTGTGTGGGGGGGACAGGGGGCCCACGTTTAACTTCTCCTTCTACAGCGTATCATCCCAGCCAACGCCTCCCCCACCCCATAGGTTTGGCCTCACCCATACATTACATCACTCCACCAGACACACCACGACACCCACAACCACCCAACCCAACCACCCTGCCCCACCCACCCCACCCACCCCACCCACCCCACCCACCCGTATCCAAAAATCCACCTCACTCACCCACCTCCACACACATCCAGGTCAAAATACGCTCTGACAACACAGAGTATTCGTACAGGTGCGTATAGGTGCGTATATGCGATTGTACACATCAATTGTCATTTGTCTCTATTAACCGTTTGATCACTAATGTCCCAGCACCTCCATTTTAAGGTAACGATCCAGGTAAATTTTCAAAATTAATTTTGACAGGAACCTGTTGCTGCCAAAGGCGGCAACAGATTCAATCAAATTAGCTTCAAAATATTCAAAATAATATTTATAGAACGATTAATGGTATTCGTCTTTGTTTCTTCGGAAGGTTCAAAGGGTTAACGCGTTTGATATGGCCAATACTTTGCTTTTGTTGATGGGTAAATGACAAACCACGAACACAACTGCCCCGACCAGACCCCACCTCACCCCTTTGCGAGATCGAATTCTGATACAATAATCGTCACTTATCCTATATTTAGACCCCTTCAATATGTTCAACTCTTTTCTATATAATCTGTCGCCCAAAGCAACGGTTTTGTCCGCACGGTAAAGGCCCAAATACCATCCAATTATAAAAGTTATTTCCGACAAATTTCCCCCCAAAAAACACAGTAAAACTGCTGCCGCTGATTCTTATTATTTGTCATATTATTGCTACAATTATAAAGTTTTCTTCATGCTCGATTAGATATCGATGTAATATGTTGGAAATCCCCGGAGGCGAGAATTGTGATATAGCTGTCACCAAGACATGGCAGGATGAAATAAAATCTCAAAGCGGTGTGACATTGCGCTAATGTCGGCATAGAATCATTGACGCTGCGGCGAAATCTGAACGCGTCATTCATCTCCCACGTGGCGCATGGTATTGCCTTATATAATACTATTCTTCAAGTGTGGCGATCGTCAATTTAAGCGGTCCCTAGACGATCATTTTAGCGTAACAATAAATATATTCTGCAATAATTTATCATTTCCTGTCTTCACTATTATCTAGTTTATCCATTTCGACCGTGAAATCTCAGTATTACAATTCCACAGAAATTGTGAAAGTAATTTGAGGGGAAGACGGTACTGCCAACACCGTTCTATCACATTAGACGACAAACACGCGTTCTGAACGCAAAACGAGCGAACGATATTTTGATTTGGGTATAAAAGATGTAAAGGGGAACACGAACATAGACGTGTCAAAGCACGCAGAATTATGATTTTGTACAATTTAAATAAAATATGATGTAACGTTTCCATACTTTCGAATTGCTCAACCCTTTAACCCTCGAATTTGTTCATGAAAATATCAATTCTCTCCCAGGAAATGTCCATTTGCAGACGAAGAGAAAACTGTTTTTGAAAAGTTAGCACTGGAATGACTGGCTCGGTTATCAAGCCAGTTCTTCCAGTGGTAAATTGTCAAAATTGTCCGCAATCGGACATTTCTCAAAACCACTGCAAAAGGCGCCTTTGGCTGATATGAGTGTTAAAGGGTTAATAGTAAATCTAGCCACGAAAAATCATTTTCTTCAATTTCTCAAGAGAATCAAGGAGTGACGTCATCGTCTGAATGAATGTTGTGGTATGATGCCATCGGGTGAATATCGTCTTGTTGATGGTGTATAGCTCACACCAGCTCATTCTAACACCACCATATAAATGAGATACAAAAGGAACACTAGTGTTTGTTAAATTAGAACTTGGATCGGAGCTTATGTCCCGTTTGGTAACTGTATTAGACGTCTGTTTCTTCTAATTTGAAAACGTGTGCGACGAACTCTGAATCCACATGTTTGACAATTCACGCAATGACGTCATACCGTGAATTTTATGGCGTGTCCAAATTTATGACTTTAACAAAAATGCGAGCAGTGAGCGTGAGCTTATACAATCGCGATTTCTCTGTCTATCGACTGTCTGACGTCTGTATGTTGGTATTGAAGACTAGGGAAAATATGTTTGTGGGACATTTCGTCAATTGTTAGTGAATTAAAAAATATTGCATTATCCATTAGAACCATTAAAATGGTGAGCCCACATCTTTAAATGGTGCCGTAACTCAGATTCTTTGCGCAGTACTTTAAGTATTGAAACATATGAGTAAAAGCTTTGTGGAATGTTTTGTCAATTTCTGATAGAATAAAACGAAATTTTGCAGATATATTCTTCCAGGAAATATCTGTTTGAACCATGACTATGAAGTGGCCACACCTTTAAACAAATGCCACAGATCTGGTTCTTTTAAGTGTTTAATTATTGAAATCTATGGGGAATATTTCCCATTGTTTATGCAGTTATTCTTGTCGGATTGACCAAAGGTGATTGTTATGCATTAATTAACACATTAACCCTCGAATATGTTCAAGAAAATTTCAATTTTTTCATACAAAATGACAATTTGCAGATCAAGAAAAAAGACTATCTTTGAGAATTTACCACTGGAATGACTGGCTCGGTTATCGAGCCAGTCATTCCAGTGGTAAATTTCCAAAAATGGTCTTCTTTTGGTCCGCAGATCGCCATTTCTAAAGACCACAGCAGACGCCATTTTGGCTGATATGAGTGTTAAATGGGTATTATAAACACGTTTACAGTTTTCATCAGCCAGATGAGCACTATGGCCTCTCGACCATTTATTAATTCATGGTAGAAGAGCAACGTGTTCTTGTCAAATGGGTTTCAAAATATTCAACAGATTATCTGAATAGCTACCTTGAAATTGCGATTCTGAGAAGTTACATTTAGTGGTTTAAAGCTCCATGCACACGACACAACAAGTTCTAGACAACAAGTTGGGTACGACAGTACACACGAGCCAACAGGTTGCGTACAACATTTGTGCAAAATCCAAAATCGGCGTAAAATATTATATGTCAAATGCTAGAATTAGTGAAATATTATGTCTCCTCGTTTATCGCGATTGAAGTAGTCCTGTATGTTCATATTAAATAAACACTGGTACTCCGTGTAAAGCTCAATTAAATTATTACGTCATAATCAACTATGTGACGTGTAGGATGACCTCACAATCAATTGCAGCATGAGTGAATCGATTTAGTCATAGGCAGAGACAGCACGCAGTCAAATTAGATTCAAATATCCAACAGCTTACCTGTATAGTTTCCTGGAAATTGAGAGTTCACGCATCGATCGATCGCGCGAACGGGCGAACTGTGGGTGGAGCTTAGCTAGAGACGGACGGGCCTTATTATATCGTGTGTATCAATATTAATACGAATAGTTATTATAGTAATATGTGTTCATTTCTGAAGACTGACCGGGTTCTGGTGGGCGTTCTTGTACAAACACGTTCAGCACACGCCCAGCAGAACCTGCCCATTTTGATGCACCATATATGAGCAATTAAGCCCCACTTGCTCGAAATCATGTGACTTGTGGGTGCTAACCAAAAGGCGTGTCTATCGCCCAGCCCCTGCGATTAATGCCAGTAATGATCAAGACGTGAGAAAGGCAGTTATTGATTCTTTTCTTTTAAAAATGGACACCATGGTCTTATACTATTTATAAGCTATTATAAAATATACTGTAATATTACATATTTTCGCTGTTTTCACTTCTTCTTCTTCTGAATCCTGTGAATCATGTAAATACCCTGGTATGCCCATACAATATATGTCTTGCTGCACTCACACAGTACCGCTGCCAATAGTAGAATAATTATAAAATCCATTAGTACTAGAACTAGTTTTAACAATACCATAAGTATAATGAAAACATCCATTGCTTCTAATACACAGAGATGTTCACTCTAGCTCGCTCTGTCGCTGGATGAGCTGCAAAAACAGAGTTCACTATTTATATCAGCCTCAACTGTCAATAAAAGAATAATATTCTCCATTACACGTGTAGCGATGGATGTGCAATCTGAAAGGCTGAGCGATGCACGCAGAATTCTCGATTAGGACACGATAGACGTGTATACATTATCGGCACACCTGTCAAATCCTATTGCCTGACTGACAGACACATAATTCTCGATTATGGATGTAGTGATGGACATTCATAAATTATTTAACGATGCAGCGATGGGCGCATATAAATTATAGCCACCTATTGCCAATATTGATTATTATCTAAGTGGTCACTTTTGGCAGACTGAAACAATACACAATAAATTATTCAATATTTGCGCAAAGGGACAGCGCCACTTTTGACATCCGTCATCACAATTCTTAATTATTTTTTTCCAGAGATTTCAAGAAATGTTTGCCATGAGGGAATCGTGTGTGCGGCAATCACATGGTACTGCTTACTTAGTACATCTCGCCTATCACGTTCGGCAAATTTAACAGAATGTATATGGTTATATTGGCCCCACACACCGATTAGTGTGTCTGCCACTTGCTGCAGACCGAATAGATTTTTACATTAACTATCTGCCAATGCATTGAAGCCTTCTGCATTTTTCCGTTCATTGTGCTAAGTTCGACAATTGCATCCTAGGGATTTACTATCTTGCTAAGGAAAGCCCGTGTACTTTATAATGGTATCCTTCAGTTTGTGCATAAGGTCAGATTTCTGACATTTTCGCAGAAGACCTTCCTTCATTGAATGTCGGCGTTGACACCAGGGCCAAATTTAAGGCAGTGCAACAAGTGCATTTGTACTGGGATCCCAATTTCCATGGCTCCGAAAAGTGACACAGATTTTGGGCACCTGCGCA